>JARHVA010003905.1:870000-987500 GCA_037957365.1 Torreya grandis
TCTTAATTAGATGCATACTTAGCCCACATAGTAATTAAAGCATTATGAATGAATCCTAGTGCACAAATGTGACACAACCAAACCACAATCACTTCAAATCAAACACATAAACTTACTTGAGACAAGGCCCATCTAGGATTTCATCACCTAGTGGATACCTTACCCCACCCGGTGATCCTACTTGGATTTCACCACCAAGAGGAGGACCCACTTTGTTCTCTTGTAGAGTATAAACTATAGGGAAGGTATATTCTATCTAAGTGGTCAAGCTTGGCTTTGCATTTGTGAAGTGAAGGGAGCAAGCCCCAGCACTAGGCCACATACTGACCCTAACATAGATATCTTTGAGCACCATAACACAACTTGAAACCAGCCATAGACTTCGTCTCTAGGAACTATTCTACAAGCCCAACTCCCAACACATTCTCTTAAGGCATAAGCCACCATGACTTTAAAACTCATTTCTAGGAATCTAATGTTTTAGAGGTTGCTTACCTAATCATCTATTTTTCTAGTTTTATTTGAGTGTTTGAGCTGGTAAGGTCGTACCATTTTGAAGTCCAAAACAACTTAGAATATCTTCTTCTTCCTAAAACTATCAATCTTCTATGTTGCTGGAATTACATAGAAACCGACATCAGTTTCTCCATTGACATCGGCAACTAAAATCTCACTGACATTGGTTAACTAATCGACATTGGCAACATTTTTTGACCGATATCGGTTAAATAATTGACATCAGTCATTGTCAATAAATAAATATTTTTTTATCCAAATAGTAATCTTAAAACCCAAATTTCTTGCTATTTAACACAAATTCTAGTTTTTTGAAACTAAAACACATAGTTTTTGGAACCTAAACCCCTTTCACCTTGGATGGTCTTGACATGCAGTCAAGCCAAATTCCTTGTTGACCATGCGAGTCAACAACCACTTCCACCTTCACCCCTCGTGCCAAGTCATCTAATAGAGTATACTTTAGACACCAAGCATACTCCTATCCAACTTACCCCCAATCAACCTCTTATTATTCCTGAAGGGGATCAAGATTTTGAGAGATTCCTTGACCACAACGTCAAGGCTCTCCAATATTATCTCGCTAGAAGCCAAACGTGAGATCCTTCAGGTAACCCTATGTATGGGATGCCAACTTCTTTGGTTGAAGCGGTAATGATATCAAAAACATCTGCTACCCAACCTATGGTCACTTAGGCCACTGCCTTGACTAGTAACCTAACCATGGCCAATGTTCAAGATTTGGCCTCCCCTTCTATCCTTTCTTGCCCTACCTCCATCAGGGTTTTCGTACCCCCTCAAATGCAAACAATTCAACCAAGTTTGACACCTTTCCAGAACTTGATTGTCTCTATCCCATCCACTCTTGCACCTATAAACATGAGAGTGACCACTTATCCTTTAACTAGTGTTGCCACCATTCAACCACCCTTGGCAGCATCTAGTCAAGTTGTGCCCTCCAACATCATGGCACAAGCCCCCGTGGCCTCGACATTAGCCCCTATGATGAACTATCAGTATGTTTCACTTATGTAAATGCAACCAAGTACATCATATGCCCCTTCTAATGCCTTTTAGGTACCCTATAACTTAGGGGGTGCCCCTCATGCCAATCCATCTGCCGATTTAATTAAGATGTTGATGGATAAGATGTCCAACCTTGAGACATCTATTTTAGGTCTGAGGAGTGTTCTTTTGTATGAACAAATCTATAATGAACCTATCCACCCATTAGTTCCTATTCGACCATACCCTAGCCATTGTGAACTCCCAAAATTTACTTGCTTTTAGAGTAAAGAGGACCCACAACAACATCTGTGAGCATTTAGACATGCTTGCTACCTCATAGGGCATGATGATGCATTATTGCTTTGCATATTCCCTATGTCACTTTCTGGTGCCACCCTTGACTACTATAGCTCCATTACTAGTCATTCTCTCTTCACCTTCATTTAACTCACTCAGCTATTCCTTGATCATTTCTCAATCAATATTACCAAGAAGGTTTCCATCATAGACCTTTATTCCATTAGAAAATTTGAGGATGAGTCAATAGCAAACTTTGTTGCTCATTAGAGAGGTTGATCAACCAACTCTCCTTCTCACTACCTCAACCTGAGCTCATTGAGCTCTTTTCAAGAGCATGTGCCAAGCACATCTCATCCACTCTATGGGTTTAAACTTTTTGCACATTTTATGAAGCTTTCACCATGGCCCAAAAGCTTAAACTCCACGTAATCAAAGAAGACAGGGTTAAATTGCATAACAAAAATACCACCACAAAACCCAATGACCCTTCTTCTTCTAAACCTTCTTCTTCCCACCCCAAGTCTAAGGGATCAGTGAATGTTGTGGTCCTTAGGTCACCATCTTGTACCACATCAACCAATTTGATCCCTCCTCTTTGCAAAACATCACTAGACAATTCCAACAATGGTATGAATAACGATGATACACTCCAATAGGAGAATCATATGCTTCTATATTGGATAAATTAGTGAAGCAAGGAGTCCTCAACCTCCCTCAAATCTAACCACCTATCCAATTTGACCCCTCGCAAGCCATCCTTGCATGGTATAAGGAAAACAAATTTTGTAACTATCATCGTGTCAAGGGTCATGACATAGATAATTTCAAACCCTAAAAAAGATTGTTCAAGACATGTTAGACAAAGGGGATCTTGTTGTGGATAACCCTAATGCACCAGCCAACCAAAACATGGATGTCTTTAGGCAACCATTTCCTAACCATCCCCCAAGTCAAAACAATGTTTAGACCATGGTCGATGACCCTCAAGAATGCAACATACGCACAGTTAATATAGTCTTTCCTTTCATTCCTATCCAACCTCTCCCACAATCTGAAGAGGTTGGTCAACCCATTTCTCCACCACGGGTAGAAGAGCCTATTTTACCCATACCACCCAAACACAATGAAGAGCTCCCTTTGCCTCACCCTCTTCCTCATGTGGATGAACTTGTTTCACCTGTATCACCCCCACAACATCAAGCACCTCCCCTACCCATTCTTCTACCTCATGAGGAACCTGTATTACCTATTTCTCTTGCCCCCACCTTCCCTCTTCTTCTACCATTGGAATAATTTACCATTCATATCCCATGCCCTCATGTAGAAGGGGCCATCATCCCTCTACTTTACCCTTTAGAGGAGCCTTCCTCTCCTATTTTTCCTCCACTGATGGAGGATAGTCCTCCATCCACCCCACTTTCACATGTAAGAGAGTCTACTTTGACCTCTCCCATATTGGAAGAGGCTTTGATGGTACCATTACCGGTGGCCTCACCCTTATCCTTCTTATTACCAATGGAGGATCATACTTTCCATGCTTTTAGACCACACGTAAAAGGCATGATCATCCATGCACTTTATCTACTTGAAGAGCCAAATTTTCCAATCCCTTCTCCATCGAGAGAAGAACTTGCCACCTCACCCACTTCAGCTAAGGAAGATCTGGTGATGGTTCTCTCTCACCTTTGGCCTAAGATCACTATGTCCAACATGTTTCCACCCTTGTAATCACCCAAATCCTCTGAAGGACTGACTATAAGGCCTCACGCAATGTCATCTAGACCCTTCTCTTGATTGGTAAAAAACTTAGGATTCCTCCATTCTAAGAACCTAGAATATGAGGCATTATGGGAGTGACTTAGGGCTCCTTATCCTACACATCCCACTTTGACTTATACTACCAACCCTTCTACAATGATTTACCCCAAAGTCTTTGATGAGGATCAGGCTTCCACTTCTAAATCATCAAAAGCTCAGCCTTCTAGTCTGAATCCAAACCCTTACAGGTGTCCACCATACTGAAATAGATTAGATCTCTCAGTGTTCACCTTGTATCATACCTAACTCACCCATAAGTGAAGTTAAATTTAAACCTTGCCCCACATAGTAGTGGTCCTCACACCATATTAAAGGAGAATGCTAAACCATGTTGGTCTACTCCTCCCCCACCTTGACCATTGCCCTCTATCTTGGGTCCACATCCTTCCACTTTAACATGAGTGCTCCCTATTCCAATGCCTTACAAAGACAAACTGCCTCTATTGCTCCCTCTACCTATCAAAAACATATTTACTCTAAGAAATTCAACACCTCTCATCAAGAAAGTGCCATCTATGCATGTGGCCACACCACCAACCAAAAGGGTGGTACGAAAAACTCCACCTACAAATCCTAAATAGAAGTTGTCAACCCCTACTACAACAATGAATGTAGACCCATTAGTGGGTTCCTATGCTTCACTATTATGCTGATTATTGTAGTCTTCTAGCATCATTCTCCCACCCATTAAGCCATACTGACCTCTCAGATCAAAACCATCTTGGTTTGATGACACTCAAATCTACTTGTATCATCGCACACCTAGACATGATACTGAGAGTTGTTATGCTCTTAAGGTTGTCATTCACCAACACCTAAAAAAGGACACCTTTCTCATTGAGGATTCTCTTAACCACCTTTTTGACAAACTATCAACACCATCCCATGCCTCCCAAACCTTCTCACTTGAATCAAGATCCCAACGTGAGATTATGGTCCCTCTACTACCTTCTCCCCCTTTATTCAAAATCAACACTATTAATGTGGCCACCAGGTCCCAAAACCTAAAGAATAAAGGAAAAGAGAAGGTTTTTACCCCTTGGACATATCCATTCACCAAGCCCTCTTCACCACCAAAGCCCAAGATTTCTATCTTGGGCACATCTCAACCAACATCTTCAGGGGCAATTCACGACTCCATGGTGAAACAACTTCACCAAACCCCTGTGAAGATGTCTTTGTATGACCTAATACAAAGCTCTCAACAACATCACCAAGCCTTGATCAAAGCTTTATAGGTAGTGGAGGTCTAACTTGAAGACCCCCAACCACTGGCTGCTTTAGTCAAATCATTACCCACTGTTGCCTCCATCACCTTCAGTGATTTTGAGATTCCTTCCTACAACTTGGAAGATCAGGATCCCACCCTCTTTGTCACAGCTTACGTTGATCAAAATCACATTAAGTTGGTTATGATTGATGGATGTGATAGCATCAACATCATTTTTACCCATGCATATGATCAACTAGCCCTTCTGAAGAACTACATGTCAAAAACTGATGCAATTCTTCATTCTTTTAATGATGCCACTACCACTACCATTGGCACTATGGTCTTGCATGTTTGTGTTGGCCCATGTACAATTTTGGAACTCTTCTATATCATCAAGGGGGAGTTCCAATATAACATGATGTTGGGATGACCTTGGCTACATTCCATGACCTGTGTCCCTTCCACCTTGCATCATTGTGTCAAGTTTGAACACGAGGGGTAGGATCATGTCATTCTTGCTAACCAGAACCCTTTTGAAACATGCAACATGACTTACCAACCTAATGATGTTCTCATCCCTTTGAAAACATCAACTCAAACACCACCTCTACCTGTGGAATCCTCAATAAGCTCATAGACACTGGTCACACCTATGCCTACTCCTCAAGTGACCACGAAAGATCCTATGGAAGATACCTTCCAACACCTTTCACTTGGGGAGTATCATTTACTTACCCTTGACATGTTCCAAACTCTATAGGAATATGGAAAACTTCATCACCACCCTAACTATGACCATCACATTAGAATGGTCATCCAATATGGTCCTCCCAATCTTCAAACTAATCTCACCTAGAGAGGGCTACATCGGGCTCCTATTATTGGAAATCCTCTCTCATCACCCTGACTATTCACTTGCGATTTCTCCTTCCTTGACAACCCTAGCTTTGCTCACACCTATCTTCATAGGTGTGTGTGGAAGGGTTTTGGTTTTAAGCATTATGAACAAGGTCCCCACAAGCCCATTGAGCCTCCAAATGATGAGGCAATCAAAAATGCCAAGAAATGACATGGCATGGGTTTTGAAGAACCTACAAAACCCTCTAAGATCCCTCACCACAAAACTGTCATAGAGCATTCTCCTCCAACCTCATCTATTCCCCCACCCTCACCTATGGAGTTTGAGGTCTCCATACCTCCTAGTTTTTTTTCAATAAATGACATTCACTTGGAACCCCTGACCTATCCACTAGGTGAGGCATCAAGGTCTCTTCCTCTCATTTATCTAGACATGATAGATGATGAATCTTCTAGCATCAACACTGTCTAATGCCTAGATGATGATGCCATACTCACCTACATGGGTGTGGATGACTCCTTCACACAATGATCACTTCCTTTAGAAACATAGGTTATGTTAAACCAATCAACTATTGACATTAATCTCCCATCTTTTGAGGTTCCTCACATTTTAAAGATTGGTCAATATTTAGATGCCTAGGAACGAATTGACTATACCACATTCCTTACAGATCATAACAAAGCCTTTGCTTGGTCTTATAGAGATATGCCCAATATTGACCCTAACATTATCATCCACAACATCATCACAAACTACAAAGCTAAGCCTATCAGGCAAAAGCTTCACACGATGCATCCTCACATCACACTCCTTGTCAAAGAGGAGCTTCAACATCTTCTCTCTATCTCATTTATCCAACCCATTGATTATCCACAATGGGTGTCAAACATTATCCCCATCACAAAAATAATAGGGTGAATTCGAATTTTTTCTAACTATCATGACCTCAACCTATCTTGCCCAAAGGATGACTTTCCTTTGCCAAGCATCGACCAACTTGTTGATCTTATGGCTGGTCATGAGATGCTATCCCTCATGGATGAGTTTTTAGGATATAACCAAATCTTGATTTCCCTAGATGATCAACATAAAACCACCTTCATCACCCCATGGGGGACATTCTACTATAGGGTCATGCCTTTTGGCCTCAAAAATGTAGGCGCTACATACCAATGCACCATGACTTATATCTTTCATGATCTCCTCCATAAAATCATGGAGGACTATGTGGATGACCTACTAGGGAAATCCAAACTTTGCCATTACCACCTAACCATTCTGAAAACAATATTCACTCACCTACTACAATATAATGTTCAACTCAACCCCAAGAAATGCATCTTTGGGGTTCTCTTAGGGAAGCTTTTGGGTTTCATCATTTCTCTCTATGGCATTGAGGTAGATCTAGCTAAGATTCAATCCATACTCGAGATGCCCCCACCAAATAACCTAAAACAACTTTGTAGCCTACAAGGGAAGCTTAAATCTATTTGTTGCTTCATCTCATAGCTATTTGACCGATGACAACCCTTCCATCACCTCCTCAAAAAGGAAGTCTCATTTAATTGGAATAAGGATTGCCAAGAGGCTTTTGAGGCTCATAAATTCTATATTATCTCTCCACCAATTGTTATTCCACCTAAAGATGACCAACCCTTCTATCTTTACATTTTGGCAATAGATCATTCCTTAGGTGCCATGATCACGCATCAAGATGAACAACATCATGAGTAGGCAGTTTATTATATAAGCCAAATGCTCATTCACTATGAAACTCAATATACTCATACCAAAAAACTTTACTTGGCATTAGTCTTTGCTGCCTCCAAACTATACCACTATCTCCTCAACCACAAGACTTACATCATCACCCACACCGACCGTCTCAAATACATGGATTCCAAGCCATACCAAAACCAACATATGGCTCATTGGCTCATGCTTCTTGCTGAGTTTGATTTGGAATTCATTCAACAAAAGTCTATAAAGGGGCAAAAAATCACTGACCAACTAGCAGATGCCCCTTTACCTAATAACCAACCCTCTAATTGCAAATTTCCTGATGAGTCTATCACCATGCTATCCATTAATGGCATCCCTTATAAAATGATAATGTTCTTTGACAGATATAAATGTCAACTCGGTGAGGGTGTGAGGGTCATTCTCATCCCTCTCGAGGGTGAGCCCATGCCTCTATCCTCCAAACTTGACTTTGAATGCACCAATAACATGGCTGAGTATGAAGCCTTAATTTTGGGGCTTTAAACTATCATTTTCTTGGGAATTAAGACAATCAATATCTTTGGTGACTTGAAACTAGTCTTAAATTAGATTAATGGTTCATATCTTTGTAAAAACAAAGTTTTGCAATGATATAAACACTGTGTTGACAAATTGTTAGGGTCTTTTAACCATTATCTCTTGCAAACTGTTCTTCACTCTATGAATAAGTTTTCCAACATAATGGCCTCTCTCACTTCACACATCCCATCTTCATCTACTTCCTTGAGAATCTATCACAGTACACTATTTGACATTACCCTCATATATCTCAACTGACATCAACTTTGTTGGTAGTATTGACTCTAGTCCACATGATGTTTGGTATAAACAACTTGTTGATGACTTGACTTATTCTATCATTCCTCTTGACCTCTCTAGTAATGGATGATGAGCTTTTATCAAGAGTACTACTTGATACACCATGCTAAGGGGTCTTCTCTACAAATGAGGTTTCAACGGCCTCCTTCTCTGATGCCTAACCACCACTGAGACATCTCATGCCATCAAACAAGTCCATGATGGGATTTGTGGAGGACATTTCAGTGGTAACTCGATTGCAAAGTGCATCCTCCACTTGGGCTATTATTGGCCCACTCTTAACCAAGACTATAGTGACTATGTTCTGCATTGTATCAAATGCTAGCAACATGCTAACCTACTTCACATCCCTAGCCATGCTTTATAAGTTGTTAAGGATTTTTGGCCCTTTTCACAATGGGGCTTAGATCTAATTGGTGAGATTAACGCTCATTCATCTCTCTGACATCAGTCTATTATCACAGTGACTAAATATTTCACTAAATGGGTGGAAGCTATTCCCCTCATCTCCATTAAATCTGACAAAATTATCGACTTCATTAACCACCACATCATCTATCATTTCAGAGTACCTCACAAGATAATCACTGATAATGACAAATCTTTCAAAAACAAAACCATCCAAAAGCTTTGAGACACTTTTGGCATCAAACTCAGCTTCTCCTCACCTTACTATCCACAAGCAAATGGACAGGTAGAAGCTTCTAACACAATCCTAACTAAAATCCTAATGAAGGTGGTCAATGACACTAGAAGGGATTGAAACACTCACATTCCCTTCGCTTTGTGAGCCTATTGCACTAGCATCAAAATCCCTATGGGTGTTACACCTTTCTCCTTAGTATATGAAATCGAGGCCATATTGCCTCTTGAAGTACAAATACCTTCTCTTTGCATATCCTTACATGACATGCTCTCTAACAATTACTTTCATCAAGATCGATTAACACAACTCGAATTACTCAATGAACGTCATCTTGCTGCTCTTAATCATCTTCATATCTACCAAAATCACATCAAGCATGCCTACAATAAAAATATGAAAGAGCAAGATTTCAAAATAAGAGATCTCATCCTTAAAGAGAACCAACACATGACCAATATGGAAAGAAGAAAATGAGGCAAGTTTGCTCCTAATTGGCTTAGACCTTATATAATAACACACAAGTATGGATCGGGCACTTATCATCTATCTTCTCTCAAAGGCCGGCCAGAACCTGAGCCCCTTAATGCCTTGCATATGTGACCATTCTACTATTAACCAAGTAATCATTCACTTGATATTTCACTTGAGCTCATCCCTTAAGCAACCCCTGTCATCCTCATTTCTATTCCTTTCAACCCTTTTTCTCTACAAAAATTAGTTAACCTTTTTTTTTAAGCATTAATGCTTTGTCCTAATAAAAGGGAAACCCCTAAACCTCTATAGTCTAGTCCATGACTAAAAGTTTAGTCAACAAAAAAATATCAAACTGGGATGCCTAACAAATATTAAAAGGTCATAGACTATAAATGTAGACTACTCCCTCGAAGGACAACTGCATTATTGCTATAATTAATAGACTACTCTCTTGAAAGATAGCTATTCAAAGAAATCAAAACATACAAAGCAAAATATAGACCACTCCCTCAAAGGATGACTATGCCTAAATTTTTCTACAAAAATAGCACCCTCTCAGAAGCTTCCCACATCTATCAACTTCACATGACCATAGAACAAAAACAACATCCCCAAGTAGACTTCTCACATTGATCAGTCTACCAAAAAAAACTGACTAACAAGCTATTAAGTTATGGACTTGCCTATAGTCATTCTCAGAGTCACCTATAAAAGGGGCAAAGTTATCCCTGCTAAAAAGGGTTACACTATCCTCACATATCACATAATCACACCTATTACCCCAAAATACCCAAGGGATTTTTATCTCACTTAATTTCAAGTGATTAGGGTACTTCTCTAACACAAACTAATGGTCAATGATGTCATGCATGAACGAGGCTTTTATTTGCAAAAACCCTATCTATGCTATCATTATGGTCCTTATCAATGAAAGAGCAATGTGCCTTTCACTTCTTACCCACCTGCATCACATGCTAGTTTATCTTTTAGGACACAGTGTCCTAAAATTATATACTTGCATATTGTCATCTCATAATTTTCACTATAAAGTTATGAACCTAACATTCAACTCAATTTTATCATAAATAACATCACATGTTTTTGATAAAATACAACCAAAACATTTTCTAACCACTGACATAACATCATGATTTATTTAATGCAAATACCAATTTGTGTTATATAAATTATCATAGCCCATTCACATTAGTTTCTATGGAAAACAATACACATGGAAACTATCAACCAAACACAATTTATGTCAAGCATATACCATCACCAATATGGAAACCTACTGAAGCATAAATAAACTCATTTGATTTTTATCATACACCATCACCAATATAGAAAATTGATAAGGATGAAAAACCACAACAAACAATGCTCGAGATCACTTATTTCTTAGCCCAACTCGACAAATGACCTCAGAGATCACAACTATCTCCTCAGACCATGACCACTTTCAAAACAACTTTGCCTTGATTGTTTTGATTGCATATGCTACCTCACGAATGGTTAGCAAATTTTACACACCCCTCACACCTATTATTGGATTGAGACCAAGTTGATCCCCAATATCTGTGACATTTTCATGTTTTCCAAGAGCACTTCCTAGCTCAGATACTTGGAACACGATGCCCATTGGAGCTACATCTTTGATCATTTTAACCCAATCAGCTACCACTAATAAGCTAGGGACTAGTTACTTCAATTTTAGTCCTCTTTGACCATTGGAGCTACAACTTTGATCGATCTAACCCAATTAGCTACCACTAATAAGCTAGGGACTGGTTACTTTGATTTTAGTCCTCCTCAACCATTAGAGCTATAGCTTTGATTGTTTTAACCCAATCAGTTACCACTAATAAGCTAGGGACTAATTACTTCAATTTTAGTCCTCCTTGACCATTAGAGCTATAGCTTTGATCATTTTAACCCAATCATCTACCACTAATAAGTTAAGGATTGATTACTTTAATTTTAGTCCTCCTTGATCTTGCTTGCAACAATTTGACTTGCCTATGAAGTGAAGTGGTATACACACAATCTCAACTATTGTAGCGTTCAGACTCTAACCTCACCCTACCCATCCACTACCTATCAAATTGGCACCCAATTTCAGACTCCCTTTTCTTGATTCCCACTTTGAGGGGGAATACCTCATCCCATACATGGGGCAACCTACATCTATTTTTGTCTTGCAGTTTATCAGAACAAACCATAAGATAAAAAGGGGCAAATGTAGACACCAATATCATGTCAACCCCCCTTGGTCCCCTTCTAAACATTAACACTCCTAACCCACACTTTCACACCTTATTAATTTAAAAACTGCTTATTTTAAATTAATTACCTCACCTTGGACACCTCACCTAGACACCTCACCCTAAGACCATTTCTGAGCCTATGAGTCAGCTTGAGACTAGGTCCTCCAAATCCTAACTACCCATGACTTATTCTCACCCCATATTAACTCCCAAACCAACTCCTATGCTTCATAAGCCCTTGTTTTAACAATTCTTCAATGGAAAAGGCACTTGGTGAGTAGAGAAATGGGTAAAGAGCTAAAAATAGCACTTTACCTATTCTCTCTCCACCGACGTCGATCAACCCACAGCCAACGTCAGCAGTCCTATACCAATGTCGATGGGATCACCGATGTCGGTTATATAAGCCAAGCTCTAACATTGAACTACCCCCACCTTCTTGCACATTCACATAAACACTTTGAGATTTCAAGCACCAGAACTCGACTATCATTCTCTTGGCTACCGAAGCTCTGCATAAATCATTCTAGAGACTAGATTGAAAGATTATATGAGGACCTCAAGCTACTAATTTAAATTAATCCATGTTCACTTCATTTTCTCACAACACCATTCACATTAGTTACAATGGGAATCACTATTTTGACACCTCTAGTTCTTCACCGTATAAATCTAAGTACTCTGGTTTTCATTTTAGTGTTTTAGAAAATATTGTCAATTAGTTTTCATTGATATTTCTAAATACTATGAAGAGGCTCAACTTCTTCCATGGAGGGGCTAAAAGGCCTTCCCCTTGTTCTCACCCCTTTTTCACACCAATCCTCTACCTATATCCTTACTTAGACCTCATTCACCTTCCCGTAACCCTGCACCAACCTCTAAACTATCAAAAACCCCTCTGTCTATCTTGTAAATACTCTAAAAGCCATCTAAGGCTGACAACCCTGACTGACATCAACAACCCAACTGACATCCACACCATTTACCCAACTGACCTCAGTAGACCAATCGACGTCGGTGACTATGTTCTAAACCAGCAAACAGAAATCCATCCACATAGCCCATCTAAAGTAGACAAAACCTTTAGCCAACCTTCTATAGCATTCTAAGATACACAGACTATAGGGAATAGGTACACACCATCTACTTTTCTATTTCTTTAGTCATTTATCATTTATTCTTTTAAAATACTTTTATCTTTAAATAGTAGACTGTCATCCCTTAAGGAGCTTCACACTTTTGAGACTGAGCGCATAGCTTGGCAGTCCACCATAGCCTCTTCTAACATTTTTCTTGTTTAAGTTTCATTCTTACTACAGGTGTTTCCTCCACAGCCAAAGAGGAGCTCCCATAAGGCTTGGATATGGTGTGCACTAAATTTGGGTAACATCAAACCCATAACCTCTTAACCTTATTTTCTTTCTCATTTATATGTAATTAGTAAAAATCTAGAGAAACAAAGAGTGGCCTAGTTTCTAGCATACATTAGGCTATCTATGCCAACATTGTCATATCATAGTACATTCAAGGGCTTTAGGATCCATCTCATATGACATCTATTCTATATTGGTATTTCTTCATAGCTTCACTTCATGGAGTAATGATGGAGCCAAAGGAATATCTAGCATTTGTATTTTTGAGCCACCTATTCAGAAGGATTAGACACATTGTCTAGACATCAATTGATACATGCATTATTCATTAGGTTTACTTAGTAGGTGATGACAGAGCCAAGGGGGTCTACCTTTGTATTATTGAGCCACTTTTAGGGAATTGAGCACTCAATTCTATTTGTAGTATTACTTTTCATACAACACACACCCAACACAATCTATCATCACATTAGGTTTTGTATTGGTTCATGTACTTAGTGAGGTGTATTCATTCCTTTCTCTTCCTCTATCTCTTACATAGATTTTCTACATTCTTATTTTAGATATAGTGTATCTAGTAAGGACTAGTATACTCTATATTTTTCATTGTAGATCACACTTTACACTATACTCTCTCTACACACATCTAGCATCACACATCTTCACCTTTATAGGTAAGTTCAGGTATGCTTTCTATTTTTCCTTTATCCTAGTATTTCACTTTACAACATCACTATAATAAAGGGGTGGAAAATGTAGTCATATAAAATGAAAAATTTGGTAACTTGAGTATGGTTAATAACACCTAATCCATAGGTATATTTTACTAGCTCTTTCAACCCTCTTAGGCATGCTTTCATAGTTTCCCATTCATATATAGCATTTTAGACTGAACCCTTGCTGATCCAGGCTGATCTTTCCATGAAAAATTCATCCCCTAAATCTCCTATTCTTTAGACAACAATGCCCAAACTTGGACTACAACATTAAAACTTAGGGTGTCCTATTTCTGATGTTGTTTTCCAAGTGTAATTTTGGTTCTAATGGTCATTTTATCCTAGATCCTTATCCTAATTCATGTTGGCATAATGTGAATTCATTTAACTTTAAATCATTAAATCCATTATAAAATTCCATTCAAATTCCATATATAAAGTTTGACACTCATTTACAAGAGAGAAGAAATAATACAAGCAAGACTACTCAAGCAGTCTTCCCTATTCTCTACATGCAGTCATCCAATAGTGTTTCAAGCTTATTCAAACCTTTATACTAGTCCCTAGTCATTTTAGGTACACCTAGTTTTTCATTTACTTGCATTTTCATCATATTATTTCACCAAGCACTTCAATGGGAGAACTGCATATAAATTGATCCCTCCTTAGAGTATTGGTATATAGGTAGCATGCTTACACATGGGGTGTGAAGTGCGTCTAATGTATCCTTTACACACTAACCCCTTTTTTCTATTTTCAAAGTTCCATTAAATTACATGGAAGACACAATAACATGAATAATAAACTGTATAACGAGTTTGGTTGATGGTGAGGATCTAAAATTTAGTACACAGGCTCACATAGATGCTATGAACAAAACCTAGAAAAATTAGATCTTTGTGAGTAGTTTGGACAATAGAAGAAAGACCAAGACTATAGCATTAGACAATGAGGTGTCCTATTTTTGACGGTCCTATCTAATCATAAAATGAAGTCCAAATCTTAGTTTATGATAGTTACCTCTGGTATCAAACTCTATCTTAGCCATAATAGCCTAAAATAATCTAAGTCATATTTTCTCTCACTTATAACTATTTTTATAAAAGGAAAAAATATTATTTATTTAAATAAATTAGTGGCTTAATTATTGCATATTATTTACTAATTTTGTCTACTTAGACTTGTTTGTTATTTATGAATTAAACATCTAATTTCCCAAAAAATAATAAATATGTCATTGTTCAATATCATAATTTATGTCCTTACATCCTTGATCCAATATGCCTTGTTATTCAGATAGACTAGTTTACTAAATAGATTAGGTATTTTTTTGATATCATAGTTCAAGACATACTTTTCTTTTTACCATTATTCTTATTTGTTAAATTAAGGGATGTAGCCTCTTTAATTTACTACAATTATTTCATAAATTATAAATATTCTTATTTAGTTCTCTTGTTGTTAGTCATCCATTCTCTTCTACTTATTCATCACCAATGTAGATTATCATAGTGTTAACTTGATTTAGCCATTAGATAATTTAAATAAATCAATCTTAACCAATATGTCATCACATTGTGTTTTAATACTCTGCCTTTTTAATGGATTATCATATATTTTTAACAATAACTCTAATCTTTGTTACTTTCATTTCATGTCATTTCATGAACAAAAAAATGTTCTAAAATGGGCCTTTAATTCTTTTTTTCCATTTTTGAGAGCCATTTTTCTCTGTTTTTAGTGGATTCTTAGATTTAAGGTAATTTCAATTTTTTTTATCAAGGACTAGAACAAAAGGTAAATCTATCATCATGAATAAAGGCAAATCTATAATAATGCTAATTTAATCTCACTTTGAACAAGAACATAAGGTGAATATATCATAATGATAAGTTTACTTAAATCACCAGAAAGATACATGTGCATACTTCTTATAGGTTAATAATAATTTATTGGAAAGAAAGTTTTCAGTAAAAAAATAGATAATTTTGACCATTTTGTGATTATGAATTGTTGATATGTCATATGGTCACATAAAACTATATTTTTATACATTTTAGACATTTTGTGTATTATTTAGGATCTACATAAAACAATCTAGAACCAAATTCCCATAAAAATCATGACCTAGAATAGTTTGGAACTTGTCATAGTACTAAATTTGTATGATGATTTTGGAGTCAAAACATTCTAGAGATAGACATCAAGTGTAATGAATCCATCACTTTAATTTAGTGATTTTCAATCCAAGGTGGTGTAGAAGGATATATGCAATATAAAGAAAGGAGATGTAGTTCTAACAATTCTTGCATCTCCTTGATATAATTCTAACACTACTTATATAGTTTCAATAAACATATTAATTTGGAAATTTAATGTTTATGAATTATTAGCATGTCATATGGTCATGTAAAAATATCTTTGTACACAATCTAGAATTATTGTGTATTAGTCATGAAATACCTAGAAGATTCTAACATCAAATTCCCATACAAATACTAAGTTGGAATAGTTAGATTCTTGTTCTAGTACTAATTTTATATGATAATTTTAGAGTCAAAAAAGTTTAGATCCAAACCTAAAGTTTCATGACTCCTTCACTTTGATTTACTAATAACCAATCTAGGGTGGTGTCTAAGGTTTTATACAATAAGAGGAAAGGATATATAGTTCTAATACCACTTGTATCTCCTTGATATAGTCCTAATTCCCCTTTTTTAGTCTATAAAAATAGATTACTTTGACTATTTCATGATTATGAGCTATTGACATGTCATATGGTTAGGCAAAACTAGTTTTGTACGCATTTTGGCAATATTGTGTAATAGTCAAGCATTACTATAAATAGTTTGGTGCCAAGTTCCCCTAAAAATCCTAAGCTATAATAGTTCAACACTTGTTTTATTACTTTATATGATAATTTTGGATTCAAAATAATCTAAAGTTAGATCTAAAGTGTCACGAATCCTTTACTTTGATTTAGTAATTTTCAATCCAGGGTGTAGTCCAAGGATATATGAAATAGGGAAAATGGATATATAGTTATAATGCCAATTATATCTCCTTGATATAGTTTTAGTGCCACTTTTTTAGTTTCAAAAAATAGATTACTTTTACCATTTCATGATTATAAACTATTGATATGTCACATGGTCATGGAAAATTATTTTTATGTATTTTAGAGTTATTATGTATTATTTAAGAGCTACCAGGGATAATCTATTACCAAATTTCTATATAAATCCTAAACTGTAATATCCCAACACTTTTTATAATACTAAATTTTTATGATAATTTTGAATTCAAAATAGTATAGAGATAAACTTGAAGTGTCATGAATACTTCACTTTGATTTAGTAATTATCAATCTACGGTGACATCCAGGGCTTTATGTAATAGGAAGAAAGGATATAGAGTTCTAATTCCACTTGTAACTCCTTTATATAGTTATAAAACCACCTTTTTAGTTTATAAAATATATTACTTTTACCATTTCATGATTATAAACTATTGATATGTAATATGGTCATGAAAAAATATCTTTGTACACATTTTAGAGCTAATCATAAGCTATGTAGAACAATCCAATTCCAAATTACAATATAGATCCTAATTTGGAATAGTTTGACACTTGTTCTAGTAATAAATTTATATGATAATTTTGGATTTAAAATATTATGAAGATATACCTAAAGTGTCATGAACCCTTCACTTTGATTTAGTAGATATCAATCCAAGGAAATTTCTAGGGCTATATACAATATGGATAAAGGATATATAGTTATAATTCCATTTGTATCTCCTTGATATTGTTTAAAAATCATTTTTTAAAATTCCAAAAATAGGTTACTTTGATAATTTCATGCTTATAAATTAATTACATGTCATATACTCACATAAAACTATCTTTATACATAATTTGGAGTTATTGTGTAATAATAAAGAGCTACTTAGAATAGTCTAGTGCCAAATTCTCATAAAAATATTGATTTTATATAGTTCAATGCTTGTTATAGCACTAACTTTGTATGAATTTTTTAAGTCATAATAATAAAAAGATAGACTTGAAGTGTCATGAATCCTTCACTTTGATTTAATAATTTTAAATCAAAATTAGTGTCCAAGGCTATATACAATATGGATAAAGGAGATATATCTATAACATACTTCTATCTCCTTGATATAGTTCTAACCCCACTTTTTTAGTTTCTAAAAATAAAATATTTTGATGATATCATGCTTATGAATTGTTAACATGTCACATGGTCATGAAAAATTGTCTTTGTACATATTTTGGAGTTATGTATTAGTCAGGAGCTACCTAAAATAGTATGGCACCAAATTATCATACAAATACTAAATTATAATAGTCTATATCTTGTCCTAGTAATAAAATTTTATGGTGATTTTGGATTCAAAATTATCTTTAGATAGACTTGAAGTGTCTCAAAATTATTTGAATTCAATCTTGGAGCTAGATATTTATTCCAAAAAATTAATCCTCATTCTTCAATGGATAATATGATATATATTAAAAAATAACGTATATATTTTCCAAGGAAATGCTTGAATATAGAGGATAATCGAGACTTTATTAACTCTTATAGAATAACTCAAATGTATGCCCTACATATTAACTTAAACAAGTTAAAAGCTCTTAAATCACACTAAATCCACCATCAAACTAGTTTATGGAGAATAAAAAAAGTTACTTTTTTTCCTTTAGATGAGATATTTTGTATTCTCATCATCTCCCCATGAATTAAGACCTTATATGTCCTCTTGCACATCATATCTATATATATTTTAGGAGTATAGTGAAATTCTACTCCTTTGTAATACTTATGAAACTATTACTATTAGTATCAACATGAACTTTGTTTTCTTCTATTTTAGCCTTTCATCTTTCAAATTTTATAGGGGTTGCTCCCCATACATGTTCCATGAAGGGATAGGTACCAAAATCAAAGGAGGCACATATCTCATCCTAATAAATTTAATGTAAAACTAATATATTATTTTAAAAAGGAATTTGTCCTTCTTGAATTCCCACCTAAGATTATTTTGGGAGACTATTTTTTTAAAAAGGATTTAGGCATCCCTTCCCATCTTATAATGCAATCTAATAAGGTTGAATTGAATGTTATTGTTGTATACATTCTGAAATCATCTATACACTCTATCAAATTTGAAAAATAACTCTCTTTTCACCTAGAGATGTAGCCCCAATGGTCTAAAATATTTTCACATAGGTCTGGAGATGGATAACTCATGCTTTATCATGAGGCATGCACTTTCCTCTTAAACATCAAAGTATTTCATCCTATCATCCCATAATTTTTGGTTAAGAGATAATGAAATTTGATATTTGATTTAAGATTATCACAAAAAAACATTGATCCTGAAGTTTACAATGTGGCCAAGGAGGATTTTATGTAAAAGGAATTCACATAGTCAATTATGTAGTTGAGTATTGATAATCACATATGCCTTTATGAATTATTTTTCAATTTCAAATTTATGTGGTTGATTTCATGATATCTTAAATAAATTCCATTTGAGGAACTATTCTCTTAAGAATAGAGCATATAAATGAGAAGGATTTTTACATGCAAGGAGAGTTTCCCCAATATTATAGGATATAATCAAGTTGATTTCCAACATTTCATTATTTTTATTTTAGTTTCTCAAGATATTTATTCAATTTATAATTTTTTCCTTCTGAATTTCTCAATGTATAACATATGTTTATCCATGATTAAAGTATTTTTATTACTATTACTTGCGTAAAGTAAAAATAATATTGCATTATCTTATCATCTTTTTTAAGAGTTATAATAGCTATTTATTCTACATTTTATAACTCCTAATTTTTTGTTCTTGCCTTAGGAATCTATTGATGAAACATAGTAATGGAATTCTAAAAACTTTGTTTTACCACTTTATTGTAAGTTTAATTTTATCTAAGAGTAGATTCTAAATATATTATCTTAATATCTTTTTATTTATAAGACACTAATGCCTCTTGCCTAGTCTTTTCTAATTCCGCATGTTACTATTTACTTTATTCCTTATATTAAAGATACTTTATTGAATCTAGATAAAGGGATTTATATTTTAAAACATACAAATAATCCAAAAAAGGGGAAAATGGAATGAAATTTAATTTCCCTAAAATCCCACCAACTTAAAATACATCAAGATAAATTATGAGATATGGGCATATCACATCCCAATTACTCCATGACCATGCAAGAAACTCTTAATATATATGATATATAGGGAGTGACATCATATATAAATATAGGTTATGGATGAGATGAAATTGATATGATGCCATGCTAATGGAAAGATAAATGGGAGAATGAGGAGGGAGTATATGAATTCCAAATAAGGCCAACACTAGCTATCTTCCCACTCCACCTGAGCTCTATAAATTATCATCTGGTAGTAAGGATAAGGGTTTAGAATAATAGGTTAATCATTAATGTTGTCACTATTATAGTAAATAAAGTAATAATATTAGTGACATGATACTTAAATTAATATTTCAAATATTATATGTACCCAATCCTAATGCAAATCTTCTTTACTTGGTCATTAGTATAACCATGTTTTGTACTAGAGATGTAGTGTGATATTCATGTTTTATCACTAGTTATGATGTTCATGTGGGAATAAATTTATATCGAGATAATTTACATTACTTAGTTTAATTATATATGCCTATTTATTGGAGTATTTAGGCACTTAGGCTAGGAATAAATGATATTAATTATCTGAATTAATTTGTCTAGTTTATTATTGATGACATAACTGCCAACTAATCCTGACCTAAGCTAGATACTATACTACACACACACACACACACACACACACACACACACACACACACACACACACACACACACACACACACACACACACACACACACACACACACACACACACACACACACACACACACACACACACACACACACACACACACACACACACACACACATATAATTTGAATATTTGAAATATTTGGACATAATTTGGACTTGAGTTAGTGATTTGTGATGGCATGGTACATTGAATAGTAACGTGTTAAATTTCACTCTATCCACATATTAGGGCCCTAAAGAAGATTATTTCTAGTTTATCCATAAACCTAGGGGTACTTAGCTAATAAATTGATGTAGGTACTTGATTCCTAAAACCTCATTTTCATATTTCCTGTCTCTAATTTCTTGATTTCATCTCTTCTATATCTATTCTAATCTGATTCCTTACCACAAGTACCTTACTTGCATCTTAAACTCTCTTGTTGATCAGTCTTTCTCTTAACAACACCAAGATTCTAATATTTTTTTCAAACACATTACTTTTATTTTTATTTAATACCTATTTCCAATCCTTATAATCTACATTTTCTCCCCCATATATATCACCATCATCAATTGATGATTCTCTTTCAAGTTTGGCTACTCCCTTCTTGTTCCTAACTTGCTCATTCCTCCATATGCTCATAGAAAAAATGAATAGATCCACTATTATATCCAAAATATGTGAATAATGAGCCCATAATCTTATGTATTTTATCTCCCCTTTGTTATAAAATTAAAGAACATAACCCCCAAGTTAGTACTCTCCAACAATCTTCATTTTCCTTCTTTAGTCCTCTTTTATAATAAACCTATTTTGGGATAAAGATTTTAGGTCTAAGAAATATAAAGGGTTTATTGGAAAAATGATACTATTTTAGGATACCATTTATCTTAATTCAATTTCACATATAAATTTAATATTCAATTATCAAGGTAACCCTACTAACTCACTATGTTTCTTGACCAATTAGGTCTATTTTAAGCCTACAAAAACACATAGTTATGAGAACCATATAATATAAACTATTACCAACATAAAACATAATTAATAATTTATAAAAAATTAAACTAAATTTTATCACCAATTTTTGTAAATTTTGGCCAATTAAAACAAAATTTAATGGAGTTTTCTTTTTGAAACCCTATCCTAGTCTTAGACAGGCTTGTAGGTGGTCGAGAGGTAACAAAATGAGTTATAGTGAGTTTGAAACACTTATAATTCATGGATAGGGTTTTTATTAACTCTCTCCACATTATCTAATTTATTAAGTTAAATATCAACCCTCATATAGCTCTAACAAGCAAAAACATAGAATTTTGAGTACACTTGAATAGACTGTGTGATAGATTGAGTGGAATTGTGTACCTCCAAATAGAATTTGAGTTTTAAAAATGGTTATGATATATTTATAAGGTGTTCACAACCAAATATAAATATTTAAAACCCTTATTTATCCTTTTTAAATCCATATAATCCTCCCACATGCACTTAAACATAATTGTAGGTTCATCTATCTTGATTATGTCAACTGATAGAGGTCTCTAAACGATGTAGAATAATCATTAAGATATATTATATTAAAAATAATATTTATTAATAAATAAAAAAATAAAATAAGACTTATCTCTTAATAAATAACTCATAAACATTCCTCCAACATTTGATGTAACCTCCAAGACTCTCTTGTCCTCTCACTTCTTGACTGTGTCCTAAAATAAAGTTTCCAATGGTTGTAGGTTACAAATTGAATCAATATGTTAGTAACAAGAAACCATTAACTATTAAAATAATAAAATAATTTAAATATGGTTCCATACAAACAATCACCTAAAGTCCATCAATATGCTCTTAAAACATTCTTTGTTATATTATTTGTCCCCCCAAAAAAATGTCACTCTTTTTGGGACAACGTATGAGCCATTTTGGTCCTGCAAGACCAAATTTGCCTCTTCCCTTTTCAAAATTTCTTCTGAGCTTTCAAGTTCCTCACTTTTCAAGATTTTCCAAAAATCTACAAACTCAACATGCTTGAAATTAGTAGGTTCAACTATTTTAATGGCTTCTTCAGATGATTTCAATCAAAAGGGGTGAGTTTCCAACACTTGGGCATTTTTAGGATTGGTTTAACGCCTTGGTTTAACCAAAAAGGGGCTCATCGGCAAGCTTCTAATCAAAGATTAAACTATTGAACCTTGAACCACTTTGGTTCAATGGTTTAATGGGTTCAAGGTTCAACATCATTGACAAGGTTAAAAGAGTTAAGTGCTTCAGCCAGATTGATCCATTCAGTGATGTCAGCAGGACACTCAACCGCTTTGGTAAGTTCATCGGCTTTCCAAAAGACTAAGCTTCAAGGAATGAATGAACTGTTGAACCAAAGTTGGTTCAATCGGTTGGTTCAAAGCAAAGGTTCAACGTGGTTATTTCAAAGCAAAGGTTTAATGTGGTTTAGAAACTATTTCAAATGGTCAAGACTTAGCCGAAACAAAGACATTGAACCGTTGAACCATTGAACCAAAGTTGGTTTAATCGATCGGTTCAATCAAAATGGTTCAAAGGAGCACCCCAAAAAGAATGAGTCAAGTGGAAGCTACCACATGTCATCTACTGAGGCCCATTACACTTTGTTTCTAATTGCAATGGAAGATGCCACCTTTCCCTACTGAAGCTTGTCAGAAGCCTCTAAGTGTCTCCATCCAAACCTTCAAAGTTTCAACAGTTTTGAAGTTCAATGCGTAGGTATTTATTTTTTTACATAGGTTTTTGTCTAAGTCTCAAGAAGCCATAGAATGTACCACATGTCCCTTGCAAACTTTTGGCTAAAGCTGACAAGTGTCAATCTCCACAATTTCTCCCTTCTTATTTTTAAAAAAATTGTGGTGGACCCCCAGTGAGCTACTAAAGAAAGAAAAATGTGCCATGTGTCATCATCTGCCTAACTCTCCAAAGATAAGTGGAAGCCACCACCTATTCATTTATAACTCTATGAAGAGTAACACGTGTCTGCATCTAAGTTTTAAACAAGTTTATGAGCTTCTCCTAAGCATTTTTTAGAGCACAGTAGAGACCACCACATGTTATCATCCACATGAATCTAAAATAAGTCTCGAGTGTTTTCAAAGGTTGCTAAAGTGTAGTGGAGACTGCCATGTGTCATCTTCTACTGGACTCATAAAAAATGTTTTTAAAGCCTCTAAGAGTAGTAGAAGCTGCCATGTGTCCTCACCTATTTCAAAGTGAAGGTTGCCACATGTTAATTTTTAGCAGAAAGCAAACAAAGCATAGAGAGGCAATATAAGGACCTAATTCAATAGCCAAAAAAGGAGTTGCCAAGAAGGATGACAGACTCGTAGCCATCAAATTAGGGGCAATCAATTTGCCATTGGCTTTCAAATGATGGCAGACCTGAGGATGCCAAATTGGTGGCAATGAAGTGTCTATTTATTTTTGTAGACTTAAGTGCAAGAGCCCTAATTGATGCAAAGCAGATGAAATAATACAAAAGATCTAGAGTATCAACATAGTGTTTAGATCTGATAGACCTCTTGAACCTAGAAACATAGATGCATATTTCTCAAGCCTTTAAAAGACATGACTTATTCAGGAATAAAGGCAAAGTGAACAACAGTGCAATCAAGAGAGGAAACTAAGAGGATCATCTAGTTTCATGGGATGACAGTCAAGTTAAAATATAGAACTGAAAGTGCATTCAAAGCATGGCATGCGTAGCATGAGTTGTTCGATGGGATAAATGCACCAAACCTCTCTCGAACTCTATATATTGTAATCTCTCTGATTGTTATAAAGGATCTTTTTCTTGCTATAGAAGCAAAAACTCTATCCAAATTGAAAGGCATTTACTGAGACTTTGAGCTTAGATTGTTAATCATTTTTATTCATTTGAATAAGAAATAAAGTGACTTTTTAAGTCTTTGTGCTAGAAATAGCCTGTGTTATTTAGGAAATTATTTGTATGTCTGTTTCCTAGAAGCATTCTTATTTATCTAATCTAACAAGCAGAACTAGTTGAAGTGGTTAGGAAGGTGTCCTGAAGACCAACTGTGGGATGACTTTGTGCCCCCCCATAAGTACTTTCAATGTGTTTGTATTTTCTTTTTCTTGTGTAAAGGACCTTGGAATGACTTTGTGCCCCCATTGTTCTTCATATCTCTCTCTTGGGCAATTAAGGTGGAGACTTTGTGCTGCATCTTATATTATTGGTTACTTTGTACTTTGGTTACTTGTTCCTTGAAAGGACTCTTATTGTTTCCTGCAAGAATACTTCTAAAAGAAGAGAAGTGCTTCAGTGTTTCCCAAGATTTCTCCTTTATCTATTAGCATCATCTCTAAAAAAAGAGAGATGGATGGTTTGTCCTACCCTTGTGTCTTATTTTTTGCTTATATATACTATATAGCTTCGTATACTTAATAAGGAAGCTCCCCTTGATGAGAGGAGATATTTATCCCCTTTTGATGTAGTAAACCTACACATCTAGCCAATCAATCTCCCTACTACTGTGGTGATAGGACCTATTTTGTTCACCAGTTAGTTGGTCAACAAAATATTCACCCAACAGTTTTTGGTGACTCCACTGGGGAAAGAGCACACAGTTTGAAGCCTCAAGTTTCAAGCTAAAGTAGGACCGGTTCTTTCCTATTTTTGTTCTAAAATCTAACAACTTCACACTATACCAAAATCCAAAAATCCCATGGTGTTGTTAACCCTATTTTTGAGTTGTTACAATAGAGCAATTTTAATTTGTTTCCTCCACAACCTCACCTCCAACAAACTAGGAGTCTTCCTCCTACTAACACCAGGTCACCAACACAAGGCAAAGCTACTTTTTATGCTATTAGCAAAACTTTGCCTATACATACACCACCCAAATTTGTTATCCCTACTTTCAATAATCCACTTATGGCAGTTTAAGGCCCCTGGAGTAACTCTTTTGGCCCACTCAATCTTACTCCACCCCAGCATGAGCTTCCACGTAGTTTAAGGAAGAATTTCCCCAAATTCTTTGGTGATGGAAAGGTTCACCTTGATGAACACATTGTAGCCTTCAACATAGCCTATGGTGTGATAGGCATGGAATTTGAGGACATGGTAGTCAAACTGTTTGTGGAGACGTTATAAGGTACTGCTATAGATTGGTTCTACCATTTGCAAGCTAGATCAGTGACTGACTGGGACACACTCAAAGCCAACTTTAAAGCCAGATTCAAACCTATAGAAGATGCACATGCCCTTTTGGCCCAGCTCACATAAATGAATAAGGAACCTCATGAATCAATGAGAGATTTCATAGCCAAATTTGATAAGTTGAGGAATAGGATCCCTGTAATCACTCAACTGACCCCTAAAAACCTCAAGTGTTTCTTCATCAACTCATAACTGCTTAAAGTGAGTTTTCTACTGAGACGTACTAGCTAGATAGACTTTGCTAAAGCTTAGGACTTGGCTATTGAGGTAGAAGATGACCTTATCCTATTAGGAAGATAAGGAGAGATCCAAATAGAGGTAAATCTTCTTCATCTTTTGATTACTCATCTACAACCATTACTAATCCCATGGTGTAGAAGCTGGCAAATGAATTGTTGGCTCTCAAAATAAAAATGGCCCAAGGGACGTCATTTGCTCCTGCATATAGAGATATCCCAAGGAGAACATTCTAGAATCAGACATACCAAGGTGATGCTGCCAGGGGTCAAGGGTAGCCGAATCATCTTCCTCCCCCATAGAGGAACCTTGCCATTGAAGCACCTCCAACCAAATCAATGGTTGGATATCTTGAAGCTAACTCGGATTTCTCATTCTAGCTTGAGTTGAACCCTAAAGATGATGTTAATATCTTCACTAAGGAAGAAGAAGAATTAGCTGGCAACTCCAACATTCATTTCCTAAACTATCAAGATGAACCCAAAAGTGAAGGTAATGCAATGGAGGGATCATATGTTGTGTTCACCTGATCTAAGAATTAATTAGCTTAAAAAGTTGATAAAGAGAAGATGGAGGAGTGACTTCAATTGGCAATCTCAATTGCTAAGCATGGAAGTACTCTGCCTTTCTAGCCAAAAGATCTTATGACTGCAAAAAAGGTAAGTACACCAAATACCCCTACACCTTCTACTTTAAATCCACAGTCTAGTTCTCCCCCTACCAAGAATCAAAAGGATGAGCTCTCATCCTCTATTCCTAGCTCATTTCAAATGTTTGACATTATTGATCATATAAAGAAAGCCAAAGTTCAAATGTCTAAATTTGAATTCCTGCAGTCCAACCCTGATCAGTTGGATAAATTGGTTCAATGTGTGAAGAACCAAAACATCCCAACAAGATAAGAAGCTAAGAAAGCAACTCATGATCCCCCAAGGAACATGTCTATCCCAAACAATCTTGTCATTGCTCCTCTTGCTGCTCCCAAGAAAATAGAGCCTTTTTATGTATCCCTATTAATAAATGGATGTCAACTGAACAATTGTATAATTGATTTTAGAGCTTCAGATAATGTCATGCCTACCAAAGTGGCTAAATCCCTTGGCCTGACACTAACTAGGACATTTGGTAGATGTTTTGCCATGGAAAATAAGCAAGTACCATTGCTGGGGAAAATTAAGGACACCTAATTTACATTTGTAGCATTCCTAGACAAAAGAATCAAGATGACTGTCTTGGTGGCCGACGTCCCATCATCTTATGGCATCTTTCTTGGCCAAAATTTCTACAAAGATGTTGGTGGCGAATTAAACATAGACTTGTCTAAGGCAATAATCCCAGTCAAAGACATCATGAAAAGATTGATTACTAAAAAGGAAACAAAGTATGTGGTCACCCAATCGTTAGCACCTGAAGCTCAAATTTTGTTTGAATCTTCAAGCATGGGTAACTACTTTCTATCCACTAAAGAAGTTCATGAAACCCCTATTGAAGCTCTCAAAGGTGACAACCTGAAGGTTAGTTTAGCTGGAACTATGGAAGAATCTCCACCTCCAAATGAGGAAGAATCTAAAGGAAAATTAGTGTCTAATGAGGTATGGATCCTTGAATTAGATGGAAATTGTTCCTCTATCAATTCAGGAGTCAGTGTTGTGTTGATATCTCATCAAAGAGATATTTTTCCTTCATCCTACAAGTTGAAATTTAGCAACACTAATAACAAAGTTGAGTATGAGTCCCTATTGCTTGGATTAAAGGCTACTCAAGACAAAGGTATCAAGCCTCTTCATGCTAAAGGAGACACTAAATTGGTGGTTTGTTAGTTAAAAAACTTGTATCAAACCAAAAATGAGAGATTACACCATTACCACAATCTAGTTTGGGACCAAATTAAAAACTTTGATGCTTTCAAAATCTCTATAGTCCCCAAGGAATTCAATGATAGAGATGATGCTTTGGCTATCTTAGGCACTCTTCTGGTTCCCCACTTAGACTTCAAAGGAGATAGGTACACTATTAAACTGGTCTCTCAACTAAGTGTACCTGATAATGCCAGTCATTGGCAGGTGTTTAACAATGACAACCAAATCATTGCTTTCCTGGAGTAAACAGACAGTTTTGAATGGTTACATTTTCAAGGAAGTGAACCTCAAGAGCCCAAATTGACCCCTAAATCAAGTTCAAAAATGGATGGAGAGTTCATGCAACTTACAGGGAATAATATTCCCAAAGGCATGGTCTCCCTTGACATATTGTTTGATAAGCATGACAGATTCATCAAATAGTAACAAATAGAGGCAAGCTCCTCTCAAGGGTTTGATCAAGTAAATTTGGGTACCAAGGAAGATCCCAAGATGGTGAACATTAGGAAGTGCTGCACTCTTGAGGAAAGATTCAAGTTCACTTCTCTACTCAGATAGTACATAGATGTTTTAGTATACTCCTATGATGACCTAAAGTCACTCAGGCTTGATGAAATCTGACATGACATTCCTCTGAAGGCTAACTCAGTACCTTACAAGCAAAAAACTAGGCAATACAATCTAAAGATATTAGGTACTGTTCTGTTTGAGATATAAAAGATGTTAAATGCTAGGATCATTTTCCCAATCCATCATTCCACATGGATTGCAAACATAGTGCCTATGAGGAAGAAGAATGGAAAAATTTGTGTTTGTGTGGATTTTAAGAATTTGAATCAGTCATCCTTGAAGGATAACTATCCTTTGCCAATCATGGATCAAGTGCTTCAGATAGTGACTGGTTTAGAGATGTTATCAATTCTAGATAGTTTCTCAGGATATAATCAGGTTGAAGTTGGTGAAGCATACTAGCATAAAACTGCATTCGCCACACCTTAGGGCACCTTCACCTATAAGAAAATGCCTTTTGTCTTGATAAATTCTAGCACTACCTTTTAGAGAGCAATGGACCTCACTTTCAAGGATGAGATGGGTAAGTTCATTGTATTTTATCTTGATGACTTGACTATTTTCTCTAAGCATCACCCAGATCATGTGCACCACTTGCAACAAGTGCTGGAATGCTGCCATCAAAATGGCATTTCTTTGAACCCCAAGAAGTTAGTTTTTGGAGTAATAGAGGGAAAACTTTTTAGACACATTGTGTCCAAAGGAGGCATAAAAATTGACTCAAATAGAGTCAAGTCTATCCAAGAGCTTACCTTGCCTACAAGTAAGACTGTTGTTCACTCTTTCTTTGGAAAGGTGAATTTCTTATGAAGGTTCATCCCTAAGTTTCCTGAGAAGATTAGACATATTGTAAACATGATGAAGTGAAAGCCCACCTTTAGTTGGAAGGCAAGTCAGCATTTAAAGATATCAAGACTGCCATTTCCCATGCCCCAATTTTGGTTTGTCTAGACTATAACAAAGAGTTCACCATGTACATTTATGCTTTAGAACACACGCTTTCAGCGATTCTAGTTCAATAGAATAAAGAAGGTATGGAGTCTCCCATTTCCTTCATGATCTGTTCTCTCAAAGCTCATGAGTTGAAGTACTTGAATATGGAAAAACATGCTTATGCAGTGGTGAAGGTGGTAAAGCATTTCCACTTCTACATCTTGAATTCACATACTACTGCCTTGGTTCATGACACAATAGTCAAATCCATACTAACTCAATAGGAGTTTGGGATGAAAAGAGGCAACTAGGTTACAAAGATTTAGGAGTTTGATCTGCTCATCAAACCAATAAATTTGGTTTAAGGAAAAGGCTTATGCCAATTAATTACTGATAATAAGCTAGAAGTAATAGAGTATCAAAAATTAGAAGTAGAAGTGCCAATAGTCCTCTTTGTCTCTACCACTGATGAGTGGTATTCAGGTATTGCTCATTTCCTTACTTATGGTGAATGTCATACTCACCTATCTTATAAAGAGAGAAGGACTATCAAATTGAAAGTGGCAAATTTCATCCTTTGGGACAATGGCCTGTATAAGAGGGTCCTTGATGGAGTGTTCCTTCGCTACGTGGACAAGGAGCAGCAAAGCCAACTTTTGAGATCCTTCGATAATCAGGCCTATGGAGGACATTTTTCTATTCTTATGACTACCCATAAGATCCTTTGAGCTAGATATTATTGGCCTACTTTTTTTCAAGATGCGTATAAGTGGGTAATGAAATATGAACTATGCCAACAGTTTGTTGGAAGACCCAAGTTAGTTGCCTTGCCTCTCAAGCCAGTAGTCATAGAAGAACCATTTCAACAATGGGACCTTGATTTTATTGGTGTTGTAAACCCATATTCAAGTGCTAGACATGATTATGTCCTCACAGTGATAGACTACTTCACCAAGTGGGTGGAAGCAATTCCAACCAAACATGCTACTTTAGAAGTAGTGTGTAATTTCTTGAAAGAGAACATCATTTATAGGTTTGGGGTCCCAACTAAGATTGTCACTGACAATGCAGCTTGTTTTACTTCCTAAGAGATCACTCAATTCTATTTCTACTATGGAATTACACTCTCTCACTCATCTGATTACTTTCCACAATGAAATGGACAAGTTGAATCAAGTAATAAGAACCTGGTGACTATCATCAAGAAGCTGGTTGATGACAACCAAAGAACATGGCACAAAGCATTGGTTGATGCTTTGTGGATAGACAAAATTACACCCAAAAGGGCAACTGGTATGTCTCCTTTCCAACTTATTTATGGTATCAATGTTGTGATACCAATCACCTTGGAATTGCCAGTGTTAAAATTGGTCAAGGCAATTGAATATCAAATGTATGAAAGTGTCCTTGATAAGAAAATCATGTGCCTGGCTGAGCTAAAAGAGTAGAGAACTATGTGGTGGACTGAATCATAGTCCATCAAAGCCTGGTGAAGAAACTCTTCAACCAAAAAGTAAAGAACTGAGATTTCTAGATTGGAGAACAAGTCCTGCTGTGGGACAAGAGAAGAGAACCAAAGGGAATGCATGGAAAATTTGATTCCCTATGGAGAGACACTTTTACTATCCATGAGATCAAAGGTGAAAATAGCTTCTTATTGAAATATCAAGATGGCACACCCTTTTCTCTACCACACAATGGGTAGCATCTGAATCACTTCAACTCTTGAAGTATCAGATGAAGTTGTCTGTACATATGTATTTTTGTTTAGTTTTTGTTTCTTTTTGTGCTTTTTGTTGTGGTTCATTTTTGTTACCTTTCTTTTTGGGTAGCACGACTCCATAGCCCAATGGCACACTTCAAGGCACTAGAGATTTTGGTTTTTACTTCACTCAGCTATTCCAAGTTCTCATTTGAAGGAAGTTCCCCAACAGGAGCCAGCTATTGTCCTCCCAAAAAAATGTCACTCTTTTTGGGACAACGTATGAGCCATTTTGGTCTTGCAAGACCAAATTTGCCTCTTCCCTTTTCAAAATTTCTTCTAAGCTTTCAAGTTCCTCACTTTTTAAGATTTTCCAAAAATCTATGGACTCAACATGTTTGAAATTAGTAGGTTCAACTATTTAAATGGCTTCTTCGGATGAGTTCAATCAAAATGGGCAAGTTTCCAACACTTTGGCATTTTCAAGATCGGTTCAATGCCTTGGTTCAACCAAGAAGGGGCTCATCGGCAAGCTTAAAAGAAAATATTGAACTGTTGAACCTTGAACCACTTTAGTTTAATAGTTCAATGGATTTAAGGTTCAACATCATTAACAGGGTTAAAAGAGTTAAGTGCTTTAGCCAGATTAAACCATTTAGTGACATTAGCAGGGCACTCAATCACTTTGGTAAGTTCATTAGCTTTCTAAGAGACTAAGCTTCAAGGAAGGAATGAACCATTGAACCAAAGTTGGTTCAATCAGTCAATTCAAAGCAAAGGTACAAAGGTTAAATGTGGTTTATAAACTATTTAAAATGGTCAAGACTTAGCCAAAACAAAGGCATTGAACCATTGAAATGTTGAACCAAAGTTGGTTTAATCAGTTGGTTCAATAAAAATGGTTCAAACGAGCACCCCAAAAAGAATGAGTCAAGTGGAAGCTACCACATATCATCTACTGAGGCCCATTGCACTTTGTTTTTAATTGCAATGGAAGATGCCACCTATCCTTGTTGAAGCTTGCCAGAAGTCTCCAAGTGTCTCCATTTGAAGCTTCAAAGTTTCAATAGTTCTAAAGTTCAATGCGTAGGTATTTATTTTTTTATGTAGGTCTTTGTCTAAGTCTCATCAAGCCAGGAAACATGCCACGTGTCCCTTACAAAATTTTAGTGAAAGCCGACAAGTGTCAATCTCCTCAATTTCTCCCTCCTTTTTTTCATAAAGATTATGGTGGACCCCTAGTGAGCTACTAAAGAAAGTGGAATGCGCCATGTGTCATCATCCACCTAACTTTCCAAAGACAAGCAGAAGCCACCACTTGTTCATTTATAACTCCATGGAGAGTGACACGTGTTTGTGTCTGAGTTTTAAACAACTTTATAAGCTTCTCCTAAGCATTTTTTAGAGCACAACAAAGACTACCATGTGTTATCATCTACGTGAATCTAAAATAAGTCCCAAGTATTTTCAAAGGCTGCTAAAGTGTATTGGAGACTACCACGTGTCATCTTCTGCCAGACTCATAAAAAATGTTTCTAAAGCCTCTAAGAGTAGCGAAAGCTACAACATGTCCTCACCTATTTCTAAGTGGAGGCTACCGCGTGTCAATTTTTTAGTGGAAAGTGACCAAAGAATAGATAGGGAATTTAAGGACCTAATTCAATAGCTAGAAAATGAGTTTCCAAGAAGGATGACAGAGCCACAACTATCAAATTAGGGGCAATTAATTAGCTATTGGCTTTCAAATGATGGCAGACCCGAGGATGCCAAATTAGTGGCAATGATGTGTTTGTTGATTTTTTTAGACTTAAGTGTGAGAGCCCTAATCATCATGAAGTAGAGGAAACAATATGAAAGATCTAGAGTATCAACACAATGTTTAGATCTGATAGACCTCTTGAACCTAGAAACATGGATGTAGATTTCTTGAACCTTTAGAAGACATGACTTGTTTGGGAATAAAGGCAAAGTGAATAATAGTGCAATCAAGAGAGTAAACTAAGAGGATTATCTAGTTCTAGGGGATGACAATCGAGTTAAAATATAGAATTGAAAGTGCATTCAAAGCATGGCATGCATAGCATGAGCTGTTCCATGGGATAAATGCACCAAACCTCTCTCGACCTCTATATATTGTAATCTCTCTGATTGTTATGAAGGATATTTTTCCTGCTATAGAAGCAAAAACTTTTCCCAAATTGAAAGGCATTTACTGAGACTTTGAGCTCAAATTGTTAATCATTTTTCTTCATTTGAATAAGAAAGCAAGTGACCTTTTCAGACTTTGTGCTAGAAATACCCTATGCTATTTAAGAAATTGTTCGTATGTCTATTTCCTAGAAGCATTCTTGTTTATCTAATCCAACAAGTAGAACTAGTGGAAGTGGTTAGGAAGGTGTCCTAAAGATGAACTATGAGATTACTTTGTGCCCCCCACAAGTACTTTTAGTGTGTTTGTATTTTCTTTTTCCTGTGTAAAGGACCTTGGGATGACTTTGTGCCCCCATTGTTCTTCATATTTCTCTCTTGGGTAGTTAAGGTGGAGACTTTGTGCCACATCTTATATTGCTGGTTACTTTGTACTTTGGTTACCAGTTACTTATTCCTTGAAAGGACTCCTGCTATTTCCTACAAGAATACTTCTAAAAGAAGAGAAGTGCCTTCAGTGTTTCCCAAGATTTCTCCTTTGTCTATTAACATCATCTCTAAAAAAAGAGAGATGGATGGTTTGTCCTACCCTTGTGTCTTATTTTCTGCTTATATATATATATATATATATATATATATATTATATAGCTTCGTATACTTAATAAGGAACCTCCCCTTGATGAGAGGAGAGATTTATCCCCTTTTAATGTAGTAAACCTACACATTTGGCTGATCAATCTCCTTACTACTATGGTGATAGGACATATTTTGCTCACCAGTTAGCTAGTCAGTAAAATATTCACCCAACAATATTGATATTATTGATTACAAAATTAAAATTTACATAATTCTTGATGAAGGTAGGCACTGTTCCTCTATTTTTGATATTTATTCACTCCTAATAAAACATATCATCTATTAAAAACATTATATTATGTAATAATACACACACTCTCATATTTACTTGAAATTATCCACTTTTTTATCCCAACATGCAAATTAACTCTCCTTTTCCTGTCATGTCCCACATAGGGCTGGTAGTTAGCACTCTAATTCTTGTCTTAAATCTTTATTTTTCATGATATACATGTTGTAACACCGTAAAAAGCTTACTTATGACCATATAGGACCTTTAAAAAACTTACATGAATAATTGGATATCAAACAAAACCAAAAAATCCCTCTAGAGCCTAGTTCAAGATTCAAAATTTTAAATTTTGGATATTGGTAGGAAAACCTCTAGAAGGCTAATTACACACACACACAAAAACTCACAATGAATCTAAATTAGACTCATGGTCCCTATAAGACCTATAACACTCATAACACATCAAAATGTTTATAATTAACCTATTAAGCACACAACAACTTATGCCATCTTAGGATGCTCTACATAATTAATCTACCCTTTGAAATCAAGAAGCTTATGGTAGATAATGGAATTGAAGACATATCAATGGAGAACAAGGTAGAATTAAAGCCAATAAATTATATGAATGAATATTAATAAGATGTAATAAAAAATAGAAAGAGGGAGTGTAGGGAGACCCCATTGGAAGGAGGCTAGATCGACTTGGGATCAATAAGGTATGAGCATTTGAAATAAGACAAACATTAAGGAACTTGGGAAGAAAAGGAAATGGTTTCACTCAAAATGTTCCATGAGTACCCATGGGGATGGGGAGGTATTATGATTAATAATTCATTTTGAAATTTCACCCTCACATAGACAACATACATGATAGAAGAATAAATATAAGAGTTAGGGCCAAATATTGAAAATTTGTTAAGAGAGAAATAATCAAGAAGTGCTTGACCTATCCCCATACAACATACCTAATAAATTACATTAATAAAAACTGTAAACTAGGATTTGTGATAATGTAATGACTAAATAGGTTTATTAAATTATGAGTGTGTGGTATTTTTATTTATGAATATGCATACTAGAGCATTGATGATCAGAGGAGTAGGATTGATACCCCACTAGGTGGAACAATAAAAATTAGAGTAATTGAAGCTAGTGGAATGTCCATTTTCCCTCATACTACCTAAGAAGAAATATAATTAGTCATAGTATTCATAGTAGGAATAAATAGAACCAACCTAGATACATAAGGAGGCATTCTAGCTCCAATGGCATAGGTCATATGTGAGATGTATCTCAACCTAAAAAAGTATCAAAGAGTGGATAATACCATTGATCAAATATATAAGTGTGATTTATCATCTATCATGTGAAGTGTTGACCATTTTTGGTCACCATGGAATATTAGTGTCCAATTCATCAAGGGAATTTAGGATTGATTTCATGCTTCCAAGTTTAGTCAGAGTTCAAAAAAATGACTAAGTCTTTAACTTAGTGTATTTTAAAAGAAGGATTTAGGTCTTCAGAAATCATGTTTGGGGAAATTTTTTTGAAGCTTATCAATAAATAGAAATTCAAAACACAAATGATGAAGGCAAAATAAGGTTTAAATATTGCACTATAGAGGTTATCTCAAATTTTATTTCAAACAAAAGTTTTGAAGACCATTTTCATGCATTAGAGGTTATGTGTAGAATCCCATGCCAATTAAAAATGCTAAAGACAAAAATTATGATGACTAAGACTAATTCCCAACCAAAACATATGAAATTATGTGTGCAAAGTGTAGATCTCCATTATTATTACACTATCTCTTCTTAAATATCTTGTGTACCAATGTGTTAAGGTTCAATGATTTGATTGAAGGGCCAAAACTTTCAATTTTACTTTGAAACCTTCATCATGCACCTTTTCATAGAATACAACCAATTGATGGAATACTATGTAGTTATGGGTATGCAGGTCTCTCATACTTCAAGAAGAGAAGAGAGAAGTGCATGGGGAGTATTTCCAAATCATGAAGAACACACTCAAAATTCCCAATCCTCTTATGTGTTATTATTCAAGGACTTACTTGCACTCAAAGGTTTAAGTTCATCATCGATTCATATAATTACACTTCTATGATCCCATGTTTCATAGGCTATGATATAAAATGCACACCACTTCCTTTAATGAGTACAAGTTGCAGATTTCAAGTGTAGAATTTTGTGAAGGCAAGGATGGGTTTCAAAAGACTTAGTCTATTATTCAAATTATTCTTGGTGTCACATGTTACTCTCCTAGTGGTCCTATAACTATTCAATAGTATTTTAGACTTATTTTATTCTTCAGATTCCCCTAGATCCATGTGTCATCATTATATAAACTAATGCCTATTCAAAATTCCTCCAAGACTTATCAGGGGAAAATGGCATCAAAAAAGTGCCAAAGTGGGTGAGTGGGATGATTCCATATGGAAAAATATCACTTCATAGAAAAAATAAACTTTACACTTGAAACCTCATCCTAGCAGTGAAAATGTGAGGAGGAGTCATGTGGTAGGGACCCATCTTTCAATCTTAAGGTCTATGGCTAGAGTAAAATCAATTAGATAGATTAAGTATCGAAGGAGGACCAAAAGGAGGGTTGGTAATTAGAATATTTTTGGGCTTTCCAACCTTTCCCAAACCTTCTTGGGGTTGTTAGAGCTTTCCCAGAATTGATCTAATCAAATGGTGACATGCATTAGCTTCTTAGAGAGTCTCAAAAAGGTTTATACATAGATTTTGGCAAGTTCTTAGTCTTAACCTCCTAGGGTGTCAATTTTTTTAGAATTGTCTGAATATGGGAACCAATCAAAAAGTTCCATTTAGACCTATCAATCCCTTGAATTAGTATATTATGCCATAAAATTGTCAAAGCTTACAAGAATAGGAACTAATTATAGAGAATCACATGGCAAACATTAAACTAAGACCTAATCATAGCTTCCTAATGTTAGGTGTTAGACCTTGTCAAGTTCTCAAGGTGTCAATTGTGTTAGCTCCTAGATCTAATTTGATATCAACACATGGTAACATGTCAAAAATGTCAAAAATGGATTTGGGCCCTTGGGGGAAACTACAATCACCATTCATGTGTAACCTCAAGATCCAATCATAGAATGGGACTTATAAGACAAATTAAAGGATAACATATAGACACATGTTAGCTTGGTCTCCCCCCAGAATAACATGCCCAAACTAACATAATAGGTAGTTAACCAATGAAGGGCCCCTAGGCTTTGACCTCTTGTCAAACCCTAGGGAACTTAAATGCCAATGATGGCCTACCACATAAAGGTGGCAAGCCTTGAGTGAACAAACCATGGCCAAGTAATGAATGGGTAAAAGAATAAAATATATCCATACCATTAGTGGAACAAATTAAATTTGATGGCATATCTAGATGTGAAAACTATCAAAATAAATATTTTCATATTGGCTTGACTATGACTCATAGAGTGGGTGGAAATGGTTGAGTCATTATGGAGTGTCTACATGAGGAGTGGAAAGATTCCAAATATGAATACATCCTTAAAAAATCATGATGGATGGTTATGCATATATGGCCCATGAAAATCCCAAGGAGATCAGAGTGATTGAACCACCCCATTCATGTCTATCAGAATTAAGCATGGGCATATAATTACTTTTAATAAAGATCTTGACTGCTTCTCGAATCATCGTAAAAATTTATAACTACCCTAATAGTGGGTGAGACTGAATCAATGAACTATGGGATTTCCATTACCTATAAAAATTGGGTCTTACATTGTAAAATGGTTGATATTTTTGAGCAAAACAATGCTACCAAAATCTACCCTCTAGGAGCGTCTTTACTTCCTAAGACTTGCATTTGTATGATAATTGAGTTTGCTTCCCTTCATTTTCTTAAATTATATGTTTATTTATTTGGTTATTTGATCTCTATCTTTGGATAATATTCACCCATATCATTATTTTCCATTCCTTCACACCTATGTGTATAACATAACTTTATATTTTAAGTTGTATGTTATGTGCACATAGGTCTATACACACATTATCTATGGATAATTTTTCATCCTTCTTAGTGTTGTATTATGTCGTGTGCCTCCATGAAAATTACTTATGTAATTGAAGTGTTCATTTTTGAGTCTATGTGATGTTATCTCATCCTTTAGGATCTATAATGTGTTCTTTAAGGCCTATAGAGTTGCTTTGGCTAGTCTTGGTACATCACCATTATTTCCCTTTCAACATTTTCCTCCCTTTTCCCCAAATATATTTTATACGTAGGATTACTTATAGATTCCTGTTTATATATTTTAGGCCTACAAGTTGATCCTAAATTAGGTGAATTTATATTAGAATTAAGTTGGACTTTTCTATAAGTCTCACAACCTTGGGGATGTTCCCATTTTTCCACTAAACTAATTCTTACAATTTAGTTGGTGCATAGTTTGAGTGATAACAATTTTCTATCACACCTAGTGGGATAGATTGCCATCTATTAAGGATTTTTTGGTGTTATTATTCAATATATCATCCTCTAGAGGCATGACATCAAACATCAATGATGACTCTAAATGTTAAATCTATTGTTTTACGTAGCCCAAGTGATTAAATATTATCAATGATTAAGATTTAGATGATATTCTTTATCTTTCCCTTCTTTTCAAGTGATCAAATCACCTAGAAAATTCAACTCTAACTCTAATTTTAAGAAGATCGAGCCCATATGTTGTAATCAAGAGGGAGTTTAAATCCCATATGCCTCATGTCTTACCAAAAAAGGATCCAACCATTTTCACCTTTCAATGGAGGCATCCCTCTTTCCCTAGCCCAATATGATGATATTCAAGTCTATTCCTTCAATATCATTCTTATTTCACTAGGGAAGATGTTATAACACCTACTAAGCAAATTCAATATGTTATAGGAGTGTTCTTGGTTTAAAACATGTCTAAGTATAATGTGGATATGAGACTCCTTGTGTCATCCTTCAAAGGCAAGGCACTATGATGGTAAAGGTGATTAAGACCCAATTTAATTCACAACTAGGATGAGATGGGTGAATATATTTTCAAGTAGTTAATAAGAAGGAGGGATCATATATCCCTCATCAAATAACTCACCACCATCAAGTAGTCACACCATGAGATTTTAATATATTTCAACATGAGGTTATAGATAACCTAGGATGAGATCCCTCCACTAGTTAGGCCCTCTATGAACTTGGAATTCTTATATTTATTGAGGGCCATTGATTGTAATGTTACAGTCCTAATCCAGTTGATGGGGGGAACATATTTCTTGGTGTTTATGAGATTACCATCATGGTAGAGAGTTGATTGATCAAAGTAGGTAAGGTTTCTCCTAGGACTCCAATGCCTTTAATTCCTATTCCCCTATCCACTCTTATTATATTTTATGCCTCTTCCATTCATACCTATTGATCAACTCCTCCTTTATTTCAAAAAATATCTATACAATGTTAAATGCCTCATATAAATATTTAGATTAGAGTTAGAATCTATCAAAAGGAAACAAGTATAGAAAGAGACACCCCATTAGACATATTAATCATATAGGTAGTTCTACCAAGGTAACACATAAGATCAAGTACAAATCTAATTCATACAACCATCTAATTAACATAGTTCTAATATTGATGGAATCTCAATAACTCTTGCATCCACATAAAGTAACCTAATTTAGAGTACAACACTTTCCCAGAAGTAATTATGTAGACTGACTTTGTAAGAGAGAGTGTGGGAGAAATCATAGGATTAGTTTTAGTCTCTTATTTTAAATTGACAGAAGAGTGACTTTAGGGGTATGATCTTGCATGAAGGAGTAGATTTGGAGGCTTATTGCATTCATGAAAAGAGTGATTTCATGCCCAAATTATTCAATCTAGGGGAAAGTTCCATATACCTATGGTAATAATTAAATGAACTTATATTGAACATGGAAGAAGGAGAATTTAGTCTTGAAGCTATGATGGGGCCTCTTTTGCATAAGAGTGAAGAACAATTGGATGAAAACCTCTTTTGGGATGAGCTAGAGGACTTTTGCACAATCTTTGAAAATAAACCATAACCCCTTTAAGAAGAATTCCATGAGAAATATAGATAGTAGGTAGAGGTATATGTGATTCTATGTCAATTACCAGAGTGAGAGTATGCCAATTAGTAGAATGATAGGGTAACATAATGAAAATATGAGCGAAACCCTATTTTCTCAATATTTTTCCTATCAAGAGGATGACCTATAAAGTACTTGGCATGGTTAGAGGCAAATAAGGTGGAGTCACCATGTGTTGAACTTAATCCATAACCCCAAATTGAGCATTAAGAAGGTCAAAATCAACCTACCTACCCACTCTAAGGTGACTATTTTTCTAGGCAACTTACATGGGTTGGTTAGTTTATTTTTGTCTACATCCTTGTATAAGTGCTCCATCATTTCATTGAGCACCCAATCTTTCTCCACCTCTAGTTGGTTGTACTCAAACATGAAAAACATTATAAGTTAATAAGAAAGGGTAGTTCCTATATATAAATAATCAATAGCTTTATTTAGGAAATCCTATGATTGGTTGGCTTAGGGAATGATAGTTACATTTTCTTTTCTCAAAATTCTTCTACATATTAGTTTAGTTATTTTTCTTTCCTCTAGGTGCATTGACATATTTTTTATTTCTATCTTATATTTTTATTGTCCGTTTGGAGGTAGATGTTAGTTTAGTTTATTATTTAGCTTTAAGGCTAAGTATTTGTATTAGGGTTGTGTTTTAAAATTGAAAAGGTTGGATGAATTTATGACTCCATGCCCAATGGATCAATTTAAAGATACTATGATATTGCTTAGTAGCAAAGTATCCCATAAAGATTTCCAAGAATGTTGACCATTTTTTGTCACCATGGAAGATCAATGTCAAATCTAAAAAGGGGATTCATGATTGCTTTCAATATTCCATGTTTAATTTGAGTTCAAAAAAATGAATAAGTATTTGACTTGGTATTTTTTAAAAGAAGGCTCTAGGTCTTTAGAAAAAGTGTTTAGGAAAAATGTTGTGAATCTTATCACTAACCATAATTTCAAACACAAATGTTGAAGGCAAAAGAAGGCTCAGAGCTTGTACTTCAAATCATGTTCAAAATTTTGTTTATAACAAAAGTTGTAAAGACCATTTTCATGCATCAGAGGTTACATGTAGAATTCCATGCCAAAACAAATTTTGAAGATAAAAATTGTAAATACTAGGACCATTCTCTGAGTATAAACTATAAAAGTAGGTGCATGAAGCATATATCTCCACTCTTATTATGTAATCTCTTCCAAAACATATTATACACATAAGTGTTAAGGTTATGCACCTTCACTAAAGGGCCATAAATTTTAGTCCTGCTTTGTATCCTTTAATAAGAACCCTTTGTGAGGAATACAACCAAGTGATTAAGCAATATGAAGGTATGGGCACACAAGTCTCCCATACATCAAACAATAAAGAGATAAGTACATAAGGAGTATCTATAAATAATGAAGATTGCATTCAAAATTTATAATCCTCTTTCATGTTCTTATTCAAGGACTTCCTCACACTAAAAGTTCAAATTTTAGCACCATATTGCATAATTACACTCTTGTGCTCCCGCGTTTTGTAGGATATGATCTAAAATATTCACCACTTCCTTCAATAACTAGTACAAGTTCCATATATCAAGCACAAAATTTTATGAATGCAAGGGTGATTTAAAAAGACTTAGTTTATTCTTCAAAATTTTCTTGGTTTGATGCATTACTCTATTAATAGTCCCAAGCTTGTTTGAATGTCTTTTAGACTTAATTAGTACTTTAACTTCACCTGGAGCCATATGTCAACATTTTATATCCCCATGAATATTTAAAAGTCTTTTAGGACTTAGCTTTTCTTCAAATATGCCTAGGGGAAAATGACATCAACAAAGTGCCAAAGTAAATAGTTGAGTGGGATGATACCACATGGAAAAAACTTAATTCATCATAGAAATAATAGTAAGCATTGCACTTAAAGCCTCAGCTGAGTAGAGAAAATGTGAGGATAAATAATGTGGTAGGGATAAATATTTCAATCCTAAGGTCTATGACTAGAGTAAAATTGATCATATTGACTAAGTATTGTATTGTATGCAACATCCCCCTTTTCTTTAAGAAGAGATGGGGACCCACTTTTTTTAGATTATATCCTTGTTTGTTGAGCCTTTCTTCTATTGATTTGTGCAAATTCTTGAGCAAATTGATTTTTAATATTCATACTTAGAAGAATTTAGTTATTTAGCATGGGATCATGTATTTTATGGACTATCTCTATTAATACATTTTTGGGAGTTCTTGAATATGTAGGTTTTTAGGACAGTTTATTCATAGAAATTCATTCAAAGACTTATTCATTAGGACTTTTGTTTAAACTTTTTGTTTAGACATTTTATCTAACAAATTTGGTTTTCAACTTTTTTTGTTCAGGGGTTTTTGTCTAGAAAATTCTTTAGCATTTGTTCATAGGCACATGTTCATTGAAGATTTTATTTAATGGGACTTTTGGGTCTTCAAAACTTTTATTATAAATATATTTGGTCTTTGGGGTTTTGCATTATAAATTTTATCCAAAATAATTATCCTAAAAAGGACTTATCTTTATTGAAAATTAGGTTTTCATTATTTTTATTCGGATATTTTGTTTGATAGACTTTTAGGTCTTTGAGTTTTTTTCATTAGATAGTCTGATAGATCACAAATATTTATATATAATTCAGGCTTTTTGTTTAGATATTTTTCATGATGAGAATTTGTTCTTTGGGGCTTTTATTTAGGTCTTTTTTAAAAGGTGGTCTCAACACAAATCTAGGTTATGGATCAAAATAGAGTGTAATTTGACTATGTACCAAAATACAAGTGTAATCTACTTACCATTTTGTAGGTCCTTTCCACACTTAATTTGAAATTATCATCCTCTACATGTCATTAGAAGAGCTAATATTTTAATTTGCTTTGAAAACTTCTTTCAGGCCTTCTTTTGAAACACTGATGTTCAGGATTGAATGCAGAGTTTCCTTTAAAATTTATATGTGTCTTACTTAGTTTTATAAAAGTTTCAGAGAATACAAATCATTTAAGTGCATCACCCTATTAGATATAATTTCCCATTTCAATTTCCTTTGCCCTTTTCATCCCAAAAAATCAAAAGTAGATTAGTTTTAGAGATAAATCTCAAGGGAACCAACCCTCTCTAGAGGTTCTTCTCAATACAGAGTCACCCACACTCTAAGAAGATCTAATTGTATCATCTAGAGAGAAGGTGTGACTTACACATCTTCAAACAAGGTACTCTCTAGTGTGATAATAGGTATTCAACATGGAGGCTATACTTCACATCAAGTATTTTATTCCATATATTTACATAACCTAGGTTGGTCATTTGGATGACCTTGAATCCATAATATCATTATTTGAATAATTATAGAATATTGATCACTTCCACTGAGAAGTCCTGAAAAAGGCATGGCATTATAGAAATATCAAAGGAAAAGTATTGATTGAAAGTGATCAAGGTTTTTTGTATGATTCTCAGTACCTTAAACACCCTACCAAGATGTAAATCCATTGGCTTGGGACATATAAAATCAATGGAATTTTGAAAAATAGTGCATGAAAAATTCATACTCTCAATGGGAAAATTATCTCAAGCATTTCAATAGTAACAAGCTCAAGCCATATCATGCTTAATACCAACTGTGTAATTTGACAATAAAGCATATGCCACTATATTGTATTCTTGTTTGTTTTTCTTTTGGGTTAGTTTAGGCTTATTTTTGCATAAATGTTGATTCATAATTATGGGTTATAACTCATTTAATCTACTTATTATACAACTTGATGAGACAATCAAGGAATATATTTATAAGGCCACCATACTAGGTGTTTAGTTATTTCTAGTGAGGAGAGTTATGCACCAATTTTATACAAAGCTCTCTGAATAAATCTGTATGAAAAAATATTTTGAATGTTTCCAAGTATTATCTTATTCTAATTTCTAATTTATTACAAGTTCTTTATGTATTTATATTTATACAATGGAGGACTAGATGCATGATTTAGTGTGGGATAAGGAAAAGAAACATCAAAGCAAGACAACCAAATAAATTACCTCAAATGAAAAAAAATAATGATACGCTATCAAATAAAATATCTAATTTCAAGACCTCAACTAACCTAAAAACTAATTAAAGAACAATATGATGAGATAGCAGACATGAAAAAATTTAATACCATTACATCATCCATAAAAAAAATTAAGAGGGGAGTCCTAGAAACGTAACAAGGATAATAAAGGGGGAAAGAAACAAATGATACCCCATCACATAGAGAATAATATATAGGAAGATGTGGATAAAAAAAGGGTAAAATAATTTTAATTTGGGTAAAAATAGGAATTCCAACAATAGGAGATGAGAATAAATATAGGAGGGACAAAAATCAGGTCTAATTTGGGATCCCCATATTGAAGGATATATGAACCACTTAAAAAATAACATGGTCTGAAGGTCCATAAATGATAAAGAGGAACAATAAAAACCAAAATATGTGAAATGAATTAGCCAATATGATAAAGGGATATGGAACAAGATAAAGTTGTAACCACATCGTAACCTAGGAAAATGGATTAAGAGATGCAAAATCTACACAACATGGAACATAGAAGAATGGGAGTCTAGGGTTGATGCATGTAAAATAGAGGATGCCAAAAACTATAGTAAAAACCATAGATATAAACTACATAAATATTATCTAATATAAAATGTGAGATAAAATTATGGAATGAGTCTCATTTATGATGACTATATGAAGAGGCATCTAGAGGAAATTGACAAATTTCAACTCTAGAAACTCCCTTTATTTAGTAAAATAGAATAACTGGAAAGGTTTAATTTTTTTGGATTCATAAATATAATATATATTTTTTATGGAGAAGGATGAAAATAATAATAATGTATATTTATAAGGCCACAAGGCTAGCTCAAACTAGTGTTGATATAAAGGAAGTGCTGGAAAACTAGACAAAAATTAACATAATAAAACATGACTTTGAATATAATAAAGGGAGACATTCTTTCCCTATCCCTAATATAAATCATAGGACCACTAAGGTATCGACATGACTATTAAGCACTAAATTATCTCTAGTAGATGGTGGGAATAAATTAGTCAAATCTACCTATATATAGCATGTGAAATGGTGAATAGTACCTAAATAAATATGGCCAAGTATGTGGAATATTTAATCATCAAGGATGAGAGGGAACATAAGGGGAAGGAAAGTTTATGTTTGGAACTATCCTCATGGTGTTATTATTTGATGAGATTGGAGTTCCCTAGGGAAGAAATGGGGGAGAGGGTTGGAATATTTCCAACCACCATAGATCCCTTACAAAAATGTATCATGAATTTACCTACCCAGGAATGATAACCTCAAAGTATAAAACAAGTCTCATGTTAGGATACAAAATCATGAGGATACCTAGAGGAATAATGGTGAACCCTAAGGATGCTACTTGAAATAGTGAATGGTTAAGATCAATTCATGGTGATGCAACATTTTTCCATTATTCAAATCAAGTTGGATGATAGGAATATGTCCCCGTGGATCAAGTTACCCAACATATTTTACATGAAATACTTATTAGATGTAATCAATATCATTATAAACACATAAAATATTATATTTGATACCCATAAGATTGATTTTGACATCTATATTAAACACCAATTATGTGTAATAGGGAAAAATGGCCATGAGGGAAGTCAACGAATAGGAAGGATGGGGTTGTGGTATTCTTCAAGTTGTCCATATCCATGAAAAGCCTTGTCAACTACACTACTATTTGAAATCACTAAAATAGTGTGATGATATAAGAGTTGAAATGTCAAGAAAGCCTTCATCCTCCACATCTTAGCCAAGAGGCTAAAGAAACTACATAAGCCATAAAGAGGATAGTGAAAGGAGAGGAACTTGACCACCTTCAGCCACACTTGATGGATCAAAATAAGGGGTGATATTTAAAAGTATCAAGATGACATGAGGAAGATAAGAATTAATGCCTCCAAACTATAAAAAAAGATCCATAAGGGAAGGGGGAATGACCTCCCATGTAGATAACTAAGAGCTGAGAAGAAGTGATATCAATAGGTGAAGCCTCAAATAGAGAATGGGTGAAAATATGGGTATTGAAGGAGTCAAAATTACCAATCTGCATGCCTGAAGATCATATTTAGAAGAGGTACCTCTAACTAAAAATAAAACTAGGTGATAATAAGTACCTTTATTACCCTAAACTAAATTAAAATAGTGATCGATGCTAAAACTAAAGGAGAGGGAATCATCTCCACTAACCAAAGAAGAGAAAGGGAAAGGTCTAATGAATGAAAATGGAATATAAGGGTCATTTAGATAATATGAAGAGTTAAATAGGATGGAAGAAGAATTCCATGATGGTCATATGACCCAGATAGAGGATGCCTCAAAAAGAGCTTTATTAAGACAAAAGGATAAGTAGATATTGGATGAAATAATAGGGAATATGGTTGAGCACCCAAGTAAGAATATTAATCTCCCAAATGAATTTTAATATGGGTAACTATAAGATGAATACAATGAGCATCTAATGGTTGACCTAGGAAGAGAAGGAGAACAAGGAAAGCTAGAGGAAAATGAGGACATCCTCATATAAGACAAACCCCCATAGAAGGGTGTATAAATAACTTGGAGAGGATGAAACAACACTATTTAGGAGTATCTATAGAGTGAGGTTGAATACAAGCACATATATATTTTGGATTCCTTGGAGTTAGACTAGGCCTCTTTGAAAACCTAATGAAAAATGTATTTTTCCTTTGAATAATTTAGGGAAGATCCCATTTATGAGATACATAATGAAGTTGAGGTCCCATTTTCCATAACGAACTATATGAAACTAAGAATGTTCCTCATAGACTCTAGATCTTTCACTAGGCCATAAGATCTAAATTCTCTCCTTAAGATGGATATTAAAGCAACTCATAATAATTTGTTGAATATAAAGACCTATCGATAGTATTAATAAATTATAAGAGAACTAGTAAATTACAATGAGTAGTAAGAAATAAAGTGCCTATTTATCAAGCAAGCCCTCATATAGGCCAATAAAAGGTAGGTTGAGGTAGAACATATGTTACACAAGGAGTGAGATGAGTGGGAAAGGGCTGAATATCAATTTCAAGAAGAAAATATTGGATCCTTGAACCTATGTTATAATATTTTATAAACCTATCCCAACCACCTAGACATTATTGACATTGTGCTCACTAACCCATTGAAGAATTTAGAGGTCCTAGCGTATGTGTTCATCAATAGGGAGAAAAAGTATATGAGACCCAATACAAAATAGAGGAGTCCCAACATGAATGTGATGAGTGATCAAAATATTGTGAGGTTGTGTTAAAAAACCTTACTGACTATACAACCAATATGAAATGCTTGTTTTGGAATTTTTTAAGCTAGGATAAGCCAATATTGAATGTCCTCTTGAGAAGATGACAAAACATATTTATCTATATATGTCTACACAAATATGAGAAATAAGGATAAATCCTCCTTACTAAAGAAGGTATGGCACTAGCCCAAGAAATAGGTGCTATAAGAAGGGAATTAGATATGTTATTTTAAGATATTTAGGGAAAAACCATATATGAAGAGATATTTATATAAGAAGCCCTGAAGAATGGGTTAGAGATTATTAGAAAGATAAAAAAATCGGTGGAACCCCTTCACACTATGATCAGTTACCTTAAATGAATAAGAATTTATTTAGACATAACATAAGTGACTATTCAAAATTTCATGCACTAGTGGGATGAGTTCTAAAGAAAGTTTCATAATAGAATTATGGAGCTATATGTTCTCCCCTCTATAATATCAAACCCTATAAGGAAGAACTAATTGACCAAGGATGGCCAACTAGGTTAGAGAGGTGTAGATGTTGACCATAGGTAAAGAGATTTACATTTGATGATGACCATGCCATCCAAAAATAAGGGGCATAGGAAATTTTATTTAATCCCAAAAAAACCCCACCATATCATAGTAAATTAGGATAGATTATGATATCCAGGTAGATCACATCCTAATTAGTCCATGACCATGGTGGCAAATATTAAATAATATAGTAGATAGGGAGTGGCAAAAGATATAAATATAGGTGGTGAAGGAGATGGAATTGATCTAATGTCATGTTAATGGAAATATAATTGGGATAATGAGGAAGGAGTATTCATATTTCAAAAAAAGCCAATCCTAGTTATCTTCCTGCTCCACCTAATCTCTATAAATTATAATCCTGTAGTAAAGATAAGGGGTTGTAAGAATAGATTGGTGGTTATTGGTATCACTATTAGAGAGAATAACGGAATAATATTAGAAACATGCTACCTAAATTAATATTGTAAAGATTATATGTACCCCAACCCTATGTAAATCTCCTTTGGTCATTAGTATAAACATGTTATATACTAGTAGTGTAGTATGGTATTCATGTGTTATCCCTAGTTATGATGTTCATGTGGGAATTAATGTATATCAATATAATTTAAGTTAGTTTAATTATAGATTCATATTAATTGGATAATTTAGGTGCTTATGATAGGGATAATTGATATGAATGATATAGATTAATTTGTTAGCTCTCTCATTGATAAAATTGTTTACAAGTAACCCCAGCCTAAGCTGACTATTCTAATATGTACCTCAAGTGATTGTAGGGACATTTTTACTCATGATATGTTTATATAGGGAATATTATCACTAGGTAGATAAACATGCATGCTAACACCCAAGTTTTGGGGAAAAGTACCAATAGATTTTATTTTTATTATGTAAGATCTTTTTATAATGAGAGCATAATTTTATCCATCAGTTGGAGGATTTATTTTATGGATTATATTTCTTATAGTTACATTTATAAAGAATGTTCAGATTTAGATAAAGTTAGTACTTGAAGGGTTTGTTCCTCTTCTTCAACATGACTATTGAATTTCCCTTCCTTTTCTATCTTCATGGGATATTTACATTTATCAACTAGGTTTAGTTCTACCAAAGGGACATTAGGTGGTTCAGCCTCCTAATTAAAATTTCTTCATGGGAAGTTATGGGTGGAGTGTCCATTAAGGTATCACTAGTTTGATACATGGTGTGAATAATCTTAGGTACCATGTATTCTTATTTAGTGTTCTCATATGAGGAGAGGATAGGTATTTTTATTTTAATTATATAAAAGATAGGGGTTTTTTCTTTTTTTATGTATGCTTATTTTCCATTTTCAATTATCCAAATCAAAAATTAATAATCTATAGGCTTATTTCTCTAGATTTAGACTACAAATCTAGGCTAATTTTTTATTTAGGTATTCTCTATGGAGTTATTTTTATTTTTAACCTAATTGTAAACCTTATTTCCAAGACCATGAATTGTGTAGTAGGTGAAGGTTTTAAGTAAAACTCCTTACTATTCTTTTTTTCAAAAAAAATCATGCCATTTTCCCTCTCCATTTGGCTTCTCAATGAAATGATGCTTACATATTAATTGAACTAGGCCATAATGCTTGAAAGGATCTAATCCTTGTCTAAATTTCAGGGCCATAATGTTTAGGTAAGAATGTATAAAATTGAGTAAATTAAACTTGAATTTGGTATGCTTCACCCCGTATCTAAGATGGCTTAATGTTTTAACTCCATTCCATAATATAGTTTCATATTGAACATCACACGTAAAATATTTCATTACCCATATAAAAATTAATTGCCATGGTTCTGGAAGACTATATTTTACAATCCCTTGGATTTTCCTCCTTTTCATTAAGTTCCTCAGGGGTGGGCCTCCATTATTTTTAACATATGTTAGTCAATTCATTATATGTCATTCAAGTGTTAACAATGTCTTCTCCCTCCTTTGGGATACTAAAAACATTACTTATGAGAGAAGGACTTACTTAAATCTTAAAATCCTTAAATATTTATTAATATTCATCAATATTTTTTGGGAATTTCTCAATAATTTCATCTTTAAATCCTTTAAATTTCTCAAAAAACTCAAACTACCCAACATCTTTAAAGATTTGAGCTTCATCTCCATTTTTATATAGCTTCTAGATAGAACTTGGTTTAAATTTTTTACTCATCCCCATTATTTTTTCAATATTTCCAATAGAAAAACCACCTCAATTAAAACTAAATTTAAATGTAGGGCATAGATAAGAAATTTAAATTTGTAAGGAATGAAGTAATAGTCAATAATATAGAGGATAAAATGTAGTATTTTGATTAAATTGACTCCTAAATCATGTCATGTTATTTTTGTTTAGTTTAACACACCTCTACATCATTTTGGTATAGCATAAATATTTTTGAGGGTAGTGGGATCAATCAACAAAATTTATAAAAATAACGAGGAATTTCTTACTATTTAAATAAGAGGCTTTTGAAAGCATAAGGTTTGAATCAAGGAAAAAATAATTTGAGCATAATAATATTAATAAAACATATATGAAATAATATTATGCGGTTTTAAAATCAAAATAATATGATAAAATGATAAATTGAAGTAATGCAACACTATTCTATAATGTGGAAGATGTTGGAGAAGACCTAGGAGAGTGTTGGAATTTTTTACGAGATTGAGCACCTCCAAAAATATTTTATAGAATTATCATAGATTTAAATGACTAAAACTTGATTTAATTATATTTTAGGTCTGTTAGACTATGCTATTATTAACTCAACATTTTATAATTTTCATTTTTAACTTTCGGTAGACCCTGTTGGGCTTATCTGGCCCATCAGATACCTTTGGTACCCATTACAGTTCAACCCAATTAGGTCTATCAAATTTTTACATGTGTGGAGTAAAACATCATTTAAAAATAATGATTATTATTATTAGATTCATTAGGCATATCAGGCACTTTAATAATAATTTGTACTAGACATGTACTTATATCAATGAGTCATGAATATATGTATCAAGTGGATTAAAGGTAACTATTATAATATAGTTGATTTAAATTGACACATATATGTATATCTGATCCAAAATTTGGATTTTTAATGTTATACACATTGGTTAACTTATCATTTATTCTCATTTTATGATATTATAACTTGAAACACTCTTTCTATTGCTCTTTCCTAGTTGTAACCATTGAGAAAGGTCAATAAGAAGTTGTGACACTCTATGATCTAAAATCAATAGGTTGTATTAAAAATCCTAAAACATTATTAATATTTCATTAGGATTAATATTTCATTACATATTTGTGTTCCTCTTGAAAACTTATGAAATTTCCAAAAAAATGTCATGTCAATTTGATTTCTTATGTGGAAGTTATGGCATTTGAAAGGTGCATTTTTATTAGTGAGGAAATCACCCTGATGGTTTTTTAAGCTCACTATGGAAATTTCATAAACTCCCACTATATATTTCATTATTTCTATCATTATGAAAATAATGGTATGTGAAATGGTTGAAAACTCTTCATTTTCATCTTATGACTATTTTGGGATTCTGTTTCAATCTCCCTTTGGTGCTTATGTGATTTTTGAATTAGAGTATGAGAAGGAAAGAACAAGTGAGCAAGTTGTATAGAATATGAGTGTTTGACCATAGTGAAATATAATGTATGTTCTTGAAGGCCTTAAGAAGGAAATAAGATTATATGTGCATCAAAATATATTTGAATAAGGAGAATATCTCTAAATTTTAATTGATTTTTCTCAATTTGATTTTCTCTAGGGTAATATGGTGTCTTTCAATTCTGATTTATCTCTAAGTTCTTGCTCTAATTTCATGTTATTGTAATATTTTCCATATGAAACACTTTTATTTTAGTTTTAAATCACATTCATGACTGTTTTAAAAAAATTAACGTGAAAAAATTTATTCAATAAATTAAGGAGTTTTTAGGGGTGTAGAGGACCAAATTGGTATCAGAGTCAGTTATTAGTGAGATGAAGGGAAATTGGATTCATATTGTTTTAATGAGTTTGAGTCTTGGTTCTTAGTTTCTCATTGTCTCTTACCTCATATTGGTATTATTTTATATGTTATATATAATAGTAATTAGATTTAAAATGCATATTAAAATAACATTTTAGTTATTTTCTATGGCATATAACTTAAGGGAAACACCTTATCTTGAAATGGTTTATTTTGTTGAAACTTAGTGTGGAATATCCACCCAGTGTAATGATTAGATTGGTATCATAGCAGGGTATTTTTTTGTTTTAAAAGGGTTTCTAAAAAAACTACAAAATTGTTCTAGTTTTTTTCTTGTTATTTTTAGGTGGTAATGGTGTGACCATTGTAAAAATGTTCTTTTACTTAGATAACAAAGTTATAGAGGAGAAATTCTTGATTCATTGGCAATAAGGTGGGTTAAAATTACCACTATTGTTGTTTTTTAGGATGATGCAGACCTCTTGGGACTATGTGAAGTTATAATTTTATCCAAAAGTATTTCATGGACCATCCATCCAAGGGATGTGAAATTATTCTTATCAAGCTGGAAATAATTTAAAGGTATAAATAAGAAGCTAAGAAATAATGTTTTCCAAATTGGATATGTTATTCTTTTTCTTTTGAAAATTGACATTGCTTTGAGATTTCCATTTGGGAAAAATAAGGAATTTTGTATCTTCCATGGTGCTACTTAATCTTATTGGCCAAGAAGAATGGGATAATTTTTTTTACTACAAATGAAAGAAATAACATCAAGAAGGGGAAAGCAAGATAATTGGAAAATTGAGTTGAAAGTGTAATTTCCATGAAAATTTAAAGGACAATGGAGGAAGGGGAGGAATAAAATATCTCATAATTTTAACTCATAAGATTTTTGGAACTTAAAATCCTTGAAATTGGGGAGGTATAATCCAAATTTTGGATATTTAATATTAGACACATTGGTTATGTTGTTGCTTTCACAACATGCCCTAATTCTTCGAGAATTACGGAACCCCCATTTTTTTGGGTTTCTCTCATGTAACCACTCCCATTAGGTAAACCATGTCCATGTGATAAATTTTCATAGTTTATACTTGATCCCAAAATGATTATTGGATGTATTTATTACACTTGTTAAATCTCATGTAAAACACTCTCTATGCTAAGTTGTTCATATTTTATGCACTAAACAAATTTAATTGATACATGTTAATGTTTTGTTCATTATTATGTATTAGAGGGTTTAATTTCTAAATTTTAATGTTTTAATGAAAAATTATATCTTAGATATTTTAATTACTAAATTATAATGAAATTTTAATCTTTATTATAGGCATAAAGTGATTTTTGGAGGGAGACATGGAGATATTTTGGAGGGAGAATGATAACTCATCCATTTTGAAAAAGGAGGTCAACAACATTTTGGGGGACACATTACACAACATTGAAATTTCAAAATTTTCCTTGGGACTAATTTTTGGATAATGTCAATGATTAAAAAAAAATTATTTTCATGTCATTTTGGGGTCCATACCTAACTCCACTAGGTTAGTGGGTTATAAAATTAACTTCAACCACTTTAATTCTTTATTAGTGGGTTGTAAAATAATAGTTATTTTTGTCTTGGGTTGAATGTAATCATGGAATGCATGGACCACTCATGTGAGTGGGTGGGAGTATTGTGAATTGAAATGTTATGGGTGGGAATATTGTGATGTCCACCCTCCACTAATTTCAAATAAATATCAATTCAACCCATTATATTTATTTCCACTTACATGATGTGTCTCCAAAAACAAATAAAAAATGTAATTTATTTGAATTAAAAAAGTTGGGGGGTCACATATGGGAGGAAATATTTGGCTATCAATGTGGGTCATTTATTTCCTAAAAAGGATAAAAGATATTTAAAAAGTTACCCATCACATGGGTAAAGGTATGGGTTTAAAAGGAACATGTGGGATAAGTTCTAGTGGTCATCCACTCAAAGAAAAATGTGGTGAAAGAATAAATTTTGGATTTGAACACTCTATTATGCTTCTATTTTCTTTAAATTGGTACATTTGGTTTGTGTAAATGATTGGATTTTTCATTATTCCTTGGATAAATAATGAGTCAGTCATTTGTTTATGATTTGGTGGAGTAATTTATCCTTATCTTTTGAACTATGTTGCTATGCTAGCAAACTTTATGCCTGATCAATTGTAATCTTTTTAACATTGTGTTATTTAAGAAATTTATCAATTAATAGAAGTTGTAAAGGTAGTTAGCATTGCCTATGCATGTGAATGGTGTTAGTATTGTTTTTTTTCTATTTTCTCCTTCCTTAGACTCTTACATCGACTTCATTTATGGTTGTGTTCATGTTGGCTTGATGATAGAATGGTTTTGTGGATGCTTGAAATTGACATGGATAGATTTTGGTTCACAATAACAAGATTTTTATTTATTTTCCCTCTCTCTTTTTTATTTTTTAGGTAATTTTAGTGTAGATTCAAATGTAATCTATTTAAATGTATATATTAATTTCAACATATTTTACCCGTTGCCATTATAACATTGTTGAATTATTAAATGCAATGGAATAAAGTCATAAGGAAAAATAAATTATTTTCATCTCAAATATAATTTTTTTTAAATAATAGATTTTTAAAATATGGGCAAATGTAGAAATGAAATTTCATCTTTTTTTTGTTTTGTTTCTTAATCCACTAAAATATTGAGAAAATGAATGCATATTTTATCATTTTTAATGTTTGTTCAAAAACCAAATAAATAATAAAAAAAACTAACATTTCCTTGATTTTTTTAAGGATAAAAATATTGTTAAAAATTTTAGAACCAATAAAGGCCCCTTGAATTGGAATAATTTGCATTAACTATCTGAGTGATCTAGTCCACCAAGACCTAAAAGATATATACCTTGTGGATATTCTCATATTTCCTTTTAGGAGAGGTTGTATGGTCTTCATCCCTCCTAAGTTGGTGTGCCAAATGATCCATCAATAAATTAATTCTATAAGGAGGGAGAAAATAGATATTTTTAACAAAAACTAAAACTTGAACATTTTACAAACATTACTCACACTCAGGTGTTTAGAAAGTCACACCATAAACTAGAAGAATGCTCACTATATCATAGTATATTAGGAATAAATTTGAACTATTAGAGCTTACTAAACATAAAAAACATATAGAAAATAAAGGAAAAGAAAAAATGAGACAAATACAATCAACCAATAGTTTTCCTACAATTGTTATAGTTCCTTTTGTTAATCCATTTATTACTCCTCAAAACTTACTAATGGCCAATCTTTCTTGTATTTGTGTAAGTGGTTTCCATATAAACATTATGTGTTTTTCTCATGATTTTCCTAATAATCCTAATAAATTTTGTCATAAATACATACTTCATGGGATTTAAACTTCTAAAGAACATATTTAGGAATTTAAGGATGCCCTTATCTGAACTTAGGTATAGTATGAGGATGTGGCTTATCACTTGTTTTGTTAATAATTAGGAGAGGATATTTTTGATTGGTATATTAGATTTACAAATGGATATATTACCTTTTATAATGGTCTAGAAATAGTTTTTGTCAATCACTTTAGGATGGCTATTGATCTAGTTGTCTTATATAATCACTTTGTTTCTACCCATAGGGAACCAAATGAACCAATGAGCCTCTTCAATGAATGATTTCATAAGCTATAACAAAGTTTAAAAGACCCATATGTCCTAGAATAATTTCTTTCTATTAAAAATTACTTAAAGGAATTAAACCATTGGCATCAATGCTTCTTAGAGGAACTCTAGTAGCACTTACATCTTTATCTATGGCCTCCAATGAAGTTGTCAATATTGAAAAATGAATGGTGACACAATGATATGTTACTGGTCCTTTAACCTCACTAAGAAAAATAGGTGCTTAAAACAAAATTATAATGATCAATAAAGTTCACATGTAGATCACCCCATTGTTGAACCTAATTCTAGGAGCTATGTACCTAAACCAAAAATTGATCCTACTCCTTTAAATCAAATGCATATATATCAATTATTTTATATAAATCAAATATTACCACAAGGAAATAATCAAAAAATGATTACTGCTCCTTAAAATCACATTGTAATGGCATAAAAAAGTAACCTTTTTTGCCTCCAAATCTTGCATTACTGTAAGTAAATAATTAACAATATATAATGTTGTTTCCATAACTAATACTAGTGGTTATGTTTCCCCTAATATAAATTAATAGGTTGTACCATAATTTATAAATAATTAGATGCCTGTAAATAATGATAATAATCCAACATATTTAGTTGCCCTTACATTTCTAAATGCTACTATACCTATGGCTATCTACTACTATAAATGGGAAGTCAACAAAGTACTAATGTGAACCCAAAAGTGGTGAATTTATAGTAAATGGTTCAAAAATTAACCAATGAAATGGTAAATTTACAAATAAAAGTTCCTAAAATTATAACCAAAACATGAACAACCCACCTCAAAGCATAGATTTTAACTTCCATATAACCAATAGATTAAGGAGGTAAATCAGTGTCTACACATAATTAATTCATATTTGTAGAATATAAATCACACTAACATATATTTTATCTAATATATCATTCATCATATTAGAGTATAATAAATAGGAAAGAGTGATCCTTAAAATGAGGAGTTAACATTATCCTCATCCCTCACATCTCTCAACCTCTCCAAAAATCTCTCAATTTCTCATTAAGATTCTCTCACAAGAGATATATTACAAGTTTTATTTATTCATTACATATATTAACATTATAAATAAATTTCATACTAAAGTTTCCTAATATTACACCACATAGTATGAATAAGGGGAGAAACACGATCCTTTATCTATGTATCATATACATATCTTGAGCTTCCTCTATGCTACTTTCTTAAACTTTGATTGTGGGAACTAATCAACCAAGAAATGGGAGCATTATCAACCAATCATAGGAACCTCCTTCATGGTGGGAACATGTATCAACCACCATCCATGCAAAGGGAACTATAACAATCAAATCTGTGAACATCAATCAAAACAATCAAAAAGTAGTGGGAACACTCCTACCAACTACTTTTATCAAGAACATCTCCTATTTGAGTATTGATGGTCTGAATCTCCTATACTATAAAACTTTTAGGGGATTAGATTTGGAAATTACATGAATAGAGATATAGTTCTATTCTTATTTCAAACTATGGAAAATATGCAAAAAATATAAATTGCCACTACTAGAAAATGGTACCCCGCCATTAGTTGTTAATGATAGGTATAAGTGTCCTCCATCCTCTTTTTTCCTCTAGCCTCTAGTATAATTATCTAGTATAGAAAGTCTTCATCATTATTTTGACCAACTAATTGTTTATCATTTGAATCATTTGAATAAGTATTTTTTACTTCCCAATCACTTTTTTCAGCTCTTTTTTTGGAAATGAGATCCTTCTCTTTTAGTTTCCTTTAAAGGAGATCTTATGTTCTTTGTCTATAATATTTAACACCATGTCTGGTTTTATTATAGTAATGACAAATAAACCTTTTCCTTGAACTCTGAGATCTATCTTTTACATAATGTTTTTCTATCTTATAAATGGATTTATTTGTATTAATCACATACATAACACTTTCATCTAGACAAATATTCTTATTTTCTTCATATATCAATGAATAAATTAGACCTTCTAAACTAGGATTTTCATTACTTAGTGTAAAAACCATGTTTGAATAACTAGTTGACATGCAATTTAGTAAGACAATTTTTGAATCATCATCAAACACATCTACTTTTATTCCTACTAGCTAATTTAGAATTAAGTGAAACTTAATTAAATGTTATACTATGTTTTCACCTTCTTCCATTTTGAGTCCAAATATCTTCTTCTTCAAGGTCACTACTACACTTATTTTTTGTAACCAAAATAACTTGTTCACTATTTTTAAATAACATTTAAGGTCTTTGATAGGTATATATCATGAAAATACACATTAGATAACCTTAGATAAATAATTACCATTGACCTTCGGTTCTTCATTTCCCACTTGATTTTTTCATTTACATTAGTCAAATTTGGTATTTTACCACTCATAATCTCCCACAAGTCCTTGTCAATAAAATGGAATTGTGTTCTAACTTTATAGGTATGAAAATATTTACCCTTCAATTTTTTCAATATAACATAATTTTTCCATATTGACCTCTTCACAATTTGGATGTCGCATTCAAGCAATAATGTATCTAGTTGCATGTACATAGATAAGATTACTAACTATTGTTATTTTTTACTTTTACTAACATACTAGACTTAAAATTAACTTTTGATAATTTGAAACATTAAAACTTAATAAACTCATTCAAAACTCTCACCTTGACTGACTTAAGAAATTTCTTTTTGATTTATTTTTTCTTTTGATAGTATGACAAATGACTCAAACACATTGAAATTTGGATAAAATATAAAATAATCTAATAACAAATGTTAAAAGAAAAACTTTAGACTTGATAATATTTAGACAATACTCTAAATAAATAAATGACTAATCAGTAATAATAATTTTAAAAAAAATATACCTAGATGCAGAATAAACTTAATACACAAAATAAATGACTTTACATATTAACTCAAAAATGTACTTTAATAAAAATAATCAACATGATTATAGAGATTGGATGGATGGTTTGAGGATAAATATTTTCATTAGGAGAATGTTGAGTGCCATATTGACATGCAAGCTTCAGTAACATAAGTTTATTATGATAGGAAATGGTATTCATATGGTCTATCTTAAAAAATCAAAATCATGAATTGTCTAGATCATTAAATGATCTCCAATCAATAGTTATCTTAATAGGAAGATATATCAATTTCTCATGGGAAAGTACAATAGTCCACATTGATAAACAATAGGTGGAACTAATGCAAATGTCACTAATATTTTTACAAAATTATTTTATCTTAGAAAAAATGTTTCACCTCTATAGGACATGCTTTAATTTAACAAAAATGTATATGCTTCACTAGATGGTAACCATGTAGAGGTCGATGCAAAATGTGATACAAATAGAATAGACTCAGATTTGCATGTGTATTTATATGGTAGAGAATTAAAAAACTAATATTATTGGAGATAATGACCATAAAAATATGAAATAATCCACTAACAAATCACAATATTACATTAAACAAATCAAATTTCTTATACAAGACTCTCATAGCTCCTTTTTCTAATATCAGATAATGAGGTAAATCAAAGTCTACACAAAATTAACTCATATTTGTATAATATAAATCACGCTACCATATATTTTATCTAATATATCATTAATTATAAAAGAGTACAATAAATAGAAGAGAGTGATCCTAAAAATGAGGAGTCAACATTATCTTCATCCCTCATATCTCTCAACCTTTTCTAAAATCTCTCAATTTCTCCTTAAGATTCTTTCACAAGAGATATCCTAGGATTTTTATTTATTCATTACATATATTAAAATTATAAATAAATTTCATACTAAAATTTCCTAATATAGATAATGGAACATAAGGCCAAATAATGGATGTGTACCTAGCTCATTGGATAACAATAATCATAATAACAACAATAGTGATTCCAATGTAGTAAACTTGGCTAATTTAGAACTACTCATTTGGTGTAGGATACATAATACAATGGACCATGATAAAATTGATTGTGTATAATTCATTTAGGCCTCAAAAATATTCCATAAAGAGATGGACAATCTAGAACTAGTCCCTGCATGTGATAACAACTATGATCAATGTGGAGATAAACCTAGAATAACCCTAGTCCTATAGAATTTTGAGTTTTCATTTAAAAGTGATAATAAGATAGAGAACCACCTAGATGAGGTTCATAATTTTAAGCAATTTCAAATTGAAAACAACTATTAGTTGAGGAGCAAATTGCAAACTCTATTAACTAGTTCTACTCCTCTGATCAACACTCAAGTTCTACCTAATGAAGACTCAAACAAAAATCTATTTCAACCTACAAATCCCACTATATCTTATTATACCTAGAATAATTCCACACATTCACAAACTAACAAGCCATTAGAGTCAATAAAACATGGATATAATATTGTAGATAACCTGAAGAAAACTAAGGCCAATATCATGATGTTTGATTTGATTCAAATTTGAAACCAAAAGGACATGTTACTAAAAGAGATTTCTAGTCCCAAATGGAAAGAAAGAAATATAAAAATTGATGTTCATGTGGAAATGTACAAAGAGAAAACTAAAAATCCTATTTTACTCCTAAAAATACATATTTTTGGCAAAAACTTTCACAAAATTTTGAGGGATTCAGGTGCTTCTAACAATGTCATGCCTTATTCCTTTTCCCCACATTTGGTTTGATAGCTAAAAAGTAAAATATTAAGATTGTTTAGATGGAAAAATGTTAGGTCAAGGTTGTTGGTGATGTAAATCACATCATATATAGTTGGCCTTAGATCCAAGGGTACAATAATTTATTGACATTTAACTAGTGGATATACTTGATGGTTATGGCATGTTATTGAGTATGGATTAGTCTAGAACACTAAATGGCTACATGGAAATTGACTTTTCCCATATTTTTATCCCATGACAAGGCATATCTAATCAAATTAGGATTGAATGTGAGCCCAATATGACTCAGATGATAATAGAGTATAATAAAATGAATGAGATCTTGTATGAGGAATCAGGACTTGGGGTGTATGTATTGGAAAAGGAGTTAAAAACCTATAATAATTTTTATATCATGTTTTATGTATAAGATAATTCATAAATTGAAGAGTTAAATCAATGATATAAGGATGATTTCCTATATTCACTTGAAATAAATTTATTTCCTAGTGTTTCCATAGTATGCAAGGAGGTGAAATCAGTGGATCTAAGTGAAAAAAGGCTTCCAATAGTTATTATAAACATTATGTATCATTTAGTCATAAATTAAAAAGATTAATGAGAGTTATCCAAGTGAGGTGATGGAGTTTGACAATTCTCATGATGTGAAAATAATTATTCTAGATGGCTCTATACTCACTTCAGCCACTGGGGACTTGGTCAGATGGTATTTATCAATAGTGAAATAAGATATATTCCCTCTTGTAACAGATAAAATCAATAAATAAATCAATTTTTTAGTAACACCAACACACCAAAATCCAAAGTATACAATAGAAAATCACATGTGGATACTAAAATTTTATCATTCTAAATTTAATAATGGATGTGGTGTTGGAGTTAAACATATCAACCCATAAGGAAAGTCATATTTATTTTCATTCTAACTATAATTTACATTAAAAAATAATGTGACTGAATATGAGGCAATAGCTCATGGTTTCTTGTTCACACTAAGGAAGAAAGTTAAGAATCTCAAGGTACTTGGTGATTCTAAATTGGTGGTTAAGTAAATTAGAAGCCAATATGCTTGTAATGACAAGTATTTATCTAGATACCATATCTAAGTTTGGAAATTAATATATTATTTTGATGCATTCAATATTCAAACTTTTCCCTGTATAGGAAATTATATGATGAATGTATTGTCTAAAATTATGATTTTTATTGAGCCCATAACTGACTCTAAGTTAAGAAGGTTCTCAATAGAGTTAGTCTCAAATCCTTTCATTCCTGATAATGCCAATAAATTCCAAGTGTTTAAGGATGATCAACACATCATCTACTTCATTGCAAATATAGATGTATTTGAAACACATATTAGTGATGAAAATGATATAGAAACATTTGAATCAGATGACAAAGGGGTAATCAATATTAAAATAAAATGTTTACCCAAGGGTATGGTATCATTATAAAAAATATTTGACATGAATTAACAAGGTGAAAGAGAGAAATTATCTCCCACTAAAGGTATGTTGCATGATCTATAAACTACACTAAAAAACTCAAAGTGAAGTTTAAACCTATGGATTCTGAATTTCTCAAACTTAACAAATTCTTGAAAATACTCAAAAGAACTTGCAAATTGTTTGGAAAAAATGTTCTAAGTTTTTGAGTTGGATTGGAACTATCAAAAGACATGTTACTTCCATTTACCAATTAAAACTAGTTTTTGTTTTGTAATCAAATGTCATAAATTATCAATTTTTAAAACTTGCATATGTTCATGATTAATTAAAAATTAGAAAAATAAATTTAAAACATGCAATAATTGACAAATTACCACATGAAATTGATAACAGAGTTCAACATTTATTGCCTATGTCTCTGGTTCTGCCCAATAGTGAGGACCATTTCTATTAAATTTGTTCAATGAATGGCTTACAAATTTCTTGAAATGCTACATAACTTCTCTTAGGCCTAATCTCTATCCAAGAACTCCACCTCACTGATATACTCAAGCTCAGTCACATGAAATCCTTCCTCAGTCTTCAACCCCTTTCGAATGTGCTTTGGTCCTTCATTTAATCTATTGGTATATCCAAATAATAGTAATATACTTCTATTTTTAATTACAAAACATAATTAAAAAGGCTTACTTACTATGTACAAGGTCAGATATTGGAGAAAATTCCATTTGGTAGCTATCTTCAAGCTTCCATCTAGCTCTTGGCCTCTTGAAAATAAATACACAGTGCTGTAAAGCTTAAAATCAAATAAAATTTCATAGATTTCATATTGTTTGTGAACCCATAGCTCAAGTGGTCAAGGCCTATCCCTTTTGCATGGGAGGTCACGGGTTCAATTTATTAGCCTTCTATATGGGCGCTTGGCTTATCTTTTTACTCCCACATTTGGCAAATGAAATTGGCTTTATTGCTTTTTAAGGGTAAGCAACCTCCTTTGAATCTGCTGACATACCTTTTGGTGGGCTCGAGGTGATTAACATAGAATTGGTTACTGGTTGGGCACCAAGTTTAGCATATATGTTACTTTGTATAGGAATATGACTCAGCCTTTATGGAATGACAAAAAGGCTTAGTCTCATCTCTAATCTCGAGGTAACTCAACATTTCTCATGACATAATACTTGGTATGTAATCTTGGGTTACGTGACCCATTCTCAAGCTGTGACTCGGTAATGTGTTGGATGGCATGGTAAGTGTGTGTGTTCTCTCATGTGGCATATGGGGAATGGTAAGTAAAGTATTACCAAGCTATTACAAAGGTTTAAAAACACTTAAAATTCAAATACAATGCATATAAAACCTAGAGGTTTCTATGGACCCCTATTGACTACCACCTATCACCACCTAATTGGTCCACTTGGCATGCCCTCATTGCACCATGTCATCTTGCGACACCACATTTTTCCCTATCGCATTAGAGCTTTAGTGGCCTATAACTTTGGCATACAGTGTCCATTTTGTAAATCATGAAATGCATCAAAAAGCTCTCAAAGAGATATATAATGTGCTGCCACTAAAACTCTGATTTGGAACCATTATCAGAACCCAATTTCTGATCACTCCTCCCTAATGGAAGGCTTTTGGTCTCCAAAAGTCTAATATCCCCTAAAAATGCAAATTGATATACTACATCCATGAAACTAAAACCCAATCATATCAAGAGATATAAACAATTGCATTAAAATGATTCACAATCAAACTACAAAAATGCCTAATCCAAAAGGTATGAGTAAGTGAATCTGTAACTACTAATGTGATTACAACATATCAAACTACCTGCCCAAATGTAACATCTTGTAAAGTGATGAATTGCCAAAAACTGAAACAACTCCCATTGTAACTGCAAGACAAGTTTATAATGTTGACAACATACAATAAATGTTATGGACATGTTACAATACAATGCCCTGGTATGGGACTTATATGCTAAGCAAATGCAAACAACACAAAGTGTATATTGTCTAACATCTAAACATGCCCATAGGGTCTTAAAAAATGCATCTAAACATCTCTATGCCAAAATAGATACATTCAAAATAGTAGTCTAACTGTCAAATGCTATAAGGAAACAACTCAAAATGTCACTCTGCTATATCCCTAAATATTTCAAATGAGTTAATGTCTTATCCATTATTAGACTACCCATACATTATATTCTGGAGATCAAAAACTTAGAGTTATCAAAAAGTGAGAATTGAAAAACTTCATATGGTAAACCTATCTTGAAGTGTTCCCACCAAGTCTAATCTACATCTATCAAAGCTTGTTCATTCCCTTAGGTGAATTCTTACCATGCTTTGCAAAAATAATGTAGTGATAATCCACTTAACCAATTCTTTCTTCCTAGTGAAATTGATTGTCTCTATGGATTCCTTATCAATTGCATACTTTATCAATTTGGGATTTTCCATATGTAATTGAAAAAATTGTTGACTTAACCTCTTAAATGGATTTTCACTTGTAGGTTTTACCTTATCCTGGGTTGTATTGTCAACTACATTATGGATTGAATTAGCTTCATTAACCTTAGTGAGAGGTTTGTAAATCATATTAGTTTTAACATTACTTGAATGTGAAGATGAATGAAGCTTAAAACATCTATCAATCCTATGTCTACTCACTTTACAATGAGTGCAAACCTCCTTCTTAGGTGAGGTTCCCCTTTTGCCAATTCCCAACTTAACATGAGAATGGTCTTTCAAACATGCAATCTGCTTAAACAAAGCATTTCATTTCCAACAAATCTTAGCACTATGGTTATTCATCCAAAAAAAAGTGCATGGAAATGATTGCATTATCTTCTATACATTATATCCAAAATTCTTAAAAGTATCAATTGGATCAGAAGATTTAGTGTAAGAATCAGGTGGTGGAATCTCAATACCTCTTTTACCTTTACACTTTTGAACTAGTGGCCTAAAACCTTCACTATTGGGAGTTCATCTTCCTTTAGCCATGAAAGAAACTTCTCCATCATCCACCTACACAATAGTATAACCCAAACCTTCATGAAGAGGTTTATGCTCAACCTAAATTAGGTTAGATATACCTTGGCTATCTCTACCAAGTCCTCCATTATAACCCATTTTAAACAACAATTTAGATCCTATGCCCTTAGTGTATCTTTTGAAATCACCAAAAACAATATTAATAGAATCTGAATCTAAAATGGTAGAAGAAGATAAAGAGTCCTATGGTGAAAAACTTACATTGCAATCCCTCATGTTTTCTGCATCTAAAGTTGAAGGCTTTACCTTTTCACACTCACCACATTGCAATCTAATCAAGACCTCATCCTTGGATTCGAGCTCCAATTTTAACTTTACCACTTGTAATTCAAGTGCAAATTTGTGGCATCTCAAGATTGAATTTTCATCTTTGATGGCCTCAATCTCTGACAACTTACCCATGGTTTCTTGAAAGCCCCTGATTCCACACTGCACACTGTAATCTAATCAATCTACAAACCAATAATTCAACTATTCTGGAAGTAATTGTCAACACACAACTAGAAGCAAACCCTGCATTCTAACTACTTGATACCAATTTGATCCATAAACTACACTAAAAAAACTCAAAGTGAAGTTTAAAACTATGGATTCTAAATTTCTCAAACTTAACAAATTCTCGAAAATACTCAAAAGAACTTGCAAATTGTTTGGTAAAAATGTTCTCAATTTTTGAGTTGGATTGGAATTGTCAAAAGACTTGTTACTTCCATTTACCAATTAAAAATGGTTTTTGTTTTGTAATCAAATTTCATAAATTATCAATTTTTAAAACTTTCATATGTTCATGATTAATTAAAAATAAAAAAACTAAATTTAAAACATGCAATAATTGACAAATTACCACATGAAATTGATAACAGAGTTCAACATTTATTACCTACATCTTTGGGTCCACCCAATAGTGAGGACTATTTTTATTAAATTTGTGTAACAAATGAATTACAAATTTATTGAAATGCTACACAACTTCCCTTAGGCCTAATCTCTATCCAAGAAATCCACCTCACTGATATACTTAAGCTCGGCCACACAGATTCCTTCCTCAGTCTTCAACCCCTTCTTAATGTGCTTTGGTGCTTCATTCAATCTATTGGTATATCCAAATAATAATAATATACTTCTCTTTTTAATTACAAAACATAATTAAAAAGGCTTACTTACTATGCACAAGGTCATATATTGGAGAAAATTCCATTTGGTAGCTATCTCCAAGCTTCCATCTAGCTCTCGGCCTCTTAAAAATAAATACATAGTCCTACAAAGCTTAAAATCAAATAAAAGTTTGTAGCTTTTATATTTTTTGTGAACTCATAGCTCAAGTGGTCAAGGCCTATCCCATTTTCTTGAGAGGTCACGGGTTCAAGTCATTGGCCTTCTATATGGGTGCTTGGCTTATCTTTTTACTCCCACATCTGGCAAATGAAATCAACTTTGTTGCTTTTTAAAGGTAAGTGGCCTCCTTTGAATCTATCGACACCCCTTTTGGTGGGCTTGAGGCACTTAACATAGCATTGGTTGTTGGTTGGGTGCCAAGCTTAGCATATACACTACTTTGTATTATGAATATGACTCAGCCTTCGTGGAACGACAAAAAGGCTTGGTCTCATCTCCAATCTTGAGGTAACTCAGCATTTCTCATAGCATAATACTTGGTATGTAATCTTGGGTTACATGACCCATTCTCGAGCTGTGACTCAGCAATGTGTTTGATGGCATGGCAAGTGTGTGTGTTCTCCAATGTGGCATATGGTGAATGGTAAGTAAAGTATTACCAAGCTATTACAAAGCTTTAAAAACACTTAAAATTCAAATATAATGCATATAAAACCCAAAGGTTTCTATGGATGCATGTTGACTGCCATGTGTCACCACCTAATTTGTCCACTTGGCATGCCCTCATTTCACCACGTCATCTTGTGACACCACATTTTTCCCTTTCACATCATAAATTTAGTGGCCTATAACTTTGGCATATGGTGTCCATTTTTCAAACCACAAAATGCACTTGAAAGCTCTCAAAGAGATCTACAGTGTGCTACCAATAAAACTTTGAATTGGAACTATTATCATAACCCAATTTTTGATCATTTTACCAACATTATAATCTATGAAATGCAAATGAATTAAAGAACGTGCTTCTAGGCATGACATGCACTAAATAGGAAAAATAAGACTTTTGTCTCAGCCTTCAAGGAATTTATAAATGTTATATCATGGATTTATGAGGAATTAAATGTGTTTAACATGTTTATTCTCATGCATACCACCCTTCTTAATCTAATGGTCAAACCATTTTGTCAAAGGCAAAGACCATTCAATCTGCTGCTAGAACCATTGATATTCAAAGAAGTGTAGAAATTACTCCAAATGAGGATAATTTTACCTGTTAGGCACTCCACTTGGTTGACCAATTTTGTGCCTATTAGAAAATAAAGTAGAGATATAATACTTATGCAACTTGAACAAGGTATCATAACATGATAATTACTTTCTTCCTTCACTAGATAAAGTTATAAAAATAGTGAATGGTACTTAAGGTACAACTAAATAGTGGTCAATTATGAAGACCAAATTAATACAACATTTACAACTAAGTGGGGTACATTCATATACAAGAGGATGCCATTTGACCTAATCAACATAGGTGTCACCTTTCAATGAGCCATGGATATTGCCTTCAAATATAATATATACATATACATGGATGACTTAATTATGTTTTCCAAGGATAGAAAATACCACATGAAATATTTAAGAGTAGTAATCCAGAGATGTAGAAATCACATAATCTCTCTAAATCCAAAGAAGTGCATTGTTATGGTAAAAGAGGGTAAGTTACTTGGCCATGTCATTCCAGAAAGGGGCATATCTATAGATCCAAAAAAAATTCTATTACCTGGTAGTATAAAAGAGTTGAATTCATTTTTTGGCTAAATTAAATTCATCAGGAATATTATTTTGTGTTTTGCATAGATAGTCAAGACATTAAATAACATGTTGAATAAGGATGGAAAAATTTAATGGACAAATGAAACACAAGTGGATTTTGCACAAATCAAGAAAACAATTGTAAACACACTAGTTTTAATCAATTGTGACTATACTCAACCCTTATACATATGCTCATTTTCCTTAAAACACTTTAGTGTATCTATCTTGACATAGATGAAAGAATCTAGAGATGAGAGACATATGCCATTCATGATATGTCCCCTTCACAATGTTAAATTAAGGTATTCAAAAATACACAAACAAGTTTTTTCCATGATAAAATCCATCAATAAATTTAGGCATTATATTCTTTAAACAACGTGTTTGCAGTTGTGCATGACTCAACAATAAGGGATATGTTGATGTAAAATGTATTAGGGGAGTGAAGGGGAAAGATTATGACTATTCTCCAAGATTTTGTCCTAGAGATATGGTTGATCAAGATCATAAGAGTACAAGGAATTAGTAAGCCCATGGTTTAAGTAGATCCATATATAGTGTGACATTAACATATAATGCATGATATTACTAATGATGACTGGTGCTAAGACATTATCTATTATTTTTTTGAATAATGAATGCCTAGTCCACCCAAATTCAATATAGAGAAGATCCTTATGCCTCAAAAGCAATAACTTAATGATCAAATCAATCATTCTATACATAAGAAACCATGAGAGCATATATTTGAGATGCTTAAACAAATAAGAAGTAGCCATAATACTTGGTGATTTACATAGAAATATGCAAATGGTCATATATAAGGGAGTGATATAGCCCATCTAATACTTAGGTCAGGCTATTATTGGATACATATTTTCAAATATGCACATGCTCATGTTTGAAGCTATCATATATGCTAAATTACTGCACTTGGAGAACGTACTCCCACCATGCCATTCCAACCTATCATTAAGGTTCAACCATTTACAAAGTGGGGAATGGAATTTGTTTGTGTCATCAATGATAATTCATCAATAGGAATAATTTCATCCTTATCTAAACCAATTTTTTTACCCATTGGATTGAATTTAAAATGTGCAATAGCTATACAACCAATGTGGTAATCAACTTTTTAGAATAATGACTCATCACTAAGTTTGGGATGCCTATTACACTAGTATGTGACAATGGTCTAGGTTTCTCATCTCTTAAATCTATTGAGTGGGCCTATGATAATTATAAAATGCTAAAACTCTCTTCCAATTATTATTTATAGGGTAATGGGGTAGTAAAATATACAAATAAAAACTAACTTGATGTAATTAGTAAGATCTTAACTAAGAACCCTAGGGACTAGAAAAATGTTTTGAAATTTTTTCTATGGTCTAATATAACTAGAATTAAGGTAGCCCTAATAACATAACCATTCCATATTGTTTATGTACAAGACCCCATTTTTATAGTTAACCTAAGGATCCATATGATATAATTCATTAGAGATTACGTGGAAGTGGATAATAAGATAGAAATTCTCCTTAGCTTGTTATAACTTGACAAAAAATGTGATGTAGCCCTATTACATTCCAACAAACATTAGGATGTAGTCAATTGTTGGTTTGATAAATGAGAAAAGGTGAAATCCTTTAGAATCTCTAACCTAGTGTTTCTATAGGAAAAGGCTCACAATAAAAAGGGACAACATAGAAAATATTATAGCCTATGGTTGGGTCTATATCAAATCTCTAATATCTTAGGCAAGAATGCATTATAACTAAGGTGTCTACCTATTGAGTAGGTCCCATTGATAGTTTCTCAAACACTACTTCTAGGATTGAATAATTGTATAAAGCTCCTTTAAATACTTTCTCTTTTCCTTTACTACTTTTGTTTCATGATTTTGTTGTTTGTTTAGGTTGATTTCCTATTTTTTCTTTACAAATTTGGCCTTTTTATTATTTTTATTTTGGTTTGGTCCTGCTCTATCTCACCTTGTGGGTTCCACATTGGTCAAAGAATGAATAATTAAAGGTTTTTAGGTAAGTAACATGAATGACATTTTAGTGCTTAAGCACTCTAAGTAGTTTGAAACATTACGTTTTGGTTTTAAGTTATATTCAAAGGTTTAGGTTATCATGTGTTTTTAATTTATTCATGTTTGAGTAAACTATCTGATCTTTGAAAATATTATCTTGAAACTACTCAAAAAGATACACATTTTAATGGTTTTTATTTTTTTGATAAACTTGCTATGATGAAGATCTATAATGAAAAATATATATTTATACCTTTTCCTCTCCATGGTGGTCCCCAAACTAGAATTTAGATATATAAATAAAAAATCAAAAATAAACTACATAATAACTCAATTCTTGGGTGATTTAGGTAACCTATATTGGGGATAAGGATGTCCATCTAGTAGTAGAACAAGGCCTTGAGTGGGATTAGATACACCTTCATTGGGGATATGGACACCTGGATAGCACCAGATCAATGTCTAAGAAAATGTTTAAAAGGTAGCATTCACTAGCTTAATGGTTAAAGCCATAGTAATTAGCCATTGCAAGTTCTAAGAAATGGTAATTAACTCATATGCACACACTAAATCAACGAGGATATCATATTTGGTCTCTTATTCATTCTTATATTTTTCTTTCCCTAATATATTCATGTTTCATGCATAACCTCAACCATATATTCTAGGTTCTTAGACATGTTTCTTTCAATCCAAAATACTTAGTATTTTCTAGCAGAGTTGCCATTCGTTGTTTCTTGCAAAACATGTCCTTATTCTTTTAAAATTATGGAACCTATTTTTTGCATTTCACTTCTGAAACCACCTCCATTAGGTCAACCATGTCCATGTGATAAATTTTCATAATTTACACTTTATCCCAAAATTAGTATTAGATGTATTTATTACACTTGTTAAATCTCATGTAAAACACTACCTATGTTAAGTTATTCATGTTTTGTGCACTAAACAAATTTTATTGATAAACTTTAATGTTTTTGTGTATTATTATGTCTTAGAGGTCTTAATTTATAAATTTTAATGTGTTTTTGAATAATTGTGTTTTAAATATTTTAATCTCTAAATTTTAATGTTTTTTATATGTGTAAAGTGATTTTGGGAGGGAGACATGGGAAAAAATTTGAGGGATAAGGATAACTCACCTATTTTGAATAAGGAGGTCAACATCACTTTGGAGATCCACATTCCATAGCATTGAAATTTCAAAAATTTATTTGGGATTACCTTTTAGATAGTGTAAATGACAAGAAAACTCTATTTTTCATGTCATTTTGGGGTTCATACCTAACCCAATTGGGTTAATGGGTCATAAAGGTGATTTTGACTACTTTATATCTTTATTAGTGGGTTGTAAAGTAATTACTATTTTTATTTTATGTTGAATGGAATCATGGAGTGCATGAACCAATCATTTGAGTGGGTGGGACAATTGTGAATTAAAATGATGTGGGTGGGAATATTGTGATGTCTACCCTCCACTAATTTCAAGTAAGTATCATTTCAACCCATTATATTTATTCCCACTCACATGATGTGTCTCCCCAAAAAAAATTGAAAATGTAATTTATTTTCACAAGAAAAAGGGTACATATGGGAGAGAATATTTGGCCATCTATATGGGTCATTTATGTCCCATAAAAGGTCAAAAAACATTTAAAAAATCATCCATCAAATGGGTAAAGGTATGGGTCCAAAAGGAACATGCGAGACAAGGTCTAGTGGTCATCCACTCAAATAAAAATGTGGTGCTATAAGAAATTTCAAATTTGAACACTCTAATATGTCTCCATTTTATTTAAATTTGCATTTGGGTTGTGTAAAGGATTGTATTTTTCATTATTCCTTGGATAAATATTGATTTAATCATTTGTTTATGATTTGGTAGTGTAATGTATTCATATATTTTCTACTTTATTGATATGCTAATTAAGTTTATTCTCATCAATTTTAATCTTTTGAGCATTGTGCTAATTTATACATTTATCAATTAATAGAATTTGTGGAGGTTGTTAGAATTCCATGTGCATATAAATGGTGGTAGTGTTAGTTTTTATTATATTTTATCCTTACTCAGACTCTTGCAACAACATCATTGGTGGTTGTGTTCATGATGGCCCATTGATAGATCAATTTCAGGATGCCTACAATCACCATGGATAGATTTTGATTCATAATAAAAATGTTTTTCTTTATTTTCCTTCTCTCTTTTACATTTTTAAAATTAATGAGTTAGCTAATGTTAGTGTAGATTCAAATGCAATCTATTTAAATGTATGTCTTGATTGTAATAAATTTTACCCATATCTATTCTAACATTATTGAATTATTAAATGCAATAGAATAAACTTGTAAAGAAAATTCAATTATTTTCATCTCAAATCTAAACCTTATAAAATAGCTATTTTTAAAAATATGCATAAATATACAAATGCAAGTTCATCTTGTTTTTATTTTGTTTCATAATCTACTAAAATATTGAGAAAATAAATACACATTTTATCATTTTTAATATTTGTTAAAAACCCAGATTAATAGAAATTAAAACTAGCATTTACCTAATTTGCTTAAGGATATAACCATTATTAAAACTTTTAGAACCAATAAAGGTGCCTTGAATTGTAATAAATTTTAGTAACCATATGAGTGACCTAGTCCACCAAGAATTGGCAGATATAGACATTTGGGAGATTATTAGATCTTATTTTAGGAGAAGTTGGATGTTCCCCATACCTCCTAAGTTGGTGTACCAAATGACCCATTAATGGGTTAAATTATCATATATTCTCATTATATGATATCGTAAATTTAAACATTATTTCCATTTATCTTTGTTAGTTGTAACCTTTGAGAAAGGATAAGAAGAATTTGTGAAAATATATGACCTAAAATGGATATGATATGGTATAAAGGATAAAACATTGTGAAGATGTCATAAAAAGTAATATTTGATTACATATTTGTGTTCCTTTAAAAAAATATACACTTTTAGAAAAAATAAATCTTGTCAATCTGAGTTCTTTTGTGTTAATTATGGCCTTGAAAAGATGGTACATTTTTCCTAATGACGAAACCACCTTGATAGTTATGTAAGTTCATTGGTTTAAGATAGTTTTGTAACTATCACCTAAAGATTATGGTGATTCTTTCACTAAGAAAAGAATGATATGAGAAATAATTTCAATTGCTTCCTTTTCATTTATGAGTCTTTTAGGCTTCTATTTTGGGCTCTCTATAGTACCTATGTTGTGTGTGTGTGTGTGTGTGTGTGTGTGTGTGTGTGTGTGTGACTATATATATATATATATATATATATATATATATATATATATATATATATATATATATATATACACACACACACACATACATATATATATATATATATATCTATATATATATACATATATATATACATATATATATATATATATATATATATATATAAAGAGAGTCTTTGTAAGCATGGGGTATATTATTAGCAATTAATCTTAGTGATTATATGTGGTTTATAGATTAGAGTGTGTAAATGAAAAAACAAGTGCACAAGTTACAAATCGTATGAGTGTTCAAGCATAACGAAATACAAAGGATGTTATTGAAGGCATCAAGAAGATAATAAGCTTGTATATGCATCATGAGATAGTGGAACAAAGAGGAGATCCATCACTTTTTATAATTTTTTCTCAATTTTAGTTTCTCTACAGTAATATGATGTCTCTTTCAATCGTAATTTATCTCTAAGTTCTTTATCTAATTTCAATTTCTTATATTCATTTCCATATGTAGCACTTTTAATATAGTTTTAAATCAGTTTCCTATCTATTTTAGAGTAATTTCAAATTGAAATAATGATTCAATAAATTAAGGGTTTTTTCATAGTCTATAAGACTAGATTGATATTAGATCTAGTTATTATTGAGATCAAGGGAAATTAGATTCTCATTGATGTGATGTTTTAAGTCTTGGTTCTTAGTTTCTCAATATTCCTTAGCTAAGATTGGTATTATTTTATCTGTTATTTGTTGGTAGAATATTTTGTCAATCAGCATACTGATAAGCAAAATAGGTCTGATCAACCAAAGTAGGAAGATTGGTCATCCAAATGTGTAGGTTTACCACATCAAAAGGGGACTAATCTCTCCTCTCATCAAGGGGAGGTTCCCTAATAGCATATATATATATATATATAATAATAATACTTAAGGGTAGGACAAACCATCCATCTCTCTTTTTTCAGAGATGATGCATGCAGATCAAAGGAAAAACTCAAGGGAAATGACAAAAAGTATTCCTCTTCTTTCAAAATTACTATTCAACTAGCCACAAGAATACTCCTGGTAGTAAAAGCAAAATATAACTAAGGACGTAGTAACCAGAAAATTGAGATGCAGCACAAAGTCTCCACTTGAATTTCTCAAGAGTAAGATATGAAGGACAATGAGGGCATAAAGTCATCCCAAGGTCCTTTACATAGAAATGAAAAGAAAACACACTAAAGGCAATTATGGGGGCACAAAGTCTCTCCATAGTTGACTCTTCAGGACACCTTCTTGACTACTTTCACTAATTCTACTTATTGAATTAAGGGAATAAAAAATATATCAAGGAAAAAGACATAAGAATAACTTCCCCAACAACAAAGATATTACAGCACAAAGTTTGAAAAGTCACTTGCTTTCTTATTCCAATAATAGAATATGATCAACAATCTAAGCTCAAAGTCTCAATAATGCCTTTCAATTTGGGTAGAGTTTCATTTTTTATTGTCAAAAAGAGATAATATTTACAATAAAAGAGAGTCCCTTATATAGCCTCTTCAAGAAGGACTTGATAATAGTAACACATCATGTTGCATTGAAATTTGTTAAGAAGATAGGCTAGAATTTAGGGGCATCTACCCATTTTCTTTTCTCAATGTAGGGAAAGAAGTCACGCTATTGAAATTTTGCATCTTTTAATGTCTACCTGGCGATCTGATCTTTCTTCATCATTCCTCCTTTTCTAGTTAATTAAATTAGGTCCTGGATTCAATTTGATATTCTATTCCTTAGTTGCTTTTTGATGGTCTTGGCCTTAAATCCTTTGAATGCATTCAGGTTTGTAGATTACAAAGATCAACATCTATTTTATGAGCTTTGAAATTGATGTTTGCACACCCATCACTATGTTTTGAACAACTAGTTCACTATTCTTGAATTTGACGTCTTCAGGCACATCGCCCCTTGGTCTTTCTTCAGATTTTATATTTTGAAATTTCCCAAAGGGAAGGTGACCCTTTGACTTTGGGGGAGTGTCCTTCAATTTGGTAGCCAAGAGTCCCCCGCAAGGGCACCTACCCTTTGGGGTCCTTCGGTGGCCTTTTCTTTGGAGTCTCTCGCAGACATTCCCATGAACATTTTCCCCGGCAAATTCTCATGGAAAAAAAGTCTATGGAATTGTTTCCTGTGGACAAAAATTCCACAAAAAATGTTGTTTTGTTCTTCGGCTTTGAGAATTTCCTTCGGGTTTTCTTCCCGCAATCTTTCCAAATTCTTTCAGACTTTTTGTCCAAAGGAATTCTTTCAGACAAAAGTCTAAAAGAATTATGCCTTTGTCTGCCTTAAACAAAATTATGAAAGAATTTACCTTAATTGTTTCCTTGAAAATGACCCTTTTGAAGGGTGCTTTTGTCGACCAAGTGCCCTCTGCAAGGGCACTTGTCCTTCGAGAGGCTTCTTTGAATTTTTACATTGAACCGCTCCTTTGAACCATCTGAGTGAACCATTTGATTGAACCAAAGCATTAAAATGCTTGGTTGAAACAAATGTTGAACCACTCTATTGGATTGCTCCGTTGAACTACTCCATTAACCCAAGTTGATGAACCAAAGAAATGAACCAATCGGTGATGAATCAAAAGAATTGAACCGTTTGGTTGAACCAAACATTGAACCAAGCTTTGAACCAAAATGGTTCAAGCTGATGGTTTAAGATAATGAACCATTTGATTGAATGGAAGTGATGAACTAACCTTTGAACCAAGCTTTGGTTTAACCGTTCAAACGAAGCCTTTGAACCAACTGATGAACCATTTGATTGAACCAAAGTGATGAACTTTACCGATTGAACTTCATAGTTGTGTTGAGAGATTTTAAACCTATTGAACCAATGCATTAAACCTATTTGTAGAAGACTTTTGAACCTAATTGTAGAAGTCTTTAAACCTAGAAGCGATTGAACTAGTCTACATAGTTTGTAGAAACCAAGTCCGTAGATTTTCTCTTCCTATTGAGTCCATAGATTTAAGCCTGTAGAGTCTGTAGATTTTTGAGAAGCTTGGAAAATGAGGAATCTAAATGCCCATGACAAATTTTGAAAAAGGAAGAGATAATTTTGGTTTATAGGACCAAAATAGTTCAAATGTTGTCCCAAAAATGAGTGATATTTTTGGGGGACAATAGCTGGCTCTAGTTGGGGAACTTCTATCAATTGCAAAAAGAGTTGAAGGGAGTAGAATCCAGAATCTCTAATGTATTCATGTGTGTGATTGGGTTATGGAGTCATTCTACCCAAAAATGAAAGGCATGAAAAATGGAAACAAACAAAACAAAATAGAATTAAAAACTATACAAATATACATATGTACAAATGAAATGATCTGATACTTCAAGAATTGAAGTATTTTAGATGTTGCTTCTTGAGAGATAGTGAAAATAGTGTGCCATCTTGGTAAACTAGAAAGAAGACATTTCACCCCCATAAATGATGACGGGTGAGTGGAGCTCTCCACTAGGAAACCATTTTTCTATGTCTTCCTCTTGCTTTTTTTTCTTCTTGTCCCATGACAGGATGCGATCTTTAATTTGAAAGCCATAACTCCTTGCTTTCTTGGCAAAGGGTTCCTTTGCCTAATTTTGATTTGTAGGAGCATGGTCCATTACCATAATTGGTTTTTCTTCTAGTTCATTCTAGCATATGATTAGATTATCCACACCAAACCCCTAACAAATAATTAGCTTAACATCTCCTTTGATGTGAATGAGTTTGATTTCTTCATCTTGAGAAATCTTCAATCTGAGCAACAAAGATTCACATACAACTGTGTTATTGGTGTTGTTGACTTGTAAATTGCATGAAGAAAGAATATCTCCTTGAGGAGATATCAACATAGTCCTAATTCCATCGTTGGTATAAGAATTGTTGCCATTGGATTCCAAGATCCAAGCATCATTAGAAGCTAATCTCTTATCATATTTCTCTTCATTAGAGATGGAAGATCTTTCCTTATTTGTACTACATCCTACCAATTCTCTTGAAGTCTTGTTTGGATCAATTCTTGGATTGTCAGCTATAAGACTTTCATCTGTAGAAACATGAACATTCTCTATGGTCAAGAAATAACTACCCCTACCTGAAGACTCAAAAAGAATTTGTGCTACAGGGGCTGATGTTTGGGTGACCACATATTTTGCCTCCTTTTCAGGGAGCAACCTCTTAATTACACCTTGTATAGGGATCCTTGCCTCAGAAAGGTCCATACTTAGTTCTCCTCCCACATCCTTGCAAAAATTTCATCCAAGCAAAATGCCATAGGATGCTGGGATGTCAACCACCAAGACAATCATCTTGATTCTCTTGTTTGGAAAGGCTGCCAATGCAAATTGGGCATCTTTGATTTGCCCCAGCAGTGGTACTTTTTTTTTCTCCATGGAGAAACATCTCCCAAATGTCTTGGTTAGTGTGAGGCCTAGAGACTCAACTACTTTAGCAGGCATGACATTGTCAGATGTGCTTGAGTCTATAATACAGTTACTCAGCTTGTGACCATTTATTAACAGGGAAACATAGAAAGGCTCTATTTTTCCAGGAGCAGCTAGAGGAGTAAAGACAAGATTATTTAAAATAGGCATGTTCTTTGGAGAATCAAGAGTTACCTTTTTTAGCTTTTTATCCTATAGGGATGGTTTGGTTCTTGACACACTGGACCAACTTATCGAATTGATCAAGATTAGACTGCAAATATTCAAATTCAGACATTTGTATTTTGGTCTTCTTAACATGATCAATTACATCAAATGGCTAAATTAGACTAGGAACAGAGGAAAGAATTTCAACCTTTTGGATTTTAGGAGGGATGGGAGGAGGGCTAGTTTGTGAAATTGAAGTAGAAGGTGAAAGTGAAATTGATGTACTTTCCTTTTGTGTGATCACTGGATCCTTTGATTGAAAAGGCAGAGTGGTTCCACACTTAGAAATTGTAACTGTTGGTTGAGGTTGCTCTTTTGTCTTCCCTTTATCAGCTTGCTAGACTTATTAGTTCTTGGATTTGGTAAACACTGCATAGGATCCATCAAAAGCTTCTCCTTTACTTCTGGGTTCATCTTGATAGTTTAGGAAACCAATGTGGGAGTCGCCAGTTGATTCTTCTTGATTTTCTTCAAGGAGATCAATGCCATTTTCTTTCTCAAACTCAGGTTGGAAAGAGAAAGCATGTTCTATTTCCAAATATCCAACTGCTGAGTTGGTTGGAGGAGCTTCAAGGGCAAGTTTCCCTTGTGGGGGAAGAAGATGATTTGGCTACCCTTGATTCCTGGTAGCATTGACTTGATATGATTGATTTGGAAATGTCCTTGGAATATGTCTATATGAAGGAGCAAAAGACATTCCTTGTACCATTTGTCTTTTCAAGGCTAGCACTTCATTTTCTAGCTTTTGTACCATTAGATCAGTGGTGCCTATAGATGAATATTCAAAAGATGATGAGGATATATTTTTGTTTGGATCTCTTTTTCTCTTCCCTATTAAGATGAGATCATCTTCTACCTCAGTGGCCAAAAGTTGAGCTGCAAAAAGATCTATTTGACCAGCACATCTCAAAAGAAAATTAACTTCAGGTAATTGAGAATTAATGAAGTATTTAAGATTCTTAGCTGTAGGTTGAGCAATTACATGAATTCTATTCCTTAGTTTGTCAAATTTGGCTATGAAGTCTCTCATTAGTTCATGAGGCTCTTTCTTCATCTGTGTAAGTTGAGCTAGAAGTGCATGTGCATCTTCTACAGGTTTGAATCTAGCTTCAAACTTATCTTTGAGGGTATTCCAATTAGTTACTGATCAAGCATGTATATGATAAAACCAATCTACAGTAGCACCTTGTAATATTTCCACAAATATCCTGACTGTTACATCTTTAAATTCTACTCCAATTACACCATAGGCTATGCTGAAGTCTGTAATGTGCTCATCAGGATGAACTTTCCCATCACCATAGAATTTAGGGAAATTCTTCCTTGAACTACATAGAAGCTCATGTAGAGGTGGAGTAAGATTGAGAGGACCAAAATCATTACCCCAGGGGCCTTGAACTACCATTATATGACTATGAAAAGGAGGAATAACAAATCTTAGAGGGGTAATTATTGGCAAAGCTTTATCAATAGTAGAAGTGGGTACTTCATCTGGAAATGGAGATCTGACTTTAGTAGGAGGAAATCTCTTGGTTCATTGCAGATGAGATGGTGAAGGAAATAGATCAAAATCACTTTTTTGTACCAACTCGAATATAGGGTCAACAATACCTTTAGCCCTTTGGCTTCGTGTATACCTTGAATTTGCTAGATTGTGAAACAAAAATGGAAAAGAATTGACCTTGCTTCAGTTTGAAGCTTGAGGCTTTAAACTATGCACTCTTTCCCAACAGCTCTAGTTTTGTAGACCAGATAGAATAATAGAGGTGGAGGAAGATGGTAAAGCTATAAATGGATAATGGGTAAGAAATGAAACAGAGTCACCAAAAACTATAATGGATAAGGGTTATATCTCCAACAGAGTCACCAAAAATTGTTGGTTGAATATTTTGTCAATTAGCATACTGATAAACAAAATAGGTCTAATCAGCCAAAGTAAGAAGATTGGTCATCCAAATGTGTAGGTTTACCACATCAAAAGGGGACTAATCTCTCCTCTCATCAAGGGGAGTTCCTTATGGATATGCTATATATATATATATATATATATGTATGTATGTATATGTATATATATATAAACAAAAAATAATACTCAAGTGTAGGACAAACCATCCATCTCTCTTTTTTTAGAGATGATGCATGCATATCAAAGGAAAAACTCAAAAGAAATGATAGAAATCACTCCTCTTCTTTTAGAAGTACTATTTAGCCAGCCATAAGAATACTCCTAGTAGTAAAAGTAAAATGTAACTAAGGACGTAGTAACCAGCAAATTGAGATGCAACATAAAGTCTCCTTAAGAGTAAGATATGAAGGACAATGAGGGCACAAAGTCATCCCAAGGTCCTTTACACAAAAATGAAAAGAAATCACACTAAAGGAAATTATGGGGGCGCAATTTCTCTCCACAGTTGACTCTTCAGGACACCTTCCTGACTACTTTCACTAATTCTGCTTGTTGAATTAAAGGAATAGAAAATATATCAAGGAAAAAGACATAAGAATAGTTTCCCCAACAACAAAGATATTATATCAAAAAGTCTAAAAAGTCACTTGCTTTCTTATTCCAATAAAAAAAATATGATCAACAATCTAAGCTCAAAGTCTTAGTAATGCCTTTCAATTTGGGCAGAGTTTCATTTCTGATTGTCAAAAAGAGATAATATTTACAATAAAAGAGAGTCCCTTATATAGCTTGTTCAAGAAGGACTCGAGAATAGTAACACATCATGTTGCATTGAAATTTGTTAAGAAGATAGGCTTGAATTTAGGGGCATCTACCCATTTGCTTTTCTCAATGTAGGGAAACAAGTCACGCTATTGAAAGTTTGCATCTTTCAATGTCTACCTGGTGATCTGATCTTTCTTCATCATTCCTCCTTTTCATGTTAATTAAATTGGGTCCTAGATTCAATTTGTTGTTCTGTTCCTTAGTCACTTTCTACTAGTCTTGGCCTTAAATCCTTTGAATGCATTCAGGTATGTAGATTACAAAGATCAATGGGTATTTTATAAGCTTTGAAATTGATGTTCACGCACCCGTCACTATGTTTTCAATGGCTAGTTTGCCGTTCTTGAATTTGATGTCTTCGGGCATGTCAGCCCTTGGTCTTTCTTCCAAAAATTTGTTTTGCAATTTCTTAAAGGGAAGGTGACCCTTCAGCGTTGGGGGAGTGTCCTTCAATTTGGCAGCTAAGAGTCTCCTACAAGGGCACCTGCCCTTTAGGGTCCTTCAGTGGCCTTTTCTTTGGAGTCTCTCACGAACATTCCTACAGACATTTTCCTCAAGCAAATTACTGCAGACAAAAAGTCTACAGAATTGTTTCCCACAAACAAAAAGTCCATGGAAAATGTTGCTTTGTTCTTTGGCTTTGAGAATTTCCTTTAGGTTTTCTTCCCGCAATCTTTTTGAATTCTTTTAGACTTTTTTTCCAAAGGAATTCCTTTGAACAAAAGTCTAAAATAATTACGCCTTTGTCTACCTTAAACAAAATTTTGAAATAATTTACCTTAACTATTTCCTTTAAAATGACCCTTTCGAAGGGTGCTTTTGTCGACCAAGTGCCCTCTGCAAGGGCACTTGTCCTTTAGGAGGCTTCTTTGAAATTTTGCATTAAACCGCTCCTTTGAACCATTTGAGTGAACCATTTGATTGAACCAAAGCATTGAACCACTTGGTTGAACCAATCTGTTGAACCACTCTATTGAACTGCTCCATTGAACCAAGTTGATGAACCAAAGCAATGAACCAACTGGCAATGAATCAAAAGCATTGAACCTCTTGGTTGAACCAAAATTTGAACCAAGCTGATGAACCAAGCTTTCAACCAAAATGGTTTAAGCTGATGGTTCAAGCTGATGAACCATTTGATTGAACCGAAGCAATGAACTAACTGTTAAACCAAGATTTGGTTCAACAATTCAAACAAAGCCTTTGAACCAACTGACGAACCATTTGATTGAACCAAAGTGATGAACTTTGTTGATTGAACTTCACAGTTGTGTTGAGAGATTTTAAACCTATTAAACCAAATGTGTTGAACCTATTTGTAGAAGACTTTTAAACCTCACTGTAGAAGTATTTGAACCTAGAAGCGATTGAACCAGTATACATAGTCCATAGAAACCAAGTCTATAGATTTTCTCTTCCTGCTGAGTCCATAGATTTAAGCCTGCAGAGTCCATAGATTTTTGAGAAGCTTGGAAAATGAGGGATCTGAATGCCCAAGACAAATTTTGAAAAAGGAAAAGACAATTTTGGTCTATAAGACCAAAATAGTTCAAATGTTGTCCCAAAAATGAGTGATATTTTTGAGGGACAACATTATTTATGATATTCATTAGAGTTATAATTCATATTTAAAAAAACATTTACAGTATTTTCTATGGCATATAACATGAGGTAAATACCTTGGATTTAAAGGGTCCATGTGGGTGAAACCTAGTGTGGAATATCCACCTATTTTATAGATCAATAACTACTTCATAACTAAGAATTATGATTACAAAATAATAATCATGCCATATCTAGCATAGTCCAATATCAAAATATTGATTATGCTTAAAATAACTAAGTAGTGTGCCATAATAATAATAATAATAATAATTATTTAAATATTTTAAATTAATTAAGCAAAAAATAGTGTGCTAATATCAATGAGAACTATTAAGTTTTTGATGAGTCCATAAAATGACTCATTATTACTATAGGTTATGGCCTTAAATACGTCAAATGTTTGAGCTTTGTATACAATCTTGATATTTAGAACTTGCATCAGGTAGGAAATAGATGCTTTTGTCTATATAAACTCATGTAAAATCTAAGTCTATCTTCTTTGCATTTTGTTCTAACATTTGTGATTTAATAATTTTTGGAATAGTGGGTGTATTATTCCTAATTTAGTTAAAGGGTATGAGTGGTAAAATTAGTCAATAATTATTCCATAATTAACCTACTAATTTTTTGATTTTGATTATTGTTTAGACTTTCTAAAAATAGAAAGTAAATAGAGAGAAATCAAAATTAGATTGAAACTATGTTGATCCAACTGAGATAGAGGTTGATATTGACTAAGCAAGACTATGACACTATCACAAGCTGAGATTTGAACTTCATTTTTTGATTAGACAGGATCACTAAAAGTGGATAGGAGTGGCACTAGCACTACAGTCCTTATTTGACACTATTATCTTGAGAGTTTGAGCTTTTTAGGTTTTGTTCGACAGGTTTATGTGACACTATCTTTGAATTTACAAAGCTTTGTTGTTAATGGTGCTCCCTATAGAGATAATTTTATTCATTTTCAATCCTTCAATGTACTTGAACAAAATTTTGGCAAATAGGGAAAAGGGGTTACTATGTGTAAGATGAACTGGACATGCTTCAAACCCCATGTACAGGCATATCTCTACATACCAATACTCTGAAGAGGGATTAATCCATATGTAGTTCTCCATTTGAAAGTTATTGGTGCAGATGTGATATGATAATGCAAGGAAATGCTAAACTAGGTGTGCTTGAGATGATTAGTGACTTGTGCAAAGATTTAGATGTGCTTAGGATTATACTAGATGGCTGTATGTAGAGAACAAGGAAGATTTCTTGAGTGTTTTCACTTGTATTTTTAATTTCTTGATAATATTTACCAACCCTTTTCAAATTATCTTTGAATGGGATTTTATAAGGATCTATTGGTCAAGGATTAAATTTTCTCACATTAGGCTAACAAAGAAAAGGATGGGGAATAAAATAAATTGACCATTAGGGATAAAAATGAGTTTGGATAGTAGTATCAAAAGAAGACAATAATGGCACTAGTGTTCCTATCCTAGTTGGCCACTATTGTCTTGGGTAGATGGGACCTAGGTGGATGGATTGGTCATGAAAAGAGGGTCATGGCTTAGCTAGGATCAAGTCTAGAAGGCTACAGATGACTAGGAATCAATGAAAATAAGCATGTGAGGGTCATGAGATCAAACAAGAGGGACATATGGGTTGGGCATCATTAGCCATGCTCAAGTTACCAATTTTTATATTTGATATGAATACATTTGCCTCCCCTTTATTCTATTGATACAACAAAGTGAAATATTAGGATAAAGGAAAAAAGGGAAGTGTACCTAAACTTGCTCTCAAGGGTGAAGCTCATAAAACTTGTGTGATGTTGGGTGTGTATAGAGAGAGCATGTTGTGAAGAGTAAATATATAAGAGAAAAGAAAGAGTAGATTAGTTATTACTAGATACGCTATATATAAAATAATAACGTATAAATCTAGGTAAAAGAAAAGAAGAGAAAGGAATGAATACACCTCACTAGGTATGTAGGCCAATATAAAACCTATTGTGATGTTGAGTAATGTTGGATGTGTGTTGTACCAAGAGTAATATCATGAACAGATCTGAGTGATCAATTCCCTAAAAAGTCACTTAATAATGCAAAGGCTATCCCTGTGGCTCCATTGTTGCCTATTGAGTGAAGCTATATGATCATGCTTATGTTGATCGATGTTTGGACTATGTGTCTAATCCCTCTAAATAGGTGGCTCAAGAATACAAAGGCTAGCTAGACATTTGGCTCCATCATTATTCTATGAATTGAAGTTATGAATTGATATGAGTATGACATGTATGTCATATGAGATAGATCTTAAATCCCATGAATGCACTAGGATCTGAAAACATTGGCATGTGTATCCAAATTTATGATAGAAACTAGGCCACTCTTGGCCACTCCAAAAGATGGAGATTAGGCTTATATGAAATCCACTCCAAAATTGGGAATCTAGATTATGTGGAAGCCACTCAAGAATTGAAGAACTCAAAAGTTAGGATTGTATGAAAGCCAAACCAAAATGATGCCAACCACCTATAGATGGAGTAAGGTAGACAACTATTGAGAATGTATAGATAATGTTTAACTAGAAAAGAAAAGAAACAAATGTGCCATGCACATTGCCCCCAATCACTGATGTCTAAAATATGGATTCTAATCTATAAGTTATACCAATTTTTGAATATAAACTGGAATTGAGAGCTATCATGCCATGCATGATGCCCCTTATATTTGGATTCTCCAAGCAAATTGTGTACTGAAACTACTAATTTTGAACTAATCTAGCTATGAAAATCTATATTTGAACCTACTTTTCTACCTACTTCTAGAAATTTTGTTTTTTCTATTGTTTGGGCAAGAGTGCTAGAAATGGAAAGTAACACCATCGATGTTGTAGTCCAGTCTTAACACTAATATCCTAGGCCAAATTTGATGACTATTTTGGATTCTTGACTATCTGCCTAGTCTGTTCTGACTAGTTTGATGTCTATTTATTGTTCTGAATGTTCTAAAACTAGAATTTTTGGTTGATAAGAGCTTTGATATCTAAGATAAAACCCCTATTTGTTTCCCCTCTTCTAAGGGTAGGAATGAAGACCCTAAAATGACTTCCCTCAAAAGAAAAGAGCCCTACAAGTGTGTTATGCTATAGAATATATGATATGATAATGATAATTGACAAGATATCCCAAGATATAGCATGTCTTGTATTGAGAGATTGTTATATTAATAGGGGTATGCCTAGATTAATGTAACAATTTAATATCTTGTGTAATATACTAAACTAAAATTTAAAGTCTAGTTATTAGCTATTTGTTAGTTGTTAGTTTTTAGTTGTTAGTTGTCATGGAGAGATGGAACATGATGTCCATCATGGCATCCAAGAAGCAAGATAATGCATGATTTGGATCATGGCATTACAATAAGAAAAAGCAAACAAGCAACAAGCACATAAGGCAAGAAGTAAGAAGCATACAAGGGTGGCCAAGGGTCCAAGAAAATAAGGGACATGGGCACATGTCACTCAAATTGGATAAAAGCATATAAGGCATATTCAAATTCCACATACACATGTAGTTGAAACAAGCAAGTTGGTGTGAAAGCCATAATCACGTAGAAGAGTACAAGTAAGGGACATTGGCAAATGTCCAAAGGTACATACATGAATAGAAGGCAAAAGACAATGGAAAATATCCTAAGGTACACAGGAGAAAACAAGAATTGAGAAATATAATCACATCAATCTATGCTAAGCAAGAAGATAAAGCATATAAAGAATAGAAAATACAAGCACATCTAACTAATCAAAACAAGAGTATGAAAGTATGCAAGACATGTTAATACAAGACTAGGTATATGAAAATAAATACACAAGTGCTAAATACTAGTGAGTGTCAATAGAGTAATCTATGCAAGCTAGTAAATAATGTACATCAATATGATAACTAGAGTGTGTGGTGTATAAATGACTTAACCTAAATGGTGTAGTCATGTAGAAGATGCCCCCAATGGGTATGTATATTGATGTGTTTCTTGATGTCAAATTAGGATGCCCCCTCAATGCATAGAGTGGTGCAATCAAAGAGTTGAATACCATTATACACACTCAAAGGAAAATCAAGTGAAACATGGTAATGTAGATAAATCACCAAATAATAAGCATAGAACATCAAATCTATGTCTAGCATAGTAGTAACAATGTAAAGCATGGATGATACAGACAATCAAAATATTTTTTTTTTGTTTTTGAGATTATTTGAATGTTTTTGTATTTTGAAATTTTGTATTATTTTTGGTATTTTTGAGAATATTTGATATATATACAATCAATCATAGGGAAATTATCTACAATCAAGTAAAGAAAAATAATGTACCCTGTGATGTGTGAAATGCCATACTATACATAGAATCTACATAGATGCATAACATTCATTAGATTTTTGAGTTTTTTCCTTGAAGTGAAGCTAGACAATACACTTTAAGGCTAAGATTTTCAGTAATGGTGTATGGACCTACACAATTTGGTTTTAATTTTCCTTTGTTTTCTTCTTTGACATTGGCATTATGAAGATTCTCTTTGAGAATAATATCATTAAATTTTAATTCTCTAGTGTAAACTCATTTGTTATAGGATCATTATATACATTGATGATAGATTCAAAGATGTTATACTACTTGAATACATACATGGTATAATTCATCAAGATGGTGTAGATGCTTTTCAAGATACTAGTCATTAGTGAGATTTCCTATAAGGAAGACATGAAGAGATGGGATTTCTAATTCTAATGGTAAAATTAATTTTTTTTCATATACAAGTGAATAGGAAATGGCTCCCATGGGTGTATGAATACTTGTATGATACGCCCATAATACAAATACCAATTTATTATGACAATCATCTCTAAATTGGGTCACTATTTTTCTCAAAATGTTGTTTATGGTTTTATTAATGGCTTCTGATTGAGAGTTTCCTTCTAGGTAGTATGGATTGGAGACTATGTGCTTAATCTTGTATTTTGTGCAAAATTTCTTAACAATTTTATTCTTGAATGATGTTCCATTATCAAAAATGATAGTTATAGGTAGGTTAAAGCATGAAATAACATGGGTCATGAGAAAACTACAAATGTCCTCTGCTATAGTAGATTGAATTAGAATGGCTTCTACCTATTTTGTAAAGTACTTTATAGCTGTGATGATGAATTTTTGTCCACCGATAGATTCATGGTTAATATTTCCAATAAGATCAAATCCCCATAACATGAATGGCTATGGAGAGATAATAGGTTGCAATTATTGTGAAGGCACATGATGTAAGATACTATGTCATTGACATTTATAGCATAGCTTTGCATATTTTTAACATTCTTCTTCCATGGTGGGCCAGTAGTAACCTTGTCAAAGTAATTTGTGTGACATGGCTTTTCCACTAAAATGACTACCACACTCACTATCATGCATCTATGTAAGAGAAATTTTGGTATCTACTGAAGTCAAACATCTAAGTAATTTTCCATCGAAGGATCACTTAAAAAGGTCCCCACCAATGATTACATAATAGAGTGCTTGTTTGTTTAACTTATGTTTGTTTGTTCATGAAAAAGAGTTTAGTGTAATAGATTTGTATAGAAAGTTATAGATGTCAAAGAACCATTCTGGAGTTATGTAACTACATTTAGTGGCTAAGACATATATTGTGATTGATATTGATGGTGATTATAATCACTTAATTATGAAAATAGCTTGATCATCATTGATATCAATAGGGATCAAAGAGGTAGCATTTGCCATTGTATCTATGTGTTAGTTATCTTTTCTTGGTATTATTTTGATAGAAAAGTAATCAAATTATGATGATAAAAATTATACCATGTTAGGATATGGGATAAAATATTCCTCTTTTGTTTGATAGACATCATTGACTTGGTTGACTACTTGTTGGGAATCACCAAAGACTTGAATAGATTTGATTTGGAGGGACTAGGAAGAAAATAGACCTAAGATAAGTGCTTCATATATTGTGGTGTTGTTGGTGCAAGAGAAACTTAATTGGTATGCTATGGGAACTGTGTGACGTGAAGGATCAATAAAGATAATGGCTACTCCTACTCTAGATGCCTAGAAAGAGCCATCAAAGAACATGGTCTAGGTATACAAATGAGTATAATAAGTAATAAAATCATCTTTGAATGTGTCGCTAATAGGGTTAGTATTTAAGAGTGGTGATACTACCAAATGGTCTATAATGATTTGGCCCTTTATTGATTTTTGGATGACTATTTTAAGTCAAAATTTGTTAATAACATAACCCATTTTGTAATTTGACCCAAAATATGTGGTTTTTCCATTACAAACTTCAAGGGGTTTACTTTTGTAATGACTATATTCTCATTATTGATCATGTAACGTCAGCATTTTTATGTGGAAAAAACTAATGCTAGACATAGTTTTTTTATTATAGAATAATGTTTTTCATAATCAACCAGTGTGTGACTGATGTAATAAATTACTTGATTAGTATGTTGATCATTGTTTTATGCTAAGAGTGCTCCTAGTGCATGATCTGTTGCTGAGATATATAGGAGGAAAGGCTTATTAGGGATAGGTGGTACTAAAAGAGGTGTATTAAGAAGGTATTGCTTGATTGTATCAAAGATTTCTTGACATGCTCAATCCCAGAGAAACTTGCTATCTTTATTTAATAAATGAGTGAAATCTTGAGTTTTATCAATAAGTTGAGCTACAAAATGGTAGATTACTTGGATCTTGCCTTATAGGGATTGAAGTTATTTTAAGTTTGTGGGTTGTGGCATATCAATAATGGCTATGATTTTCTTAGGGTTAACCTATATGCCACATTGAGAAATAATGAAACCTAAGGAGTTCACTTGATGTGACTCTAAATACATATTTTTTTGGTTTAGTCAAACATTATATTACTTGAGTCATTGAAAAATATATGTGTGTCATGGTATGTTGATATGTGGCTCTAACATTTTTGAATCTGAAGGGCATGATAATGTAATAAAATGTACCCTAGTGTGTTGTAAAAGATGTTTTCTCTTGATCTTCTTCAGTGATCTTGATTTGGTTGTATCCAGTGAAGCCATTGATAAATGATAACTTGTCATACATAGCTATGGAATTGATGATCATGTTAATATTGGGAAAGGGGAAATCATATTTGGGCATGATTTATTTAAATCTTGGGAATCAAAACAACATCAAATTTTCCCATTAGGTTTTACTATAGGGACTATATTGGAGATCCATTTGGGGTGTGTTACTGGTCAAATGAAGCTAATATCTAAGAGGCATTGGATCTCATCTTTGACTAAGAGAGCCACCTTAGGATGCATTTTTCAATTTTTTTATTAACTAGTTTAGCATCTGGGTATAAGGGTATTTGATGGAATACTATAGATGTATCAATTCCTATTATATATGAGTAAGACTAAGCAAAGAGTTCTAGGAAATATGTTAATGTTTGAAAAATATCTATATCTTCTTCCTTTCATGGAATACCTTTGCCATGATATCCCATGTCTTTTTTAGAAGAAATATGCTCTTCAGTCTATTATGTTGTGTTGAGGATAGATGCAACATAAGCTAGTTTGGCTAAAATGGGAATTCTAGTATTGTGAAGGGATATATATAACACATATTTTTAGACATCTGATCATTGAAGGAGTTTAAAAATAGAAAATATATCTAAGTAGGTGTTAACCTGAGTGATAAAGTTATATCCATGGGTGTAATCAACTAGCCTATCTTTGTCAACTTGGGTGATAACATGGACCGCATGATCTACTATAGGCATATAACTAGTAGTAAGTGTGGGATAAGAGCTAGATGTAACAAGCTTGAAGGGAGGAGGGATAGATATAATTTATAGTGTTTGCTCGTGTCTAGTAGTGACAGGGAGATACTCAAAAGTAACTAATGAATTATATGCCTTTAGGTAGAAAGCATGAATGCAGAGTGAAATGCATGAATTTTAAGTGATGATTTGTGAAATAATATGTTTATAAAAAGCATTCCATAGATGAAATAACAAGCAATAAATAGAGAGTGTGAAATTGTGCATGAATGCATAGGAAATTTTGACATGTAATATAACATTTCTAATGTGTTTGACAAGAAACTTGAAATTTTTTCAACATGAGAAATAGAAAGCAAAGGATAGAGAACATGTCTTTTTTCATAAAGGCATGAATTTTTTTGACATGTAACATAACAATTTTAATGTGTTTAGCAAAATAGAGTTGGAAATTATTCCATATGAGTAAAATGGAGTATGAAATAAGAATATTGTAATCTTGTGCATGTTTAGTAATGACATTTGTAATATCATCTTTTATTATGAAAAGTAAGAATGAGAAGAAAATAATGAATCTTTGTACTAACATATGATAAACTTCATCATTCATGTATATGATAGGACCAATGATGGTTTCCTTGTTTTGTACAAGAAATGCAAGAAATAAATGTAGACAAGTGAAACCCATTTTTGAAATGAAGCTCACAAACATGTAAGGTGATACCTCAAGAAGCAATGGGAGTTAGTATGTTCAACTAGGGTTTTGAAAAAATAATTATTTTAAGATTTACTATGAAATTTTGAAATTTAAAGTGAATTTTTAAGTTAGATATACAAGTAAATAATTAGAAATTTATTAGAAAATTTGTGATTTAATAAGACCTACTATGTGTAACTAGGGTTTTGAAAAATATAAATTTTTAAAATAACTATTGAATTTTAAATTTTGAAGGGATTCTTTTATTTTAATATGTTAGAAAAAAAAATCATAAAATTGTTGGAAAATTACTAGAAAAATATTGGGACCTAGTATGGACAACTAGGGTTTGAAAGAAATTATTTTAAAATTTACTAATAATTTTTAAAATTTGAAATGTATTTATAATTTAAATATTCAAGTAAAAATTGAAAAATTTATAGGAAAATCCAATAGGAATTTTACCCTGTGGTTTCTATGGTTTTTGTGTGCAAACGAAGTAAGGTTCACTAAATGATTTAATAATTTTGGGAATAATGGGTGTATTATTCTTAATTTAGTTAAAGGGTCTGAGTAGTAAAATTGGTCAATAATTATGCCATAATTAACCTACTAATTTGTTAATTCTAATTATTGTTTAGACTTTCTAAAAATAGCAAGTAAATAGAGAGAAATCAAACTTAGCTTGAAACTATGTTGATCTAACTGAGACAAAGGTTGACATTCACTATACAAGACTATGATACTATCACAAATTTAGATTTAAATTTCATTTTTTGATTAGACAGAAGCACTGAAAGTTGATAGGAGTGGCACTAACACTGTAGTCCTTATCCAACATTATTGTCTTGAGACTTTGAGGTTTTTTGGTTTTGTTTGATAGGTATATGTGACACTATCTCTAAATTTATGAATCTTCACTATCAACAATTATCCTTATAGAGATGATTTTATTCATTTGTAATCCTTTAATGTACTTGAACAAAACTTTGGAAAATAAGGAAAAGGGTTTAGTGTGTGTAAGATGCACTAGACATGCTTCACAATTCATGTGTTGGCATGATGTCTACATACCAATACTCGAAAGAGGGATCAATCCATGTGTATCTCTCTATTTAAAAGTTCTTGGTGCAATTATGATATGAAAATTCAATAAAATGTTAAACTAGGTATGCTTGAGATGACTAAGGACTAGTGTGGAGATTTAGATATGCATAGGACTATACTAGGTGGTTGTATGCAGAGAATAGGGAAGATTGTTTGAATGATTTCACTTGTATTCTTATTTGATTGACAATATTTTCCAACCATTTCCAAATTATCTTTGAATGGGATTTTATAGGGATCTATTGGTTAAGAATTAAATTTTCTCATGTTAGGCCAATAAGGAAAATGATGGGGAACTAAAATAAATTGACCATTGGGGCCAAAAATGAGCTCAAACAATAGTACCAAAAATGGAAAATAGTGGTAGCAATGATCTTGCAATAGTTGGGTGCTATTGTCCTAAGTAGATGGGACCTAGGAAGATAGATTGGTCATGAAAAAAGGGTCCTAACTTAGCTAGAATCAAGTCCAAAAGGTTATGGATGACTATGAAGTAGTGAAAATAAGCCTGTGAGGGTAATGAGATCAAGCAAGAGGGACCTATAGGTTGGACATCATTAGCCATGCTCAAGTTACCAATTTATGTATTTTATATGACTATAATTTGCATGTTTAAGGCTTCACATTTTGACTTGTATAGGTAAATAGTAGTGTTGATATGAGTTTTGACAATATTGTGAAGACAAGGAACATCTAAGACAAAGAATGAACCATCTAAGACCTAGCTGTAAATTCTAAAGTTTTCTATAGATCTTGATAGTCAGATATGGATTTTGATAGTTAGTTGTAGATTTTGATAGTCAAGCTATAAATTTTGATAACAAACTATATATTGTACTAGTTTTGTTATGGATTGACCCAGATTTCTCTACAATTGATCCCAGTACATTATGAATGTTTCAAATAGCTTCTCCAACCTCTTCATGACAATCTAAATAACTATTTTTGACATTTCCATTTTTGTTCATGTATATAAATATATGTCTATTTCTATTTATTCTTCCATTTTAGGAGTTGCTACTTTAGGTTGTAATGATGAAGATAAAAGATATGAGTATCAATATATGTAAATATTTATTTGATATAGTTAGGCATGGTAATTTTTATCTATGGATTCTTTGACTCCTTAAAGATCTCATTACAATGACTTTCTATTCTAACTATATCACTCTCTCTATCTAGAATATCTTCTATTTTCAAATTAGTTATGTTATTACCTATGATGTAGGGATAAGCAATTTATTGGTATAGAATAAATAGATAGATCCATGCTTGGATATATAAAATTTTATGCCTACACACAAATATATTATAATTTTTCTAATTTTTTGAAATTAAAAGTACTGTAGTAGTTTCTTTTTTCAATTTATGTGTTCAAGAAATATCTTAGAGCTGAGTTAATTTGGATCTTAATTCGAGGGTGACCCAGGGTCCACTCCTTGAGGAAACAAAAGATCTATTTGGTATTTATAAGTTGGTTTTGTATTCCTTTCAATTAAAGATTGATATAGATATATGTTTTTATAAATTAGATTGAAAATTTGTAGGGAAGATTGAATAGTTAATCTATTATTTCCAACATAAGAATTTATTTCATTCTTTTAGATTCTATAAATATAGATTTATGATTGATTTTAATCAATGAGTGAATATTTGATATTCTTTAATCCTTCATGAATGATTGAGTAGGTTTATTTTATAGTTGTGTGAAGCATTTCTATATTCTATAAATTATATTAGATTGAGTTTTTTATGTTTTCTACAAAGAGTGTTTATTTCCAAATAGTAGCTTATATGTTAGAAGTAGATATTGATTAGCATAACATCCAAAAACCCCTAAAAATAACTATTGATAACCTAAAATTAATAAGTACCTCATTGCAAATAACTTTAGGCACCACTTTGGTAAGAATAGACACCAACATATGTTGGTTAAATGAAGGGATAATAATGAATCCTATCATTTTTGGTGCCATTGCTGGGGACTTTTAGGTGTCAGTAAGGTAAAACCTAGACTAATAGTCCATTAAACATAATAACACAAAAAAAAATCCCTATCTTATCAAAATAAAGTATATGAGTAGGCCATGAGATTCATAGGGTAGATTTGTTCCAAAATATTTTGATACTTTATAGGAGAGAATCAAGGTAGTCACAAACAAAATATACAACTTGAAAAAAGAGATAAGAGAATATTTTATAAGTATCTATAAAGGATGAGAAGAATCCTCTTCTGTAATAACTAAAATTATAGACACTAAATGACAAGAATCCCCTCCTCGTAATAAAACTTTAATTGACATGGGAAAAAATGTAATCTAGGTGGAGAATCCTCGCAAGAATGCTCCTAGGAGGACCTTCTCTTATCCAATTTTATTTGAAGATGATGAACAAATAATGAAAAATATTTCTCTAGCCAATCTACCAACCTTTAGAGGTTTGTCCACTGTAAACCCAAATTAATTTCTTTTTGAGTTTAAAGTTCTCTATGAGAGTTATTATTACATCTTAGATAGTAAAAAGATAAAACTTTTTCCTTTTAATTTGAAGGAAGGGCCAATGAAGTGGTTCATGGGGATTAGAGGGAACTCTATTCATACTTGGAGAGAAATGGAAATAAATATTTTGGATAAATATCAAGACTATTACAGGGTTAAGGATAGGAAAGAAGATTTTTTCAAAATCAAATAAAATGAAGATGAGAACCTTGAAGATTACCTACATAGGTTTGCATTTGATCTTAACATATATGGTTATGACTTACCTAAAGAAGTGATCATAACTATTTTCTTTAAGGTATTGGATGATTTTTCTAGGGGTTATTCGAATCTTATCAGGAAAAGAGACATTACTAAATTAGATTTCCAAGAAAACACATGGTTATGCATAAACAACACTAGAACAAAACCTAGTGAAAGAAGAGGTAAAATGGGAAAATCTAGTAAGGTAAGCCAGCTCATGGGAGAGTTATAAAACATTAAAACAAAAATATTAGTCTAGTTGAATTCAACATTAGATGGATTGTAGGCTAGGGCCAAATACAATACTAAGCCATTGGAGATATATTTCCCAAAATAAAAATTGAAACATGTACTTAGAGACCATCCTTTGGATAAAAATGAAATTTGTGGAATATGTGATGCTAAGGATCATGACATAAAGAATTTTAGTCACCTTTTTAGTCTCAAGAATTAGTTCAAACAAAATACATAATACATATAAGAAATTAATTATGTTTAGAGACAAATAAATACCTTTTAAAAAAATCAATAGTTTGGCTCAAGAATTCCTTTACAACAATGGCATGCACCTCCACAAATGTGGGTTGTACCACCATGGGGAACCTAGGAATGGATGCCATAGTAGTTGATGATGCCCCAACATTTTCAACAAATATGGATGCCATAAGGACATCAATAGCCATAGACAAATCAACACTAGAATTCTAGTCCAAAATATAATTAGCAACACCAAAAAGGTATCCATGACAATAGCAATAAGAAGCATTAATGACTCCCTAAGGAAATCAATCCACCCCTATAGAATAAATAAACTATCCTCAGCTACCTACTTAGCCAGTAATAAATCCAAAAGATAGACAGGTTTATGAAAATGAATAGGGTGAAACAATGGAGGTAGGAGTTATTATATTAAATGTGTGAAGATTAATCTTAGATTAAGAATAATAGTTCAAAAACCTTAGATCATCATCATAGAAATATCACAAGAGAAAACAAGTCCATAAATTCAACCAAAATGTGAAAAAGAGTCTAAAGAGGAAAATAGAAAAATAGAAGAAGATATCATATCACCTCCTTCTATTCATTTTTATAGAAAGGTTAAAATAATTAGAAAACAATAAGTAATTTGAATTGATCTAAGAACTTAGAAAAATAAACATAAACATTCCATTGTTACAAGCCATCAGAGATATCCCAGAAGTAAATTGGGTAATCAAAATTCTATATATCAAGACCCTTGGTAGAAAAATATAATATCTTAAGACCATACAGATTGATGGTATGCTTACTAATTTATTAGTAGGAAATTTTCTTTTGCATGAATAGGGAGACTTATGAAGTCCTATCATTTCTATAAAAATTAGATAACATGAGATACCAAATGTATTAGTAGATTTAAGGGCTTATATAAACATGATGACTATGAACACCATGCAAAATATCTTTTTAAAATACATGAAATAAACCACCACAATCCTAAAATTGGTAGATCATTCAACTACCAAACTAGAAAGTGTCATTGAAGACATAATATTGACTATAGAATCATGGGACTATCCTTTTGACTTTATTATCCTCCAACTTATAAACAAATAGATTGGATACCTAATGATTTTGGGAATACCTCAATTATCAACTATATTAGTAATGATTTATTGTATATCAAGAGATATTACTATCTCAAATGGTATTAAAGAAAAACAAATTTCTCTAAATCCACCTACTCAACCATCATTCAATACTATCAAACAGTTATGGGTTGACCAACATGATGAAAACCATGATAACATATCTTCTCTAGCTATGATTACAATCAATGAACATTTAGAGGAAGTAGATGTTGAGTTATTAAGAATTATTAGAATTGATAGATCTTGACAGTCTAGCTACATATTTTGATAGTCTAACGATAGATTATAATAGACTAACTATGGTTTGTAATAGACTAGCTATGGATTACAATAGACTCACTATGGATTTAAATAAAATACCTTTTAAAGGTAACACTTCATATTATTCTAATCATTCATCATTTTCAAATTCTTCAAATACATTATATGATCATAAAGGCATTCAAAATAGTGGGATGAAATGGGTATATGAAGACCAAGACTCATTTTTTACATCCATCCATCGTCTGTTAGCTAGAATTATTCCCATAAGAGAAAAATTTATTAAATATGCTATTAAATTTCATGCATTAATTCCAAATCCTTTTACTCTCAACTCACTGATGAGTGAATTCAAACAAATATATTATTCTCATCTAGGTACTAAAAAAATCATAGTGGCACCAGGGAAGACACTCAACATAAATAGTTGGTTTACAAATGATCAGTAAATGAAATTTTTTGATGTCCTTAGGGATAAAAATCAAGATTTTTCATGGGAATATCAATATATGAAAGGAATTGATCCAATAATATGTATACACCACATTTACACAAAGAACATTAATCTAGTAAGGTAGCCATAAAGAATAATCAATCCTGCCTTGAGAGACATTGTGAAAATTGAATTTGAGAAGCTGCTAGAGTTAGGATTTATTTATCCCATTTCTAACATCCAATGTGTCTCTCACTTAGTAATTTTCCCCAATAAAAATGTTAAATGGTATGTGTGGACTATAGAGAGTTAAACAAAGCAACAATGAGAGACTACTTCCCTCTACCCTTCATTGATCAAGTACTTGACAATTTGGCTAGAAAAAGATACTTTTATTTTCTAAATGGATTTAGTAGATATAAAAGGATACAAGTGGCACCTTAGGATCAAGACAAAACCACCTTCACCTTCCCATGGGGTATATTTTCCTATAGAGTCTTTCCCTATGGTTTATGTAATGTACTTGCCACTTTTCAATAAGCTGTCCTAGCCATATTTTTAGACTTGACCAATGATTATGTATAAATTTATATGGATGATTTGACTATTTATGGAGAATATTTTGATGAAATTTTAAGTAATCTTGAAAAATTATTACAAAATGGGAGGACCACCATTTGTCTCTAAGTCATGATAAATGTTTGATTATGGTAAAAGAAGGCATAGTTTTAGGACATCATATTTGTGCAAAAGGGATTTAAGTAGATCCAAAGAAAATTGAAGTCATTTCAAACTTGTTTATTCCTCAAAATCAAAATTACATTAAAATTTTTATAGGACATGCAATGCATTATAGAAGATTCTTAGAATATTTCAACAAGATTGCTACTCCAATGTTTGTTCTACTTACAAAAGAAAGTGAATTTGTTTAGAATCCATCCTATCAACAAGCATATGAAACTGTTAAAGAAAAGCTCATCACTCACCTGTATTAAGAGGGCCTAATTGGTCACAACCCTTTCATATTTATATTGATGCATCTAATAATGATATGGGAGTTATTGTGGGACATGCCATATATTACATAAGCAAGAATTTAACTTCAACTGAAATAAATTATATAACCGCTGAGAAGGAATTCCTTCTTGTGATTTAAGCCATAAAAAAATTTAGACATTATATTACTAGCTATAAAATATTTATATATATTGATCATGTAGCTATCCAATATTTGATGAATAAGCTATTAGTAAGAGAAAGAGTTATCAAATGGTTGTTTTTACTATAATAATTTGACATAACAGTTGTTGATAAACTAGGAAAGTTCAATGTGGTTTTTGATTTTATTTCTAGATTACATAATGAAGATGAAGAAGAACCTATATAAGATAACTTTCTAGATGAATAATTAGTTTTTGTTTTAGCATAAACACCTTGGTTTGTAGATATAAATTTTTTTCTAGGTATAGGGAAGTTTTATTTTCAATGTACTAAAAAGGAAAAGAAACATTTAATTAGAATAAGTTCTTCTTATAAATGGATTAATGGTATACTATTTAAACTTTGAATTGATCATGTTTTCCATATGTGTGTGTAGGAGAATGGGATATATGATATCATTCGTATATGTCATGATGAACCTGGAGGTGTACACTACTCATTGAAAATAATGGTACACAAAATCCTTGGAGCTGGATATTTCTATCCAACTCTCCACAAATAGGTAAAGACCTATGTTTGGTAATGTGATGCATGTCAAAGAATGGAGAAACCTACATTATCCTCTAAGATGCCTTTTTATCCATAGGTAATTCTATAAAATTTCAAAATGTAAGGTATGAACTTTGTTGGGCCCATATATCCACCTTCACAAGGTAAATAATACTTATTGGTATATATATAGACTATGTAACCAAATGGGCTGAAGTTCAAGCTATTTCTTCTGCAAGAGAAGAGGTAGTAGTAAACTTCCTCTATTCTAAGATCATGTAGCATTTTGGAGCACCAAGGGAGATAGTATCAGATGAAAGACCACAATTCAAATAAGATTTAAACATTTATGGAAATATACCAAGTCAACCACTAAAAATCTTCACCATACCATCCTCAAGTAAATGGACAAGTAGAAGTCACTAATAGAGAGTTAGAGAACATTCTTACCAAGATATTTAGTAGTAGCTGAAAGAATTAGGTAGCCAAAATTTTGGAAGTTGTTTGGGCATATAACACTATGTGGAAGACCACAACTAGTTTTTCACCATATGATTTAGTTTATGGTAAGAAATCTCTTCTTTTAATTGAATTTGAAATGCAAACTTTGAGGATTGCATAAGAAGGAGGAATTGATTTGGATGAAACACAAAAAAAATAATGTTGCAATTGAATGAATTAGATGATATGAGGATAGAAACCTTATAGTAGCCAAAAGTTATATAGTACTAGAGAAAATAATGGCATGACTTGCATATCAAAGAAATACAATTTAAAAAAGGAGATTGGATGCTCTTATATGATTCCAAATATCAACATTTCAAAGGTAAGCTCTAAACTAGATGGTTAGGACCATTTTAGATAGTAAAGATATTTTATAATGGTTTTATATATTTGATACCTATAGATGGAAATTAGAAAACTCTTCTTATAAATGGACATCATCTGAAACTATATCAATAGCCTACCAACAAAGAGAAATTTATTAAATTGGTACAAAATGAGTTTGGTGCCATAGAAGAACTTAAGTCTTACATGGTAATCAATCTTTCAAGATAAAATTAGCTTGAATAAAGGAAGATAATATTTATCTTCCTTAAAAATATTAAAAAATAAAAAAATGATAAAAGAAAAATAAAAATAAAAATTCAACAATGAAAAACTTTTGAGACATTGTTGACAGTGATGATCAAAAAACTAGCTTGTTGGTTATTCATGTATTGAATAAAGAGCCTTGACTTGAAAATAGAAATGGCTGGTCAAGGGAAAAATACTAAAAATGGAAAAATATAGAAAAAATAGTTCAAAAAAGTTAGCTAGTTCCAAAGCAAGAAATTTTATTTTATTATTTACTATACTATTGTTTAAAGACTAACTCATGCAATTTGTTTTGTGAAAGAATATATCAGGAAGACTGATAAGGACAATACTAAGATTTGTAAGGTAAATTATTTATTTTTTGCTAAATGTTAGTTTTGTATATTTAGGATTGCATGCATGTGCTCAAAACCATTGATATAAAATATTCTCATATGGTGATATAAGTAGGTCAAACTTTGTGAAGTCAACAAAAGTCATTTCAAAAGGTCACATTTTGAAATATCAATGTAAGAGCTATGAATAATACCCCTTTTAATTATAAAAAGGTTTCCTAACAACACATCATTATAATTATGTGTCATTTATAAAAAGACATTATGTAGAGGGTTAAAAGGAATTGATGGTGGAATAATTTAAGAAAAAAGTATGACATCATTACTTTTAATTGATGTTGTCATCATTACTCAACATACTTCAAGAAATATCCATAATTTAACCCTCAAGGGATATTATTACCATCTAAATAATTTTGTAAACACATTTTAGTTTCCTTTTGATATTAGGGTGAAGAATCAACTATGTAAACCTAACCTGAGCGTGAAGAATTCAAATATGGGGTTGAAGAAGAAATCAAAGCCTAAGGATGCAAGTGAACTACTGGATAATGATACAGTAAAGGAGATATTAGCTACAACTGAATGTCTTGAATTCTTTATCAATTTCCAAGGTTTTGATGAAGCATTGGTGACATAATTTTTTATTCACCTAAAACCTAATTTCTCCATGGTCAGAGGTATTCAAATACCATTCTCCACGCAAGTCCTTAGTGAATTATTAAGGATTCCAAATAAAGGAACTCAAATAGTAGGAAGATGTTCATTTCATGATCTTGTCAAAAATTTTAGTAGTGAAGGAGAATCTACACTAGTTTTCATGGAAGATGTCAAAGGCAAAATAAAAGGGGTAAGTTGAGAGTCTCTACCTAAACTTTAGAGGTTAGTTTCCTTTTGGCTCATTAAATATTTGACATATAAGAGATAATGTAGATTATTGAGTTGTATGGTGTTAATAATGTTAATTCATTTAAGATATGGTGTTCAACAACCTCAACATAAGATAAATGTGTCCTCATTCTTCTTAGGATCCATTTAGGTTGTAGCTATGAGGTGTGCTAAAAACCCTACTACCATACGTCATCATGGGTTGATTCAACTCATTATTCAACACCACATTTTATTAAAGGAAAATGGAATGGAAGCTTAAGCTTCCTTCCTTGAAGGAAAAAGAAACAAAACCCCTAAACTTGCTAAACAAACTCCTACAAACATGCATGCCTCTAGTTCAAAAAACCCACTAAAAATTTCTTCCAAAGAAATTGCCTCTAAGTTTATCCATAGCACAAGATCCAAAACCAAGGTTGTTCCATTGCAAACCCTAGATCCTCCTCTTATAGTCTCTCTTCCTGAGCCAACAATTATAAATTTGAGGCTATGATCCTCTACTAAAATCTAGTAGTATGTTTTCCAAGCTTCTCAAGTTTAATAACCCATTCAAATTATTGAAGAGTCTTTTATAGACCTTGCTTCCTAGCCAAAAACTCAAGAAACCCTACCTACAAAATTTTAGCCCCCTCTTAAAAAAATATTAAGATTGATCCTTATAATTGATAGTGATTAGACCATTACTACTAAGACATTAGATAATTTAAGATAAAACCCTATAACCACTACTAGTGAAGCTCACAATAGAAAAAAGAAAGAAACCCTTTTTGCATATGAATATTTCACTAATGACTTTACTGATACTATTCTTAATGAGAGCCTTATTCATCCTACATAATATATGAAGGATAAATAAAAATCCCCCATGAATGAAGAGGAGGGATAGCCTTCAAGGGAAGTAGATGATGTAGAACTCCACCATACTCTAGCCTTGTCCTAACTAGAAACCATTATTAAACAAAATGTAGAGGATATAGCTAAACTAATTATTACAAATAAAAACAAAGATTTTTTTATTTCTTATTTAATGAAAAAATATTTTTTTTGGAAATACAGTCCCTAAAGAAAAAGGATGAGGCAGAGGATGAAATTATTGATATATGGGGTCATATTAGATCACTTGAATAAGAAAACATTTACTTGAGGAGGAATCTTATAAAAACTAAAATGGAAAATGCTAGGTTAAGAACCCAAATACATTTCATCTCTTTTGTTATCCCTCCTAAGGCCATGGTAGAACAAGGCTGTCAAACTATTTTGTCTATTTTAGAAGTGAAAAACTAATGAGACCAAGTTTGCTCAGAACTAGAAGAAATGAAGATACAAAATAATCTACTTGAGAAGGAAAATCATCTTTTTAAGAAAGAGAAAGAGAAAACGTAGGAAGAACTAGATCAAGCCCAACAAAAATAAGAACAAGTTAAATAAACTCTTTAGTTTACGTACAAATTAAGTGAAAAGTTGTTATCTTGTAGAGTCCCTTCTTCTACATATAGCCTATTTTTACATGAATAATTCTTTAGATGGAAAATTTTGTAGATGTCTTGTGATTTACCACATGAGATAAACACCAATGATGAATTCATGATAACATTCATAAATAGTACCCTTGATAGACAAGATCTAATTTGTGAGATTTATTTGTGTGACATTATTCTAAGAAATACAAATAATTTATTGGTAAATCTATTTGTGGGAGAACTTCAGATGAGAGCCCTATTGTCTACATATAAAAACCAAATTTCTTGGTAGGAGAGATATGATGATCACACTAATATTACACAAGATGTTAGTTTATGAATTAGGCCTCAATTTGGTAGTGCATAATATATATTACACCAATTTCAAAGGTATTACCAGTAGTCAATCATTCATGATCATTATCTCTTCACCTTTCATGATGGCCATTTCAACTTCTAGTTGTTTATTCAGCATAATTTTGATGATGTAGTGGTGGATTGTAGACAACACTAGCATATGATACTAGCTACATTAATATAAAGAGAAGTGTTGTCACCCACTATCGTTCAATGATATTTGAAAAGAGCTAATGTTGTTGTGAAGATAATTCAAAAGTTTTACAGATGGATGGAAAAAACCCATGGATAGGAATGAGGTTCAAACCTCCCTTGATAATTTCTCCTATTTCCCCTTGGCAAAATATAGGACCACAGTCTAAGGAATAGTTTTATATTTGGATTCATTTTGTGCAAAGAGATATGGGTTTCACTCCTCATAATTAGAGGATACTTCAAAAATATATGTATTCTATTTAAGATATAAGTTTGAATCTATAACAGAGAGTGCATAGCTATGGAGATTGAAGATATAGTTTACAAAATGGACTTGCAAAAGGGAAGGAGTGGGGGAGATGATGAGTCCATAAAATGACTCATTATTACTATAGTTTATGGTCTTAAATATGTCAAAGGTTAAGAATTATATGTAATATTAATTTTTATAACTTGCATAAGGTAGGAAATAGATGTTTTTGCCTATATAAACTCATGTAAAGTCTAAGTCTATGTTCTTTGAACTTTTTTCTAATATTTTCATGTTTTAGGTTCCACATTTTGACTTATACAGGTAAATAGTATTATTAATATGAGTTTTGACAAGATTGTGAAGACAAGGCGGATTCAAGATAAATAATGAACCATCTAAGACCCATCTATAGATTCTAAATTTTGATACATATCTCAATAGTCATGGATTTCAATAGTTAGACATAAATCTTGATAGTCAAGCTATGAATTTTGATGACAAGCTATAGATTGTACTAGTTTTGCTATAAATTGATCTAGATTGATCTATAATTGATCCTAGTACATTACAAAGGGTTCATATAACTTCTCCAACATTTTCATGACAATCTGGAGAACTCTTTTTGACATTTTCATTTTTGCACATGTATATAAATAGATTTCTATTTTTGTTTAGTCTTCTATTTTGGGAGTTGATACTTTAGGTATCAATAATGAAGATAAAATATATGAGTATCAATTTATGTAAATATTTGGTTGATATAGTTAGGCATGGAAATTGCTATGTATGGATTCTTTAACTCTTTAAAGATATCGTTTCAACGACTTTCTATTCTAACTATATCACTCAATTTGTTTAGAATATCTTCTATTTTTAAATTAGTTAAGTTATTACCTATGATGTAGGGATAAATAGTGTCTTGGTATATAATAAATATCTAGATCCATTCTTGGATCTATAAATTTTTACTCTTACATATAGAGATATTGTAATTTTGGTGATGTTTTTAAATATAAAGTACTATAGTAGTTTCCTTTCGCAATTTATGTGTTGAAGAAATATCTTAGAGCTAACTTAATTTGGATCTAGATCTGAGGGTAAGCAAGGGCTCACTCCTTATGGAAGTAGGAGATCTATTTTGTATTTATAAGTTGGTTTTGTATTCCTTTTAATTAGAGAATGATATAGATATATGTTTGTACAATTTAGATTGAAAACCTATAGGGAAGATTGAATAGTTAATATATTATTTACAACATAAGCATTTATTTCATTCTTTTAGACTCTATAAATATAGATTTATGATTGATTTTAATCAGTGAGTGAAGATTTGATATTCTTTAAATTTTCAAGAGTGATTGAGTATGTTTGTTTTGCAGTTGTGTGAAGCATTTCTAGATTCTACAAATTAGATTAGATTGAGTTAGTTATGTTTTATACAAAGAGTGTTTCCTTCCAAATAATAGATCAGAAGCTATAAGTAGATATAGATTAGCATAAAATCTAACCCCCTCCCTCCCCCCCCCCCAAAAAAAAAAAGAGAAAAAAAAGTAATGTTAACCTAAAATTAATACATACCTCACTACAAATAGCTTTAGGAACCACCTTGGTAAGAACAAACACCAACATGCATTGGTTAAATGAAGGGGTAATAAAGATGCCCATCATTTTTAGTGTTCCACAAACTATCAAACCAAATTTATGTCCATACAAGCCCTAGTGTGACATTTTATATTAATGCAATTTTTTAGATATTAATGTTAATTGAAATATAAATCTAATTTTCCTTAGGTCTTAGGCATATTATTCTAGTATTAAATAATTACTATCTACCATTTTGATGAAAATAGTTCCATACTAACTATCAAGATAAAGTCTCAAATATGAACATACATTTCTCATTAAGTTATTTACACAACTTTACTCATCTTATCTAGTCAAACTCAATCTATTCATAACCTTTAATTTTTTTATCATTATCCTTGCATCGATTAAAAAAAAGTAAACTATAATTTGTTTTCAAGGTAATATATGGATAAAACATATACCAATACTTTAATCATAAGGCATATATTATAATCAATCTAAATTATAAATCAATAATATATCTAAGATTAAATTTACCTTCATCAAAGATTTAATAACTATAAGGAATTGAATCCATATACACAAATTCCTTATTCTTTCCAAAGCAAACCAGCTAAATAGTTTATCCAAATAACAAGTATTCTATGAGTATACAAAGTACCAACTATTATTATTCACATAATTCATACATTTTATGAATTTAGGTTAAAACACAACTATAACCAATTCAACATATATTTCATATTATTTAATTTAAATTCACCAATATATCATAACATTGTTTGATCAAAACATCATAGCCATATTACAAGTAAGACTTTAAAATAACTTTGATAAAATAACATGCTAAGTTATATTGTCAATAATGGAGATACCACATAATAATTAAGAAAATATATTATTAATTTAAATAGATAAAACTAATTCCAAATAAAATCTCTTATATAAGTATAAATGAGTGCACAAGGATATCAATCAACTTCATTATTATTAATCATTCACAAAATACCCTACTTCTAGATTTTTAGCAAGCTAATAGTTTAGGTGAGGATAGATTATGTAATAATACTTATGAAATTTTATCCATGGTGACATAATCTATGACATAGACCAACATTAAACATTATTTTTAATTAAATTATAGTATGGGTTATCCAAAAATTATCAATGAATAGCACAATGAAGAACATAAGTATAAAAATTTGATCATTTTTTTTCTAATATTCTTAAATGGAATTGTATACACCCTAAATTGGTCAATAAAACACACATATCATGTCTTCTCATAGTAATTTAATAAGAGAATTTGACCAAAGAATATGAGATTTTATTCACATCTAGCCATGTCCCTTTGTCTGACTAGTCTTAGTCCTACTACATTCCCTAGACATCTCTTTGCTTATTCTTAGTCATCCATAACTTTTTAGAATTAACCCTTTCAGACCTAGGTAACTCTTATAGGCCCAGACCCATCCCCTAAGGTCCCACACCCCTTAGACAATATCACCCAAATAGGAATGCAACATTTAAACCTAGGGTGTCCATTTTTTGGTGTTATTGTCCAAGTGAAAAATTGGTTCTAATAGTCACTTTCTCCCATTAGATGAGTTTTCTTCCTTTATTTACTTCATTCCTAAGATTTATAATGTCAAAAAAATGTGAATAAAGCTCCCAAATTTGAAATAATGAGTCTTCTATATAAAGGACTTCATAAGGCATTTTATATATAACACTTATTATTTTGGCACATTAGACATAATAAAATCAATCAATAGTATAGCTTAGCTTCTCTACATCACACATAGATTTGAATTCTTGATCAAGGAAGGGCCTAGGCAAAATTCATTCTTACATCAATCATGTGCATTTATCATGCATGTTCCCTAAGGGAGAACTACATTGGTCTGATACTTGAGCTTGAGGGTTAATGTAGGCAACAATCAGAATAGTAGGGGTTCTTGATTTTGTGATAATTCTTCCCCTAACCTAGTTTTTCCCCCTTTTACTTTTGATCTATTTTTTTCCATGTGTGTAGATGAATATAGGTACTAAAGATTAAAACAAACCTAGAATGAGCTCAAATGAATCTTAGGACCTAAAATTTGGTATGCAGGGTCATATAGAGTAAGTGAACAAAACCCAAAAAGATTTTATCCTCAGAATAAAAATGCTGGGAAAGGACTATAATGATTGAAACTAGAGTGTCCTATTTTTGGTGATCTTATCTAATAAAAAATGAAAGATAGATTCATGTTCTAAATAGTGCTTCAGTCTTATGTGTAAGTTCTCAGACCTTGACTCATCTGAATCATCCTATTTTTCTAGATAAGTGTTCTTCTCCCTTATGTAATTTAATTTGATTAATTTGATATAAACTTGTATTTTACTATGTTTAATTAGAATTCTTCCCATATTCTAGACCCTTATTATTTAGGATCTAAACACTAGATTCCCTAAAATAATAAAACATTTGGTGAACTTGAATTACTTTGAACAAACTAAAAACCCTAATTACATTCAAGGTTTTTCCTTCTTGTGCAAAAATTTAATTTTCAAAATTTTGATTTTTGTATTTATTTTTGTACATTTATCCTATTCAAAACTATTTTTAGAATTTAAAATTATTTCATAATTTTAACTAATACTAAAACCTTAGTTCAAAACCCTAGATTTCAAAACTAGGTCATCAAACACTAGACCTTTCCTCGCCAAATTAAAAAAACTATTTTGGAATTTTTAAAAATTAATTACCTTGTCAAAAATTATTTCAAAATTTCAAAATTACTAGTTTGTTGTGAAAAAATTTAATTTCCAAAATTCTAATTTTTGTGCATTTATCCTATTTCAAATAATTATTAGAATTTAAAATTATTTCATAATTTTAAAAACTTATAAAACCCTAGATTTCAAAACTAGGTCCTCAAACCTCAAATTTCCCTCCCTTATAATTTTTAGAAAAATAATTTGAATTTATTGTAAATTATTTGGGTTATCAAAAGTAATTTTCAAAATTCAATGTTAGTAGTTCTTTGTGCATTTATTTGCTTCATAATACTTTTGAAAATCTCTTTGGTGATAAAATGGCCATAAAGGCAATTCCTCCTCATCCCATAGATCGATTTCTAAAATTTTCTTACAATTATGATAATGATTGGACAAATTTACAAAATTACACATTAGCTAAAATTATAAAAAATGATTTCATTTGTAGTGACGATAATGACTATTGCTATAATGAAGGATATGATGATATATGTAATGATGAGGGTGAATCACAAATAGAAGAATCTTTTTCTCTTAAACCCATCTCTTTTATTCCTTTTTCTAATAAAAATAATTTTGATAAATGGGAAAGATACTTCTCACCTCATATCTCAAACTAGTCACTACACAAATGAACCTAAAGTCAATCAAAATTCCTATATCAACCAAATCTTCTATTAAAAAAAAACACTATTTTGCTCATAACTAGAGCCCCATAGCTCTATTTCACAAATCATTTGATTCAAAAAAATCATGACAATGATACCTTCAACATAACACAACCTTTACTCTTTCACTACATCATTTTCCTAATATGGCATTCACACATCCCTATACCTCTTTTGTACTCAATAATATAAATTGGTACCTACTAATCAAATCATTCATTCAACACATTAAAAAAACCCAACCTATTCAAATAATCAACCATTCATTTCATTCAATCTATTACTACCTCATTTGCCTACCATAACATGAACATTTCTATATCTCTACTATATCTAGATACAAGCTTCAATCCTAATCAACCAAAGATATATTTCATTCCCAATAATTCAATCTCACCCATTAAACAATATACTTTTAATTTGTTCAATACATACTGACCAAGTTCCTATACATTCTATCATTAGTCATCACTTTTGGCTCAACCTCCTCTATCTAATATTTTGTCCCTCTCCCCAAAAGGGGGACATCATTCCTACTATTTCTATTCTTGTACTTATACAAAACACCTATCCACTCACATAGATAGATACACCATGGTTCTTACACCTTTAGCAGTCAAATTATTAGATTCAACTCAGATCATTCAAAACACACAATGATCTAGACTACATGGGTCACTCAACATGGGTTTTACACCTCTAATATTTAGATTATCAGCATTACTCAGCTCAAATTGGTTAAGATTATGTAGTGTTTTAGATAATATGGGTCACTTAGCATCACTCAGCTTAGATTGGTCAAGATTATACAATGGTTAGATTATATGGGTCACTTAACATCACTCAGTCCAGTTTGGTCAAGATTATATAGTGATTCAGATCACATTATGTTACTTAGCATTACTCAAGACATTCAAAGGGATAAACCTTCAATTTTATAGATATATAGACTATGTAGGTACTAGATTTTGGGATATGCCATAGATGTTCATATCCTTCATCTTCTAAGATTATACAAATTGGGATGGTAAGACATGCCATTTTATTCTAACACATTCTCCAAAGTTTTTAGTTTACACCCAAGCATTACTTATGTTATCATTAGTTTGGACTGTATGGTCATCTATAATTATTGGTCCATGGTATTATTCAGACTTAGACCTAGGAGTTTATGTAGGACAGAGGGAAGACATTAGTTTTGGATCTTTGAGCACTTCCCAAATCTAGTTCAGATTATTTAGATTCAGTATAGGGGGCATCTATTATAAAGATTCATTATTTCTCCAAGAAATATTTCAATTCCTCATCCACTTCCCTAGCTAGGAATTTAGACCCTTTTTCATCACACTTATCTTCACATAGGTAAGTTTAGGTATGCATCTATTTTCTTTCTCTTACTATAGTACTTAATTTCATTACATCACTAGATTAAAAGGGGGGAAATGTATACACCCTAAATTGGTCAAGAAAACACACATATCATGTATTTTCATATTCCTTTCATAAGAGACTCTAACTAGAGAATATGAGATTTTATTCACATATATCCATGTCCCTTTGTCCGATGGGTCTTAGTCCTAGTACATTCCCTAGACATCTCTTTGCTTATTCCTAGTCATTCATATCTTTATGGACTTAACCCTTTTAGACCTAGGTAGCTCTTATATGCCTAGACCCATCACCATAGGTCCCATACCCCTTGAATAATAGTTCCCAAATAGGACTATATCGCTAAAACCTAGGGTGTCTAGTTTCTAGCGCTATTCTCCAAGTGTAAATTTGGTTCTAATAGTCACTTTCTCTCACTACATGAGTCTTACCCCTTTCTTTCATTTGTTACTAAGTTTTCCAATGTCATCCAAATATTAATAAATCTCCTAAATTCAAAATAATGAGTCTCCTATATAAAAACTACATAAGACATTTTATATTTAGCATTTACTATTTTGGCATAATCAATGAATAATATAACTCAATTTCTCTACATCACATATAGATTTTCATGCTTTATCAAGGAAGGGCCTAGGGAAAATTAATTCTTACATCAATCATGCATATTGATTATGCATGTTCCCTAAGGGAGAACTACATTAGATATGGGACCCTAGCTTGAGGGTTAATGTAGGCAATAATGAAAATAAAAAGGGTTCTTGATTATGCAATCATTCTTCCCTTAACCTAGTTTTTCCCAATTTTTATTTTGATCTATTTGTTGTTTTTATGTGTGTAAATGAATATAGGTCTTCAATATTGAAATAGACCTACAATGGGCTCTAATGACTCCCATGACCTAATTTTTTTTACATAGGGTCATATTGAGAAGATGAATAGAACCCATGAAGATTTTATCCTTGAGAAAATAGCACCAATAAAGGAATATAGTGATAAAAACTAAGGTGTCCTATATTTGGTACTCTTTTCCAATCAAATAAATGAAAGATAGATTCAAGTTACAGATAATGTCTCAGTCCTATGTGTGAGTTCTTAAACCCTGACTCATCTGAATCATCCTATTTTTATAGATAAGTGTTCTTCTCCCTTATGTAAGTTAATTTTATCAAATTGATATCAACCTATATTTTACTATATTTAATTAGAATTCTTCCCATATTCTAGACCGTTATTATTTAGTATCTAAACTCTAGATTCTTAAAAATAACAAGATAAGCATTTACCTACAGGAATCAATATCCCATAGTGAACAAAGTATTTTTAAACTTTAGATAAGGAATATAGATGAGACATCATACCCATCAATATGAAAATATAAAATGAATATGGACCATATTGAATGAAAAATGGTTCCAAAATTCATAAAACATCACCCTACTTAGTGAGGTTTTTATGAAAGACAGTAAAGAGAAACATAAAATATTTAAACAAACCTAATATTTCCATATGAAAATACTATTATCATAGTTAATAAGGTACAATAATTTATTTGGTGGAATGATATCATCAAAAGTCATTATACATAACTAAATGTGATCAAATATAATTTCATATGTACAATAATGTATTGATATGATCAATATCCATTCCATGTTTAATAGTGATGTTATTCAAGTGTATCATTGTCTATCAAAAATTTCATCCCATCATGGCATGGAATTTAATGTTTTAGAGTGATATAAAATGACATTATTCTATGCATCCATTATTTATTTAATGATTAAATTATAGATTTTTTATAATAAATGCTACTACTATTATATATTCAATTGTTTCCAAATTCACAATTTCTTAGATTTTTCTCTCTTGTATAAAATTGTTTATAGTGTCAAAAAGTCATTTTCAAAAGGGAAAATATTATATTTATAATTAAAGCCTACATAACTAACTCATAACCACCTAATAAACATTTTTTGAGGAAAGGCTTATATTTTAACCTTTACTTTTTCAAATTAAATTCACAAAAATTGAATATAATGCTATTTTAAGTTACAGTATTTTATAAAAAAAGTGCAAGGAGAAAATAGAAGAAAAGTTAGAGAGAGAATATTATGAAGTCTTGGTAGAGATGTTTTACTTGTCTGCTTGATCATCTCTTTTATCTATCATTTCAACACATTTCCATCCTTAAACCTCTGATGATTTTATCTTATATGTTATGAAAAATTAGACTATCATAACTATCCATTTCTTTTTTGGGATAATGGTGTTTATTGTATGAACAAACCACATACTCATTTTTTCAATCATTTATTTATTGTGCTTGAATAAAATTACCAAGATATTATTACGTTCAATAAGGAGAGAACAAATATCATTCATCTTACCCAATGCCCCCATATTGAAAACATTTACATTGAATAACTCATCTTTGATCATTTTATAGAATTGTTTATTTTTATCTTATGTTGAATTTAGTTAGGTGTTATCTTATTTGAATAAACCACAATGAATGGATAAGATAGTTTCTTGAAATTTATTATTCAAATCATCAAACAATTTTTTGTAATATTAAAAATCTTTCATAGATTCTTTGATAATAATTATTTTTTATTCTACACTATTGAACCATATGGGAGGGTAATTCTCTTCTAATTGATTGAACACTTACTAATATATCAGAATTTTATAAATTTTTAGAGACATATCTTGAAGATTCCTTATAACCATTTTTAATAGTTTATCTTCTTTGATTGTATTATCAATATTGTCTTTGAGTCTCTTTTGATCATCTTTGATCATAGAATACACTTTCATGGCTTCTTTGAAGAACTTGAGTTTAGAAATGAGCATTTTTTCCACCTATTTTTTTTGTTACCTTCTATAAGAATTAATACTTGAAAATGTTTGAAATGGTCTCTTTTTCAATTTATTATTTCATAGTTGACTATGACACTATTGTTAAAGGAACTACTTGAAGAGGATTTTCACTCACTTATGTGATAGACTAAATATATGCATAGTGCTTATACTTTCTCCTCAAGTTGTTCCCAATTTTTACTTCCTTCTTCAGCCCATTGAATAAACTTTGTTACTATTAATTGAAAATTTTGAATGTCTCTCTAATGGGTTGATTCACCAAGATCAATTATACTAATAACATAATCATGTAGAGTCATATCTTCATCATTCTTCTTAGATGTCAGCTTGGAAATTTCTAAAAATTATTATCCATATGAATCAATCATAAATATTGAATTATTGTTAGCCTTTTTAGGCATAGGACTTTGAAAAAATATAGTAGCAACATTAAAATTATGAAAAACATCCTTAAAAATGTATTTATTATTTTTAACCATCTATTGCACCGAAGAAGAGGGTGTACTAATTGATAAAATTCTCATTTGAGTATGAACTCTAGAAGTGATGGGAAGAATGGGAGTTGAATACTAAGAGGTGAAAATGTGAACTTTGGTGGTAACAACTTGTTTAAGAGGTAAAGAAGGAATGTGTGGTGGAAGAGGGGAATTAATGGGAGATTTATTAGTATAAGGTTTAATAATAGGAGATGAAATATAATGAGGAGATGATACCATTGATGTTTATGCCAAGGTTATTATCCTTTTATGTTATAATATCTATTGATAATGAATAATCACTACCCTAAGTTGTATTTCCAACATCTCCTTAATATGTAGTACTTGGAGGTATTTAAGGTTCATCTACACAAGTATTATATTGATTTTTTTTATTTGGATCATCATCATCACCTTATTAACTTGTGTTTTATTTAGACTCATTAAATACAAAATGATTCTTGGTTAAATTAAATAAAAATTAATTGTATTTATTTTTCTTTAAATATTATCCTTTTGTTGATCCTCCAAAAATCCAATGTATTCAACATTTTTCTTCTATAACCATGTTTTTGATCTCTATGTAACAAAATTTATTTGTTATTAAAGATCAAATAATTATCAAATACACTAATCAATTAGAAAAAATAAATAAATTGAATGTTATTAATGAATATTGGATCACACATCCCATTTTGATCATATTTCATGCTTTGCAATTATTTGTTCCAATATAAATTACTTTAACTTATTGAAATTCATTCTTATATAGTCTCTTTTTCTAACCTCATAGTCATTTTCATAGTATTCCTAATAATATTCAATTTCAAGTTGGAATGAGTATCTTAAACTAGGTCTAAGGTTGAATTCCACATATTTATTATAATAAAATGTAAACCTTGTTGTATGAAAATAAATTGTGAAATTGGAAATGGATTTTTAAATATTCATTGCATCATTTTATGTCTTACAAATGTAGTAACTCAATCCATTATAAAATGAAATTCCTACCAATTTAATTTCTTTGCATTTCTTATGTGCTTCACTAATTATCTATAGATTTCAATCATAGTCATTTTATCATTCACATATCTAGGCAATTTGTATGCAAACCCCTCAAATGCATAAACTCTTATATATGTTAACTTAGGAAACTATATGATATAACTGCCATAATGCAAGTCGACCATTATCGACTATGCTCTTTTCCCACCCTAATGTTTTCAAAGTCTCTAGTTTGATCTGGCTCACCCTGAATCATGCCCCATTGGGGAAATATGTAATCTTCAATACATGTTTCATTGGTTGAGTTTATGTGTCTATGAAAGGAGAGATGCAAATTGTCTATCTACTATTTCTTTCCCCAAATATAGGGACTTATATTTCATTTGGTCTAGATTTGGGTATGATTTTCTTATTCTCCCATATCTAATTGGGGATTGGACCCTCTTGAATATAAAATCTAGTTTTTTTTATCCTCATTAGGAGACTCTTGATGATATTCATGCCTTGTTCCAATCTAATTCCCTTTACTCAGCCTAGATTTATTAATAGAAGGGAATATGGCTTGAATATATCCATAACTTGTGTTATTTTATCCCATTTTAAGGATCATTAGAAGAATGGACAATATCTATTTGTATAAAATAATCTTTTTCCAACTCTTCTTTGGAGGGGTGGAAACCAAATCTCACCTTGTGGAGTGGAATTTTTAGGGAACCTACCCTATTTTGGGTTCAAAATTTTAGATTTGCCTATTTCTTATTTAAAATATGTTAGAGGAAGGTTTATTTCACTGGTTCTAGTAACACCTATGGGTTTATTTGCAATAATTTTAGATTGTCTTGGATGGATGGCTAGGGTGAGTATCTTACCCTTTTCATGATATTTTAAAGCTTGGTTCCCTACAATAGTAGGAACTAGTTCCATAAGTCTAATGTTCAATGTTATTTTAGCATATGTATTACTATTAAAATCCTATTATGTTTAAAAGTTTGCAATGGTTTCAACCTTAACTGGCCTAAAAGGAGATTCCTCAAGTTCATGGTTAGGACTTGAAAGGAAGGAAATTATTTGATGAATATTGTTCACAAAAGGGATTGGTTATACCAAGACAACATTATTTTATCTTTGAGTAGAAGCAAGCATTGGTTATCATATGTGTTGTAAATCAATCATTAGAAAGTAAGTATTTATTATTATTTTTGCATGCGAGTATTTGTTAGAATCCCAAGTAGTTCAATTTCATCAAAGTTTTATTTTGCTGAGTGATCTTGGTTGGGTTTGGGACCCCTTTGGGAACTCATACTACCCCATTGGGTATTATGGATCTAGATTTGGGTATTCTATCAAAATATTGAATTTTTTAAATTTAGTCAAGTGTTTCTTTATTACAGGTTTCATTGTAACAAGGTTTCTTCATGTAGTTTCTCTTCTTTGTAGTACTAGTTATAGATTCCCTATGGAATCAGCATACCTATTTATCTCTATTATACCTTATTAGAGACTTGGGCTTCCCCTTGTGCCTATATTAGTCTTAGATCTATTTAAAATCATGATTCTCTCACTTTGGTCCATCCTAGCCTCACCCCCAGATGTAAGTTTCTCACTCTAGTTTTTGGATGGAAGTGGGGATACGACAAACCCCCATAGACACTTTTATTAAGGATACTTAGGCCTCCCTCTATGATCGTGATGGTTTTAGATTTGGTAAAACACCAAGTTTTTATAGTTTTAGGGTTTACTTTAAACCTCTGTGGTCAGATCAATTTACTCATTATAACATTAGTTAAGATTTTTTGGGTTCAAGTTCCTCTAGAGACCCCATAGGGTTTCTTTCTCTTTAGTTGATTCTAGAGACCTAGACATCCCTTTGTGTATAAGTTAGTTCTCAATCAATTAAAAATTGATCTAATGAGACCTAGGCCTCCTATTTTTGAGTCCAAGATGGTTCCTTACATCAATTGCAATCAATTTTTATTTTCCTTTTATTTTTTTATTGGTTTGGTTTATCTAATTTGTTTTTGATAGCTTGGATAGTCTTGTTATTTCTACTATAAGATTTTTTTTGTATTTCTATAGAGATTACTATGGGGATAACCACGTCTCTTGTTGTGTATGGGACTAGATTCCACACTAGTCAAAGGTGTGTTCATATTAATACGAACTACCATAAAACATAACTAACACATCGGCCTCATTATAAATATCCATATCATTATTATCCTCAAATGCTCTTATTGTTAACATTTTGAAACCATAATTTACTCTCTTGGAATGGAATTTACTCCCTTCATGAGTAATATATGTAAGATAATCATGAATAATTACTATAGAGGTGTATACCTTGCTTGTTAAAAGACCTAGCCATATATGGTTGTAATTGAATATAAAAAATATGAAGTCATATAAAATATTTGTGTAGACTCTAGATTCACCAACTACCCATGAATATTATAATTGATTATCTAACCCCAATAATATGATGTGTTTCCCATGAAAAATTATGTTAATGAATATACACATCTAGTATTAAAACTCGATAATTTATTCATGTCCCCTTAACCTACTTAAGAGTGTTATCATATTTTGAAATTCATCACCAATAGATTATATTTATTATTTTGGAAAATTTAGATATCCCTCTTATTTTATTGATTATATAATATTAAGTGATAATTATTAATCATATTTATTTATTATTATCAAATAATCTATACCCAAATTTTTTTCTCATTTATGTGACCTCATCATGTTGTGGTAATCTAAAAATAATATTTAGGGATAGGCCATCCAAGTGTTGAATTACCGTGCCATAAAATGACATGATATCTCTAATCTCTTTATTGTAGTACTTGGCATTGACAAGTACTAAATCTATACATTGTACCAATGTTAAAAAACTAATAACATACATGGGATCACTCTCAAATAGTTTATTTGGAATATGAGTTATTTTATCCTCTTAAATTCTATCCCATAATTATTTCAAATATACATGACCTATCTTAGAATCATGTATCTTAATGAGATCTATTTCAATAATAGTCATTTCCTCATATCCCAAGTAATGATATTTCATTTCTATTGATTTGGTAGTGTGAAAGGTTATTCTAGTAAGAAGTTATATGTTTTTGAAAACTAGGTGAAGTGAAAATAAATATTTGTGATGGAAGTGAGATTGATCAATAAAATTCATTGTAAAATTGAGGAATTTCTTGAAAATTAAAACAAAAGGTTTTGAAATAATATCTTTTAATCAAGTAAAAATTAATTTGAGAGTACAAAGAGCCATATAGCATATAAGAA
>JARHVA010003905.1:1592500-1780000 GCA_037957365.1 Torreya grandis
ATATGATATAGTTATACACCCATATAACTTGTTCATAATTGTCATTACCATCATAACTCTAGGTCTAAACTAATTGATAGGGATGTTCTTAGTAGGATCCAAAATAACATGCTTACCAAATTCCAACCACCTAGCTACATTGTCCATCATGTTGTGTTGCTTTTCGCATCAATTAATGATGGTTATGTCAATCTAGGGCTGAGATATTTTATAGTAAGACTCATATGCAATTGGGTATATGTAATCAAGTTTCCTTAGATTATGTTCATTAATCAATATACCCTTGTCTATCTTAGCTATTTTGAAAATAAGATGAAGAACATAAATGCAATAAAGTACCTATGGTATAGTAATTGCATAATGAAGTCAAATCATCTAGATGGCCACAATATCATCACAAATCCTCTTTAATGAAAGGATATTTTATCATTCCTTAGTGATAACCAAATGGTTTTTAATTGTCTAGAACAATTTGGAGTAATTGTTATCCCCTATATTCAAAGAAGAAACTATAAAATTGATGTCCTTGAACAATCAACCTTCTACATCTGAGGATAGATATAGTTCAACCTCTTGCTTTGAAACATTTTTATGGGCTACCATTTTTATAATTCCAATTTAATTATCCTTTTACACATAATAGTTTAACTTCTCTTAGCTCAATCATAGTGAATTCAAAGACATTTAGGGCCTTCCATATGTTATAGGGATTTTAGAGGTTCATATAGGGATTTAATGGTATATAAAAAGTTTAGAATGTGAGATTTGGTGGCTTAGATTGCATTTGGATTGCACATTTATACCTTCTGCATGCTTGGGTCCATTAGATCTCCTAATATGGCATGTTCTACATATGTGGCACTACCATGTCATGCTACATATTTATTTAAAATGTGACTATTTATCACTTTTAGACACATGTAATTACCTCATGAAATATTGAAGCTCTATCAAATTCACACCATTGATCTCTCAAGAAGTCCTCTAGCCTTGACTTTATCACTGGCCATTGATCTTCCTTCCAAAATTTTAAAAATAAGACACTTGATAGATCCATGGGCTCTCTATGTACCTAAAAAATGTTTTTCATCACTTTAACACTCTTGCACCATGTGGTAGTATCACATTTGATCTAGAATCTTTGAATTATTGACTCTACTCATACCATTGATCTTTAATGTATGATCAAATACATGCCACTAATGTTCTTTTTATGGGATTAAATGCACTTCATTGATCTAATAAATACATGATCAAACATGGAATATTGATCCTATTATTTATTCATAAGATCAAGCATAGACCATTGATCTAGTTGAATACTTTCCCATATTTTGACACTTGTCACTCTTGCATTCCTTCTCAATATACTTGACTTATTAACCTTTGCTTGCCATTATATATTTTATCTATATCTGATATTGTACCACTTATCATTATAGTATTTGATTCTAGAGTCCTTTTACATACTTAATCCACACTCACCATTGGATATTTGATCAATTGGTTTGGGAGAATGTCCATGCACTGTTGATATTTGGGCTTGAATTATTGACTCTAGGTTTGCACATGTATTGTTAATCTTCTATTTAGGCTTATAATATTAGGACACTTGACATCCTCACATTTAATTAGTACCTCTAGATATAAAATCAAAGACATAAAATCTTGGGATATATAGAGACTTAGGGTAGATTTTAGATTAAGGTTTTAGACATTTTAATAAACATGATTAAAACATAGGATACAATTTAATCTAAGTCTAAGATATAATAAAATGCTTCTACATAAATATGAATCCCATGTAAATTTCAATCCATTTCAAAAGGAACTTAAGAATAAGGTTTCTAACACTTATTTAAAAATGGATCCAATTAATTGACCAAAGACCAAGGCTAACAAAAGGTTCAAATTAATATAAAAACATAAAATGCTACACATTATTTGTTGAAATGGAACTCCATTAAACCTACAACATACAAACACAAGAATAAAATGTTAGAAAAATTAGATAAATTAAAATAAATATTATATTCAAACATGTGAATTAATATAGATTAGAACCATGTTACTTAAATAGTTCTCTTTGATTAAGTGGGATGTTCAACTTAAAGCACAAAGATGTAGAATTTAAACAAGGGTCCTCATTTTTTCAAAAATGGGGGTATGTTGACCTTAATAGTCACCATGATATCCTTACATTGGTATTCATGTTTTGACACATATTTCTCACTTTATTGCTTGCATATCATGAAATTTCCTTTGATGATCAAGTAGACCAACTACAAAATTAAGCCTATTTACTTACATCTAACACTTAGATGGGAATGGAAATTAAAGAATACTCCCTAAATATATGAAAGACATGTGTATAGTGTCTCTTTATCTTTTGTTCTATCATGAATACCTTAGGATAACACAAATTCTACTTCTCTTGATCAACTACATAGCCATATTGCTCCCACATAGCCCACTCAAGACTACCTTTTTTACACAGACCTATAGAAGTGTCCTTATGAATTATTGAGAGGAGTTTGAGGTCTAGGAGGTTGAAATTCTTGTTCACACACCCTCCATTATGATTCTCATTCATTCATATCTTCACCTTCAAATCCTCATAAAAACCTTCAAAAATGAAGCATTTATATCATCTGTATAGATGATGTAAAAAATATTATATGATAAGAACCCTATGGGATTGCCTAACATGATCCCATTGTCACATGGACAAATGCAATGCATTTAGATGCATTTTATTCACTAAATTTTATATCAATTCTCTATTAGGATTTGTGTAGGGTTTACAAGGTCTTCTAATCTTAATAATGATTCATAGAGTTAGGAGGATTAACCGAAAAACTAATGCGAAGAATACATAGTATACAACTCCCTCAATCATATCCAAATGCCATTAATTCCCATGAAACTAATCCATAAATTACCAAGAAGAACCATTTCTCCTTTGAACTCCAAAATAGTTTAAAATAGTGTTTCTGGGGTGGCTAAGCTCTTGACAATGATTCATAGAGTTGGGGGTAAATGAGAGAAAAAATGATAGGAATATGAATTTGACAACTATATCCATGTTCTTCAAACTCCTTATGATCCCATGTAGATATTCATTGATATTATAAGCATGAGAAACTAGCTCTTTAGGTTCTTGAAGGTTGTGTATGCAAATAGAGAAGGATTTTGTGCAAGCAGGCCATCTAATGCCCAATTTTCCTTTATAAATGATTCCATATGGTGTGAAATATATATTATCATGCCTACATATTCTTCCTTGATACAATTTTTCCCTCAAATTCCTTGAGACTTAGTTTAACCCATGCCTAGGGTTTATGAGTCATCTTGATAGTTTGACCTAACAAGGATAATTATTAGGATTTAATTTCAAGTCTCTATGTTTGGTCTTCATTGACCATCTCTAAACATCATCACTTATTTACTCTAATAATTACCATCTTCATCTTGCTCCAACATGTGTAATTTGTCTCTAACTTCCATAAATATGCTTGTGACTACCTATTTAGGCCTACTAGGCCTAATTATGCTATCGAGGATCTTTCTAATCAAATTAATAAAATATTTAAATGGAAATAATTGTCAAAATTTATAAAACAATTCAATACAACTCCTTACCTTTATTTCATTTCACTTCCCTATATGATTACTTGTACCTTCACTCTTCTATTCATGACCCTACCTAAAACTACATGTAGGTTTTCAATGCATCCTAACTATGTGAGAGTGATGTTGGATACTTTAAAGTGATGTCATGTAGGTTTCTAGGTTAGTGGATGAAGTTTCTTGATAATCTAAGTGTCAATGACAAATTGTGTAGTGTGCTTGTTCTAATATGCTTGAAGTAGGCTTGTTGATCTTCAATTTTGACATGGTTAGGGATATTCAGGGATGAATATGGTGATTTGAGGTTGTGAAATATTTCCCATAAGATGTATTATATTATTTTAAATATTTTTTTCATGAGTGGATTTCATTTGCTAATTCATAGTTTTCATCTAAAAATTTTGGGTCTATGTGGCAGAAAAATCTAAGTAGGTATTTTGTTGACATCATCATTACCATGTGTGGATGAGTTAGGGGTAATTGGTCATATGGTTATGATAATATTAGTCCCAAGTTTCCATGGTTTAAATTTCATGTCATAATGTTGAGTGTAGGTAAATGTATGTAGGTGAAAATTTGTCCTCTCAGACAGAAGCTCACTAAGTTTCTATACTTAACCAGACTGTCACTACACATCATGAAGATAGGAATTAAATAACAAGTTTGTAAATTTATTTTAGGAACCAATAAATTTTCAAAGGATTTACTAGAAATATTTTATTTGGTGATAAGAAGGTACCCTAAATATTTGGATTCTTGAAGTGTTTTCTAGCTTAATATATAAAATCTTCAAAGTTGAACTTGCAAACTATGATGGGCCAAAGACCATCAAGTTAAAATACATTGAAGTCTAAAAGATCAATGATTCATAAACGTTATTACTATTATAGGATAGATGGTGCAGTCAAAGTCAAAGATTAAAATGTGTAGAAGGCATGTAAATATATCAAGTGGCATAATTTTAGTATCTTTAATCTTAGATTAATGGTGATCACTACAAGATAAATACCTAGTTAATTTGTAGAGATCGATGGAGCATGTTTATCCACAATTACAAAGAATCACAGGATGAGGTTAAGGTGCTCGATCTTTGGCAGTAAATCTAACGTAAATATTGATCTACTTCTAAGGAGATTAATGGTGCATATTTTATAAAAATAATGGAGGACATGAGACGTTGACAAAGTTTTCAAGGTTTAACAATTGCTCAGTGACCATTGGAATTTAAATATTCAAATTTGTGAGGGAAGACTAGTCTATAATGTTTTAGATATAAATTTTGACATAAGATGAATTTCAAGGTTTAATAAAAAATAAATTTGTAGAGGATGCTAAGATGAATCCATAAAAATTGGGTATAAAGTTTTAATATCTATATAATTTTATATATTTATCTCAAAATATAAATGTGTGTTTGACCATGGTCTGTAAGTGACCTGAGAAGGATAATTGAGTTTGTTCTGATGGTATTTGGATGTTTCAAGGTGACAGCTATTTTATACTATTGTAGAATCCATGAATATATTTTTAAGGACTTTTTAGGTTTTATTAATCCATATTTGGTATAAACAAATGCTTTTAACTTGACTTTGTGTTCATTCATGGTGTTTCTATGTATAAGGTCAAAGATTGATTTATTTAGATTTGGTTGAGGAGTGTTATGATCACTATGATCATTTGAGGATGTTTAATGGGTCATGTGGAGTGAAACTATGTGATTAAATTTGGTCTTATATTTATAATTTTCTCAATGAAGTGCTAAATGGGGGAATAGGTTTCCATGAGACCTTTAAGGGCCACTAAGGCCTAATTGAAAGGCGTAACTACTTAAGTGTGACCCATTGTTGTTATGGATAACCTATTAGAATTGCATTTAGATATGTAAGATGTATTAAGTGTTAAAAAAAGTCTAAAGGAGAACTAAGAGGATTATAATAATTAATTCTCTATAAATGGTGAAATCAAAGATGATTTCTAGATTAGAGAGACCTGAGAGAAGAGGTGTGTGAAAAAGTTATGGAGTGAAGGAAAGGGTATGTGCCCATTGGATGGGTTATAGAGAACATAAGGTTCATGAATTTTTGACATTTAGGTCATATTTATGATGTTATAATAGTACTCTTGTAGGTTTAAAGATTAAGGATGAGTGAAGAGGTCTAGAGTGATCTAAAAGGATGTTTTAGATTCCTTGAGCATGAGTGATGGATAAAAGATGTTTGTTTAAGCTTTGTTTTTTATTTGAGAGGTAGATTAGAGTGTGGGATATGTTGGTGACCATTTTTTCATGTTGTTAATGTTATGATAGAGTTATTACTAAGAAGTGTAGAGTGATCCAAAAGGTAGTTTTGGATGTTTATGGCTATGTTAATAAGTGAAGGGAGATGTTATACATTGTATCTCTATCAGATTGTTAGGCAATTAGTGTTCTAGAGATGTCCATATTTTAGTTTTTGAGAGGGTACTCAACATCTAGGTCATAAGTACTTGACCATCTTAGAGGTAGGTGATCCTTGTGGAATATGTGTTTCACTAGATTCTAGTTAGAAGGACTTGACCATCTTAGGGGTAGGTGATCTTTGTGGAATAGGTGTTTCACTAAAGTCTCATGTTTTTATTTTTATTATAGGACAAGTGGTCCATTTTTTTATGATTGAGAATGGGTTTTATTCCCTAAGAGGTTTTATCACATAGATCTTGTGTTGTGTGTATAATCTTGAATTATCTATTGTCCATTGTTATAAACATCTTGAATGCTTCATGAATGGTTGTGTTGAATGCTCAAGTGTTTAAAGGGTTTGGAAATTGAATTCCATTACTTTTCACCATTGATTCCCCCATCTTAGTGGTTTATACCTATAGTAATTGGTATTAGAGAAATTCCCTTGGTAAAGGCTTGACAACTTGAAGGAGATCCAAGGTACAATATGGCTAGCCATCAAATGCAAGGAGGTTTTTACACTAAGCAAGTGTTGATGTTTAGTGGATCTAATTATTATTTTTGGAGTGAAAGGATGAGGACCTACATCATGTCCCTAGGGTTTGACATTTGGAAATATGTTGACAATGGTTATTCTGCATCTAATATTCCTTCATCTAATGTTGTAGATAAGAATTTATTTGATAATAATTATAAGGAAATGAATGCTATCACTTATGGTCTTTTAGATATTCAATACACTAAAGTAATCCATTTCATATCTTCCAAGGAATGTGGGATAAATTGAATATTATTTATGAATGAGATTCAAATGTTAAGTTGGCAAAGTTACAAACTCATCAAAGATAATTTTAGAGTCTTAAGATGAAGGAAGAAGATTTTGTGGAATCCTTTCTATATATATTTGATGAGATTGCGAATATCATCAGAGGTCTTGGAAAAAATCTTGAAGAAGCTAATATTGTTCAAAAGGTATTAAGGTCCCTCTCTTTCAAGTTTGATTCTAAAGTATCTGATGTAGAAGAAAGTCATGAACTTACTCAGTTGAAGCTAGATGAATTGCATGACATCCTTATTGCTTATGAGATGAGATTAAATGATGATATACCACCAAAGAAGGAATTAACATTCAAGATAAAAAAGAATCCAAAGAAGAAGTTCCAAGGTAAGAAACTCAAGGAGGATGAAATATCTAATATTGATGAAGATGAACAAATTTATTTGTTTACAAGGAAAATGAAAATAGGGTTAAGCAAGTATAAGGGTAAACTACCCTTCATATGCTTCAATTGTGGAGAAGTGGGACATTTTTCTAATAAATGACCTTATAGTCATAAGAAGAATGATGATGAAGATCATGGTCAAGGTCATGTTGATGGCAAGATATCATTTAGGTCTAATAAAAACAAGAAGGGATTTAGGAGGCTTGACAATAAGAAGTACTTCAAAGATAAGAATAGTCTATGCACCAAAGAACATTATAGTTCATTAGATGAGAGTGAAGACAGTGACTCAGAATATGATCATTAAGATGATGTTCCTATTGAATATGAATACCTCTTCATGGATGAGGAAGGAATTTTATCATATCAAAAGGAGTCTACTTAGAGTGATTTAGATGATGATAAAGATGAGATGGACTATGAGACAAAATTGATGAATGCTCTTGAAGAACTAAAGATTGATAAGAATATTAATAGTAAGATGAAGTCTCAAATTAAGGACTATGAAAATAAATTTAGTGTATTTGATGAAAGAATGAATGAAGATACCAAGGAGCATGAAGATATAGTCAAGCATCTCAATTGTCAATTACAAATCCTATCTACAAGCCTCAAAGCTAAAGAAGATGAATGCTAAAGGTATGTAATTGAAGACAAGATGAAGACTAATGTAAATTAGACCTTGAAGGTCAATAATCACTCAAGGAATTAATATGTTAGTAGAGTGAAGATAAATCACATTAGACAACCAAATTTGATGAGGTATGCAAGTTTCAATGGTTATTATTACACATGTAATCAAGTTGGGCATAGAGCTAGAGCATGCAAGAGACCTATTAGAAATGAGTTTGCATGGAACTATGATAGATGTCATTAGTCAAAATGTGTAAACAAATTTAAGTTATTTAACTATCTTAATGAGGGACATTTTGCTAAGCATTGTCCAAATAAGATAATACAAGGTGAGTCTTCAAAAAGAGTAGTTTGTTTCAATTGTCAAAAGAACAGACATATTTCAAGATTTTGTTCTAATCAAGAAATGTAAAATGAGATTCTTGAAAAATGTATATTGTGCTTCAACTATCAATAGAGAGGTCACATTACTATATTTTGTAAGCAAAGGCTTATAAGATAGAATAGGTTTAATCAGGTTCCTAAAGTGAAATAAAGAAGGTAAGTTAGCTCATGGAAAAAAAAAATGGTAAGTTTGAGTCATTATGACTCTATAGGTCCAAGTAATCTATTTAATATGGTGGAAAATGTTAAGGTGTGGAGCTAAAAGCTTCACTAAAAGAGCACTTTGCAAAGTTGTAGGTTTATACCGTCACTAGCGTCGGTCAGGAGCGATTGACATCGGTTAGGAGCAAACCAGGAGATGTCGGCATTGGCAAGAATCGACTGACATCAGTCATAGGTAAACAGGTAGGAACCGACGTCAGTTACCTGTGCATATAGAAAGCTATTTATATGGATAGAATAGAGTGTTTGCATGTTAGGATTAAGTGATAGTCTTAAGTCTGCATCTCTATTATTCATTAGACTATTTAGAGCCCTTGATTAGGAGGTGAATCTAATGGCTGTAGTTGTATGCTCATGTTTCCTAATTATTATATAATAGAATAGATCTTCTTAGCTTATTATATGAGTAGAGTGTTGAACAGTACAAAATTGTATATGTGAATCATTTCAGGTTGTTGGAGTTGATTGTAATTGAGAGAGAGAGCTCTTGAGGGAAAGAGATCTAGAGAGAGATCTGTACATCTGAGAGAGGTGTGGAAGAAAAGAATTTTATTCAAATGTATTCCTTTTGTAAAGAGTTTAATACAAGTTTTTAGGGTGGTTTCTTGTATCTCTTGTTCTTTGCAAATTTTGATTCTAGTTACTTATCTTTCTAGTTTAATTCCACATTTAATTGCTTTCATATTGTAATCAACATTGTTGGTTGATCCCCAACAAGTGGTATTAGAGCTCAGGTTGACTAACAGGTGTTTCAGATCTAGTTAGTGTGTATTGATTACAAGGTACTCATAGGGGTTTCTATAGGGATTTCTATTTGAGTGGGAGAAGCAATGGTAGAAGAAAGTAAACTGAGAATGGAGAAGTTTAGTGGAAAGAATTATCAACATTGGAGAATGCAGATAAAAGATTATCTGTATCAGAAAGATCTATACTTACAATTAGGTGGGATTGCAAAGAAGCCCATAGACATGGATGATGAAGAATGGGAAGTTCTTGATAGAAAGGCTCTGGGGTCTATAAGACTGAGTCTGTCATCTACTGTGATATCTAATTTATCACAGGCAAAGTCTATGATAGAATTAATGACTACTTTAGCAAATTTGTATGAAAAACCCTCAGCTTCAAATAAGGTATATCTTATGAAGCAGTTATTTAATTTGCGAATGTAGGAAGGTGGATCTATATCTAATCATCTAAATGATTTCCATGGAATTGTAAATCAATTAAGTTTAGTCAAAATTGTGTTTGAAGATGAAATTAAAGCTCTTTTAATATTATGTTCTTTGCCTGAAAGCTGGCATAGCTTGGTAATGGCAGTTAGTAATACTACATCTGCTTCAAATATTTTAAAAGTAGAGGATGTTGTTAGTGTAATCTTAAATGAATAAATTCACTAGAAAAGCACAGAGGAAACATCAGGGAACACTTTAAGTTTTGAGAGTAGAGGAAGGAAAAAAGAGAAGAGCAAGAAAGGGAGATCAAGGTCTAAGTCAAAGGTGAGAGGTAGATCTAAATCCAGAAATGGCAGGAAGCCAAAATGCTAGAATTATGGAAAGATAGGGCACATAAGCAAAGATTTTTGGTCAAAGCCTAAGAAGGACAATCAACATAAAGGAAAGGAAGAAGCAAAAGTTGCAGGTATTGCACAAGATGCTCTTATATTCTCTTTGCATAATAATATAGAATCTTGGGTTTTAGATTTTGGTGCATCTTTCCATGCAACCCTTAATAGAGAATATTTTAGTGACTATGTCCATGGAGATTTTGGAATAGTGTATTTAGGGGATGATGAGCCTTGTAAAATTATTGGCAAAGGAAAAGTGCAGCTGAAAATGTAGAATGGCAACACATGGGTGTTGAGAGACATCATGTATTTTCCTAGCTTGAAGAGGAATTTGATTTCTGTAGGAAAGTTAGGGGATGAGGGTTGTATAGTAACTCTCATAGCAGAATCTTGGAAGGTGACCAAGGGTGCACTTGTAATGGCCAGAGGTAAGAGAGTAGGTACTCTTTATTTATGTAATTGTGTTACTAATAATTCTCCTTTTGTATTATCTACTTCAGATGTGGATGCAAAGTTGTGGCACGCTAGGCTCAACCACATGAGTGAGAAGGGAATGTCCATTCTTAAGTCAAGAGGTAAGCTTTCAAATTTGAAAAGCATAGATCTAGATTTTTGTGAGCACTATGTTTTTGGGAAACAAAAGAGAGTGAGTTTTCTCAAGACTAGGTCAACAAAGAAGAAGCATAAGTTGCAGCTTGTTCACATAGACGTGTGAGGACCAGCTCAGGTTGCTTCTATTAGAGGATCACAGTACTATGTTTCATTCATAGATGATGCTACAAGAAAGGTATGGGTCTATTGTATTAAGAAGAAATCTGATGTATTTGATACTTTTAAGATTTGGAAAGCTATGGTTGAGAATGAAATAGGCAAGAGATTAAAGTGCCTGAGATCTGACAATGGTGGTGAGTTCTGTAGCTACAAGTTCAACTGGTATTGTTATATGCATGGAATTTATAGGCAAAGGATGGTTCCAAGGACACCTTAGCAATATGGAGTTGCTAAAAGGATGAATAGAACAATAATGGAGCATGTAAGGTGTATGAGATTCCATGCTAGTTTGCCCTTAGAGTTTTGGGTAGAAGCTGTTGATACTGTAGTATACCTGATTAATAGAGGACCCTCTACAGCTTTGGATGGTGGAATTCTAGAAGAGGCACGGATAGGTAAAAAGGTAGATCTCTCATTTCTCAAAGTTTTTGGTTGTGAATCCTTTGTGCATGTTGATAAAGAAAATAGAAAGAAGCTGGATGCTAAGTCTATGAGGTGCACATTTATTGGCTATGGCTCTGATGATTTCAGATTCAAGTTTTAGAATCTAGGAAATAACAAGATAATTAGGAGCCATGATGTTGTTTTCAATGAAAAGGTGATGTATAGTGATCAGATCAAGAAGTTGAATCAATCTGGGTAGAGCAATGGAGAATTAGACGAGGTGACGGTCCAAAATGAGCTCATAGGAAAATATAGTCACAGATAGGAAAACACAGAGACTGACGTCGGCTAGGAAGGAACCAACATTGGTAGGATAGAAATTGATGTCGATCATATAGTGACCAACGTCAATAACACAAGAACCAATGTCAGTCAAGCAAAATTGATGTTGGCCAGTTACAGGCCTGGAAGTGACTGAGATCAGTCACTGTCAGAGAATTTGGGCAGACAGCGTGTTGTGAATGAGTCTCAGATGCCCATTAAGAGGCCAGAAAGGGTAAGTAAATCTCCAATTCGCTATTCCCCTTCATTATTCTATTTATTGCTTGCTAATGGTGGAGAACCAGAGAGTTTTGAAGAAGCAATACAAGTGGAATCCAAGAATCAGTGGGAGCATGGCATGGTTGAGGAAATGGAGTCCTTGAAAGAGAACCAAACATGGGATTTGGTTGAGTTACCAGTAGGAAAGAAGACACTGAAGAACAGATGGACCTATAGATTGAAGGAAGGTGAGAATGGACAGATGAGATATAAGGCCAGGTTGGTAGTGAAAGGATTTACACAAAGACCAAGTATTGATTTTGGTGAGATTTTTTCTCCTGTTGTTAAAATGACTTCTATACGGACTGTATTGTCTTTAGTTGCTATTAAAGATTTGCATCTTGACCAGCTTGATGTTAAGACATCATTTCTTCATGGAGATTTGGATGAAGAAATATATATGGAACAGTTGGAAGGATTTGAGGTCAAAGGTAAGGAGAAGCTAGTGTGCAGATTGAAGAAAAGCTTGTATGGCCTCAAGCAAGCTCCTAGACAGTGGTATTTGAGATTTGATAGGTTTATCACTCAGCATGGCTACAATAGGTGTCAATCTGATCATTGTGTGTATTTTAAGAGATTAAATAATGGTAGATATATTATTTTGTTTTTGTATGTAGATGATATGCTGGTTGTAGGATCACACATGCAGGATATCTCTGAGCTTAAGGTGAAATTAGCTCAAACATTTGCCATGACGGATTTGGGAACATCAAAGAAAATCCTTGGCATGAGCATTAGGAGAGACAGGAAAAATCATAGGTTGATTTTGTCTCAAGAGGATTATGTGAACAAGGTGTTGAAACGGTTTAGTATGTAGGATGCAAAACCGGTAAGCACACCTTTGGCTGGACATTTTAAGTTGTGTAAAGAACAATGTCCTAATTCACATGATGAGGTAGAGTACATGAGTAGAGTTCCATATTCTTCCATAGTAGGGAGTTTAATGTATGCAATGGTTTGTACTAGACCAGATATTGCCCAAGCAGTGGGAGTTTTAAGTAAGTATATGGCTAATCTAGGAAAGGAACACTGGAAAGTAGTTTAGTGGATCCTTAGATATCTGAAAGGAACCAGCAGTAGGCATTTGTGCTATGGAGGTTCAGATACTTCTCTACATGGTTATGTAGATTCAGATATGGCAAGTGATTTAGATGGTAGGAGAAGCACCATAGGATATGTTTTCACTGTTGGTGAAACGACGGTTAGCTGGATATCAAAGTTGCAGAAGGTTGTTGCCTTGTCAACTACAGAAGCAGAGTATATTGTAGTCACAAAGGCTAGCAAAGAGATTATATGGATGACACCGTTCATGGAAGAGCTAGGAAAGGAGCAAGAGAGTTGCAGATTATACAGTGATAGTCAAAGTGCAATTTATTTGGCTAAGAATTCAGCCTTTCATTCAAGATCAAAGCATATACAGCTTAGGTACCACTTCATAAGATAGGTATTGGAGGATGGTGAGTTGAAGCTGGAGAAGATCCATACAGATAAGAACCCTATTGATATGTTAACCAAGCCAGTAATAAAGGAGAAGTTGAATCTTCATTCAGCTTCTATTGGTCTTCATGATTGAGTTGAAGATGGAGGAGCTAGAAGATGTTGCTATACAAGTACTAGTGCAGTTGTTTATCTCCAAGTGGGAGACTGTTAAGGTGTGGAGCTAAAAGCTTCACCAAAGGAGTGCTTTGGAAAGTTGTAGGTTTATACAGTCACCGGCATCGGTCAGGAGTGACTGACATTGGTCAGGAGCAAACCAAGAGATGCCAGCATTGGTAGGAATCGACTGATGTTGGTCACAAGCAAATAGGCAAAAACTAACGTCGGTTACCTGTGCGTCCAGAAAGCTATTTCTATGGATAGAATAGAGTGTTTGCATGTTAAGATTAAGTGATAGTCTTAAGTCTGCATCTCTATTATTAGTAAGACTGTTTAGAGCCCTTGATTAGGAGGTGCATCTGATGGCTGTAGTTTTATGCTCATGTTTCCTAATTATTATATAATAGGATAGATCTTCTTAGCTTACTATATGAGTAGAGTGTTGAACAGTACAGAATTGTATATGTGAATCATTCTAGGTTGTTGGACTTGATTGTAATTGAGAGAGAGAGCTCTTGAGGGAAAGAAAACTAGAGAGAGATCTGTACATCTGAGAGAGGTGTGGAAGAAAAGAAGTTTCTTCAATTGTATTTCTTCTGTAAAGAGTTTAATACAAGTTTTTAGGGTGGTTTCTTGTATCTCTTATTCTTTGCTATTTTTGGTTCTAGTTACTTATCTTTCTGGTTTAATTCAACATTTAATTGCTTTCATATTGTAATCAACATTGTTGGTTGATCCCCAATAGAAAATTTTACAAAATTTAAAGAGTGCCAAGAGCTCTCACTATATGCTCATGTTGTGAATGAAGAGTCCAAGCTCAAGGAGAAGACCAAGGCATTAGTTAAGATTATTTACAAGATATGTGTGGATATAATTGAACATCCTGCTATTTTTTAACATATTTTATGAAAATAAGATTAGTTTTCAACACCTAGTGATGAGGTTTTGAACTACAAGGAAGATTCTTCAACTAAAAAGGTATGTCATGAATCTATGTTATCCCCATGTGTTATCAATATAGTCTTAGAAGAGAAGGATAATGTTGTAGTGGATGAGAATTTTTTATATCTTAAGCCTAAGAAGAAGAAGAATAAGAAGAAGAAGAACTATCAATATTAGATGACCAAGGAGGAGAAGGAATATGAGGAGTTTTGGGAAAATCCTAGTTTCACATTGTTCTAAGGAACCATGTGAAATAGGGTGTCTCGATATTTGCTTCTTAAAGAGACTCCTTTTAGTGGAGAAGCATGTTTTGACATGGTGTTCTTCATAAGGTCCTAGAATTCAAGATATGAGTGTTTCTAGATGGCGTTGGTGTGTCAAGATGGGATAAGTGCTTTGATGAGGTCAGAATAATGTCGTAAGGTATTTTTGTCATGTATACAATGTATATAGGATTATAATGGGTGTTTTAGGTGGAATAATGAGATAGATGGAATGTCAAGAATATTTTGGTGCTAAAAAAGGTATATGAATGTCTTTGTGACTTGTTACAAGTGTTTTTATGTTTTGATGATCCTATTTGTGCCTTTTTGAGGATTTTGTGTGCTCATGAGTTTATCTTTATTATTGCAGATCAAATCCATGGTATATGAATTCAAGGTTCTCAAAGGTGTTAAATCTCAAATAATGGTCTAAAAGTGTGTGATGGTTTTCTCTAGGTGTACAAGAAGTTTTAGAGGTGGGCATTGACTAGAAAGAAGTTTGTTGACCTTGTTTGTTTTGAGATTCTAGAGTTTTAGGCTATGATAGAAAAGTGGTTTGCCTTAATATTTTGGGTTTTAGGCTTATTTAAAGTTTAAATGGGATAGCTGGGTTGTAAAATAAATATTCATAGAGATATTAAGGTTTGTGGTTTTTAAATTATTCATGATTTTGTCAAGATGGAGCCCTAATTAGCTAGTAAGTTTGCGAAGGAAGTATGTTTTAGGAGATGAGCTAGGTGATGAAAATTGGTTTACCCAAGGGGGAATATGAGAGTTCTCTAGATATTATGTTTTAGGTCTTGAAGGTGTTTCTACTAAAATTTTTGGTCTCTGCAAGTTATAGGTAGGGTTACAAGGAGTCTAGACAGGCCTAGTATGATTATTTGATGTTTTTTTCTTAGTTTCTCCAAAATATCAAGGCATGAGTGTTTCAAGGTGAGTTATTAGGTTATTTTAGAGCATGTTTCCTATTTTGTTAGTAGCATGAATTTTTTTGGTGGTCCTTGAGAAGGCTTGAGAGATAAGGATAGTAAGTTTGTGTGGTGGTTCTTCATGGTGTGTGAAGATATAAATATGTTGAATAAGTGAAATGGATCAAAGATCATATAGGATTACCTATCAGATGCTTATTGGTGAGTTACATCATATTTTAGTGTTTTTTGTGTTCTTTCTTCATTATTTATAGTGCTTAGTTGAAGAGAGTGTTGGCATGTAGAAAGAAGTTATCAAGGCAAGAGGATGTAGGATCAAGCTAAGGGGGAGGTTGTATCATATTTATAATGTGGTCATATCCTATTTGTGGTATTTTTAAGTCTATAGGATCAGTTTTTACCCACTTTGTCATTGTGTAAAAGGGGGAGAAGGTTTTTATTATGAGAGTGATTGAAGAAAGAGAAGGAAAGTGAGTTGTATGATGGGTGTTTAAATTAATGACAAAGGGGGATATTTTTTGGGAGTTTTCAATGATTTCATGGAGGTTTTTAGGTGAGTGGATTAAGTGTCTTTATAATCTAAGTGTCAATGACAAAGTGTGAATTATGCTTGTTCTAGTATGCTTGAAGTAGGCTTGGTTAGTCTTCAATTTTGGCATGGTTAAGGATGTTTAGGGATGATTATGGTTATTTGAGGCTATGAAATAAGTCTTATATTATTTTAATGCTAGTGTGCATGAGTGTATTTCATATAGTAGTTCATAGATTTCATCTAGACATTTTGGGTCTAAATGGTAGAAAAATACAAGTAGGTAGTTTGATGACATCATAATTACCACATGTAGATGAGTTAGAGGGATTTGTTCATATGGTTGTGATCATATTAGTCCCAAGTTTCTATGGTTGAAATTTTAGGTAATGAGGTTAAGCGTATCTAAAGATATGTGAGTGCAAATTTGGCCTCTCAGATAAAAGTTTACTAAGTTTATATACTTAGCTAGACCATCATTGCACATCATATAGTTATGAATGAAAAAAAAGTTTGTGCCTTTATTTAAAGCACCTAGAAAGTAAAATGAGGTTAAATCATTTCATGGATATGCTGTCTTTAGTTCCAAGAAGGTACCTTGAAGATTTGGAGTCTTGAAGTGTTTTCTAGATCAATATATGAATCTTCAAAGTTGCACTTGTAGACTGTGATGGGCCAAAGACCATCAAGTTAAACTAAATTGATGTATGAAGTCATATATTAAATATATATAATGGTGAACATTAAATCTTATATATTTATCCAATGGTGTGCATAAAATTCACTATGCCAAATAATAAACATGTTAGTGACATTTGTCACATTTATAGAGTTTGGACAGAAGATCAATGGTTCATGGGTGTTTGTACTATCAAAAGATCAATAGTGTGAATCAAATTCAAAGATTAAAATGTGCATAAGGCACATAGATATTATAAGTGTAACAATTACAGGAGCTTGGATCTTAGATCAATGGTGAGCATTGTAAGATAAAGACCTACTTAATCAATAGAGATCGATAGAGCACATTTATCCATAGTTGCCAAGAAGCACAATATGAACTTAAGGTTCTAAATGCTTATAAATAAATAGAAGATAAAGAATGAGATAATTATAATGAGATAGAAGGTGTGTATTTGATAGAAATATGTGAAGACATGAGATGTTGACCAAGTTTTCAAAGTTTAGTAGTTGCTCAGTGACTGTTGGAATTCAAATATTCAAATTTATGAAGAAGAATAGTTTGTAGTGTTTGAGTTATAATGTTTGATCTAGGACAAATTCAAAGGTTTAGTAAAAATAAAAAAATTAGAGGACTCTAAGTCACATATATATAAATTGGCTATAAGGTTTGACTATTCATACATTTTTATATATTGAGCTCTAAAGTTGATGGTGTGTTTGACCATGGTTTATAAGTGACCCATGAAGGATAATTGAGTATGTTCTGATGGTATTTGGATGTTTCAAGGTGTCTAATATATTTTAGAGTGTTTTATACTACATTATTATAATATTTATGGATTTTGGAGGTTTGACCAATCCATATTTAGTATGAATAAATGATTAGAAGTTGATGATAAGTTCATTCATAGTGTTTTTGCATATAAGGTCAAAGATTGATCTATTTGGATATAGCATATGAGTGTTTTGATGACTATGATATTTTTAGGATGTTGAATGGGTCATGTGGAGTGTACCTATGCATTTATAAGTGTTCATATACTTCAAATTTTCTTAATAGAGTACTAGATGGGAAACTAGGTCTCCATGAGACATATAAGGGCTACTAAGGCCTAATTGAAAGGCATAGCTACTTAAGTGTGACCCATAGTTGTTATGGCTAGCCTATGAGGATTGTATTGAACTATGTAATATGTATTAATAATTAAGGCATGTCTAAAGGCTGACCAAGAACATAATATTCATGAAGGCTCTATAAATGGTGAAATCAAAGATGATGATTTCGAGAGTAGAGAGACATGAGAGAAGAGGTGTGTGCAAAAGTTATGTAGCAAAGGAAAGGTGTTATTCCAAGTGGATGGGCTATATAGGACATAAGGTTGATGAATATATGACTTTTAGGTCATATTTTTGATCTTAGAATAGTAATCTTCTAGGTTTGAAGATTGAGGATGAGTGAAGAGGTCTAGAGTGATCCAAAAGGATGTTTTGGATGCCTTGAGTGTGAGAAAAGGATAGATGATGTCTATGTAATCTTGGTGGTTAATTTGAGAGGTATATTATAGTGTTTAATATGTGTATGACCATTTTTTCATATTTTTGAGGTTGTGATAGAGTTATTACTAAAAAGTTTAGAGTGGTTGAAAAGGTGGTTTTGGATGTTTGTGGATGTGTGAAGAAGTGAAGGGATCTGATTACATTGTATCTCCATAAGATTGGTAGACAATCAATGTTTTGGATATGTTATAATTTTGGTTGTTGGGAGGGTGATAAAAATATAGTTATAAAGGAATTTACCATCCTATGGGTAGGTACTCCTTGTGGAACAAGTTTTTCACTAAATTTTGGTCAAAATGACTTAACCATCCTAGGGGTAGGTGTTCCTTGTGGAATAGGTGTTTCACTAAATTCTAGTCAGAAGGAATAGACCATATTAAGGGTAGGTGATCCTTGTGGAATAGGTGTTTCATTAAAGTCTCATTTTTTCATACTTATTATAGGACAAATAGTCCATGTGTTTTCAAGCTTGAGAGTGTGTTTTATTCCCCAAGAGAGTTTCCAACATAGATATTTTTTTGTGTGTGTGATCTTGAATTATCTATTATACATTAAAATAAATATATTAAATTATTCATGAAGGGTTATTTTTAATTCTTAAGTGTTTCAAGGATTTGGAAACTAAATTAGATTATTTGACACCACTAATTCACCTCCCTAACTCAGTGGTTTGTACCTCTAACAAGTGACCCTTTCATTTGGATGCCTTTGTAAACCCAAGATCTATATCCCTAAATTATTAAGATACATGTAGTATTCAAACTAAATGTCACATTACATGTATTTTAATTTTTTGAGATATATTTTAATAATCTTCATTAGAACTATAGATCCCTATTAGGCCTATGGATGTTCTCAAACATGTCTAGGCTGCAAGTGTGAACTTCTTCCTTTGTTAGCACTTTGAGATTATTTTTAATAACATAACATGAGTCATATGACATACATATATGTACATACCCTTTTAATCTTGTCCAAACTCATATTATGCCCCTAAACATGCAAATATCCTCAAATTCTAGATCTAGGTCTATCCATGTTAGTTTAAACCTAATAGGCCTAATTACGCTATTAGGGTCTCCTTGTCTATCATAGAGGACCAAACCATTAATTTAAGGATAATAAACCTCAAGAAAAAAATCAAAATACTTGTTTTCATCCTTACATTTCACCTCCCTTCATGGTATCTCACACTTTCACTCTCTTTGGCACTCTACCTATAGGTGAAAATTAGGTTTACCTGAGCTATATGTGTAGACATCCCCATTTATAGTTGACACATTATGACCCCTTATACATAGGTATGTATATGACCTCATTGTTATATATTGATTTTTAAAATACATTGGCATGTGACTATATGTATGAATTATCCCTTGATTAGTTTAGTTACTCATTCTAGTGGAAAACACTTCTAAATAAGATCCACACCTTGATACAAGTCTATTGGGATTTCTAAAGTTAAGTATTTGAGTTAAGTACATTGTAATATGAATGACCATGAATTTATAACTTATTATATGAATGAATTTACATTATAATAAATCTCCTTCTAACAAAAATTGGATGACTGACCTGACATCTTATATCTTAATTAATGTTATAACCATTATGAGCATTGACTAAATTATTTTGAACCCTACACAACCTTATGAGAGTTTCACTTAACCTTATTAAGATTTAAATTCACCTATATATATGATTCAAATATTAATATTTTATATGATGGGTGAGAGATAGGTTTTGATATACCTTGTAAAACCCTAAAAACTTTTCTTTTGAGACCTTCAAGTATGTCTACAGACTCACTGACTTGGTTTAGAATTTTTAAATGTGAGTGCTCACTTGATAGGTGAGGTACACAATCATATATGGGTTTCAAGTCCATTAAATAATTAAAAATACATTTTTTAATAACCTCAAGGAGGTTTCAAATATGTTTAATCCCTAACCAACACTTTACAACCATAGAGACTTTGAAGTATTAAGAATCCTAGTTTTATCAACTTGCAAATTACTCCAAAGAAGGTTTACTATCTAATTGAGTTCACACATGTGAAATGGGTATTATTAATGGTTCATAAAAATTATTCATATCCATGAGAGGTCACCTAACCTTCCATTTCTCTTTCATCATGCTCATAAATGGAAAAAATGAATCAAACCAAAACCCTACCTGGATGGATGAGACACTATGAATCATTCAAATTACTAATTATTTTCATAAAAGAGTGTGAGTAAATATGATAAATAATTCATAAAAATTAAATAAAACTAAGGTACCCTCATTTTCCCAAAATATTAGGCCCTCATCTTCTCTCTCATGTCTGTATCATTCACAAACTTGACTAGATTTTCATGGATGCCCAAGAGCTTGATGGAAAAAGGTGATCAATTTTTGACCTTTTCTGAACTTAAAATCACTCAAAATCATGGATGTAGTATTAGGAGTAATAATGTAAGCCATGTGTGTTCCTGAATATATCTTTCTCTGAAAAGATTGTATGGACCAATTGAAAACCTCCACTTTTTAACATATAAACTATCCAATCTACTTGAAAATTGATGGAGATGATATGTTAGGTGCCCATAAAGTATTTAAATTCATGTACAAACATTTAATTATTTTTCCATATTTGATATCATCTATACACTTTTCATTTTCTCACAAGATTCCTCTTTCAAATGTTATAAGTGACCAACAAGCAAGTCAAAGTAAGCTGCAACATTTGAAATGACTATGGTCACCAAATTTATTGTGTTTGTATGAACCATGGAGACATAAACTGATATTTAAATATTTTAGGTTACCCAATTTTACAAAATATACCTATGGAAACTCTTGATTAACTTAAAACATTTGTAAAAGGGTGACTAGACAAGATAAAGTCACAACTACATTTACCTTAATATTGTCAAAATAACTTTAAACCATGATAATAAAATTTACATGACTAGTTTTAAGAACATAAAAAATAAAATATGACCATAAGAAAATATAATTAAATCAATTTTCAACCATAGGGGGTTTCCATTTTGACCTAGAGGGTCAAAAATAGTCAACACTCACTTCTTCAAGTAGGCATATAGGTGAGTATGCAAGACATAGTCCTAGAATAAAAGACTTATTATATTTATGATTGATTATAAAAAATATATAAAAACCTTATATTAACTTATTAATTATGTTAATTTAATATTATCATGCATCTTGCTTCCATATATCCATGATTTAGTCACTATACATTGACTTAGGCCTTATAATCTAAAAACTAGGCCATTGTCATACCTAATATCTCACATGTGACATCATTGTGGGTTTATTTAATTTATTTTTAGTGTTAATATGTATCCCATATGTTTTTGAGGCCAAAAATTTGATATTTATTCATTTAAGGTTCATTCACAACCATCAAGCTCTTATGACATGTTTGTAAGGGTTTATAGTACCTAGAGTTATTAGGGATTATTCATAAAGAACAGACCCCCTTTATCTTTATTAATACCGCATAATGAATGTATATATACCAGTACATAATATTAAAAGATAAATCTAACCCATTCAAAATTTTAGCAATGTTCTAAGCAAACTTCATGCTCCCTTAAAATATTCTTAAGGCAAAAAAGGGGTTTAGTGTCACCTTCTATGTTAAATATTGTTTATACAAATATGAGGCTGAAACCAAGAAATAATGTTATAGGTTTGTGGTATGGGAAAACAATCATCACATAAAAAATTTACATACCCCCATGCATCTCCTTAGGTGAATACTGAGATTCCAAAAATGGCCTCTTAGATAAATAAATAGAGTATTTACATTAAGAAAAGTCTTTTTTCCTTTTTTTTGGGATAAAAGGCCTTGAACATGTAAAAATTTGTTTTATAATCATATATATTGTATTTATAAGACAAAATATTTATCACATCAATACACCTGCATTAAAACAAACCACTTTGATGATGAATTAGTCTATGCTACTTTAGACATTCACCTAGAATTTTCACAACCCAAGCTAACGAACTACCACCATAAATTGACTCAAAAAATAATTTTAATGAAAAGTGAAATATAATAAAAGTAATGATAATCTATATAACATGATAAAAATTAATTTAAAACCTTGTATTATCTCTTCATTGCCTTGAGAAGGAATGCTCTGAAGTATTATCTATAACTACTCTTGAAATGCACAATGTTCTTTATTTCTTCAAGTTCATGACTCATAAAGTGATTAAAAATGGTTTGAATGAGATTATAGAATGAAATAAGGGTTTATTTAAATAATTTATATCCTATATTTAATAAACACACCCTCCATCAAACACAACTCCTATCTATAATTTTGGAATAGACCATAACAAGGCAATTCACTATGAATAGAAGTTTTGCTCATGCTAAGCATCACATGAGCCAAGTATGTGTCTAAATTTTTTATAAGATACATAATAAATATCTTAAATACCTAATTAAATCATAAACCTAAAACATTATCTCACTCATTTTATGAAAACACTAAAAACTATGGACTATGGGGAATGAATAGGCATTTTGACTACTTGACTTCTTAATAATGGTTAATAGAGGAGAGAGATTTAATCTAAGAAATAATACAAGGAATATTAAGGGAATAAGGACCCCTAACATCCACCAAATTCATTCCATCTAAATCACTCTAATTTTTAGACTAAATGAAAATTGATGACCCTTTTCTGGCTACTAAGAAAGTCGATAGAAGAGATACATAGGTTTTTTCCATTTTTGCACCTAAAAATTCATATAAACTATTAATTTAACCTGGAGGAGGATGGATGAAGTCTTGAAGGTACTTTAAAGTCAACCATCCCTTGGAACACTGTATGTATGCTTTAAAATATGACTTTAAAGCACCAAATATACCAAGAATCACTTAAGAAACCTAATGAAACTAATGCAAAAGGTATTAAATAGACCTTTTCATGTCTAAATAGGTGTATCATAACCTTATTCTAATACTAGACTATTATTACCTTGCAAAACCTTCTATGTAAGCCATCACATGATCCAAAATGTAACCTATTGGGTTATGAAGTTATCCAAGAATATAATCAACCTATTTGATCATTTGTGAAACATGTCATAACCTTGAAATATGATATGAAACCTATCAAGACACCCTAGACTCATTTCATCACTTGGAAGTAGCTAAAATAGGCCATGAAGTGACTAGACATGCACATAACTATGATGAAAAAACCTTCAACTTATCAAATTTACATTCAAATCTACTAAACTATTGGGAGATTGGTGGAATTGATGTGTTTTCATTGATTCCAAGTGGCATTGGTGATGAAAAAGTGGTATGAGAGTGCTCTTGGTCTAATATGCAAGATCATAGTATTCGTTTCTAGAGAGAGCTTGTGAGAGCAGTTGGTTCTATGAAGGTATGAGTGGATATAATGAAGCTTAGAGAAAGAGTATTTGATATGTTTTTGGTATGATCCTATCAAGATAGGTCTTCTCGTATGATATTCAAGTGGAGTACAAGTCATCCTATGTGTTGTGGGCTTGATCATGTATGCTTGCATATGGATGTAAGTGTTGTATGACTTTTATGTTCCTAGTAGGTGATTCAAATGCTTGTATTAAGTGCACTAAAGATATTTAAGGTGTTATGAGCTTTGTGGATAAGTTTCCAAGTACATTTAAGAGGTAAGTTGTCCTAGTGGTTCTAGGCCTAATAGGCAAGGTATATTAATGAGGTCCTTATGAACAATCATGAAGAAGATCCAACTTGGTAGAGCTTAGTATGATTGTCATATGCATGTTAAACATGTATAAGATGCTTAGAGGTCAAGTTTATGGTTTGAAAGAGGTGGCTAGTGGTCTGCAAGATAGTTTATCCATTAGCCTAGTTCGCCTTAGTTTGTCCAAGAATGTTGATCAGGTTTGTGATTAGATATTGAGCTACAAAGATAGAAAGATGGTTTAAAAGATTTAAAGGAGGCTCAAATGGTGCATTTTGAGATCGAAAGGAATGTTTTAATGTTAAATAGTTCATGTAGAATTTGCATGGGGACCTAAGCTTTTTGGGAGATGTGTCACATGGAGCTAAGAAGCCTTTTTAAGTATTTTGTATGGGATTGAGGGATAGAGATTTATGAACATTTATTAAGAATGTAAATAGGTCAAAAACCCTTTATAAACTCTCATAATGGAGCTATTGGAGAGATATTGCTAGAAAATACCTATAATAGATTGTTTGACAAATTTTGACTATTGGAAGGTATAGATAACACCTCTAAGAATCTCCAAGTGGTAGTGGTATGTCAGGGTAGTGAGCAAAAGGTACATAAATATGCTTTTTTTTATGAGGATTTTAGTACTACAAGTAGGGTTGACTGAGTCAATGAATGAGAGTCAATGAGTTATTCTTGAGGAATATGGATTTATTTGGGAAAGTTATGTGTTTTGTCTCAATTATCTAAGTCAATAAAGTTGTCCTATCACTAATCTACCAAATAGTGAAAATAGTGATAAAAAGCTAGTATGAATGAGAATCCATTTAGGGATGGTGTGTAAGAGAGTAGGGATGAATCCAATGGTTTGGGTTCTTTGTTTAAGACCTATGTCTTATGTTCCCTTGATTGTTATATGAGGTTGATAACCATACACAATAAAGAAGGTTATTTCAAAGTGGCTTATCTAAGCAGTGAAAACTATGATATAGTGATCTAAGGAATTGTTCTATTAGACCAATGAATGATACTGTAACAAGATAGCTATCTACATGAGAGTAATATAGAGATATCATAGAATATCTACATGACTACTTTTTGGAGCTTGTAAGTAGTCTAGAGTGGCCTATTTAAAGAGGCTAGCTTGAGTTATTCTAAGCAGAGTTTGAGGTGATTGAGACATTGGTGGAATTATATGAGTGTCAAAGATTTAGTACATGTATTTTATTTTAATATTTTTTATCTATTTTTTTTGGAGCAGTCAAAGATCTTTGACTAAGTTTTTGGTGTGCATGACTAGTTTGAGTAATCAATTTGTCTAAGTTTGTTTGGACCTATGTGAGCTATGTGAAGATGAAAAATGGATTTGGAGGTGTTTTTTAAGTCATGGAGGACCTATCCATTTTTTTAGGTGGTTATTTGAGAAAATAAATAGTATGCCTCAGTTCTTCTTGGTAATATTTTTTGGGTGTTTGAAGGACTTGGAGAGAGAAAAAGAATGGCTTGGATGGAGTAGTGGTTTGTAGTTATAGATGTTGTAGATAAATGTGGGAGTTATCAATGATTTATTTGAGTTATTTTTTATTTTTCTCACCTATTTGTGAAGGCTAAATATGGTTCAATAAATTCAAGGTGTAACAAGTACTAATGAAGGGCTAATGCATTAGGCCTAATTGAGATCTAAAGGAGGATTAAGCTTGCTTTGGGTTATGACCAACTTATGGAGTGTTTGAGTTGGCTTGATGACATGTATATAGATATTTTATAAGGGTAAGATAATTATTTGAGGTATCTTGGCCAACCAAGATGGGTTAGATGATGGAGTGATATATACATATATATATATGTGTGTGTGTGTGTGTGTGTGTATATATATATATGTATATGTATATATATATATATATATATATATATATATATGTATATGTACATATATATATATGTATATGTATATATATGTGTGTGTGTGTGTGTGTGTATATATGTATATATATATATATATATATATACATATATACATATATATATATATATACATACATACATATATATATACATATATATATATATATATATGTATATATATATATATATATACAAGGTCAAATTAGCCTATTTATGTGAGAGAGTGTGTATGGACTAAAGTAAATAACAGAGCTCAATCAAGGATCAAAGATGGGTCATTGAGGACCATCAGATGGAGAATATGATCAGTCATGTTTGTATAATAAATTTCATGAGCTAACAAGTCATTAGACCTAATAGTCTAAAGGGTGACTTGGTTGAATGAATGTGGCAGGTGTGCCTACTTGGAGAAGAGAAGTAGTTTTTAAGGTGTTAGAGCAAGAGAAGGTCATCATCAGGTGTATAATACATCAAATAAATGGTGACATCAGATTATATGTGATTGAGTGGGATATTAATCACCTAGGGGGTTGTAGCCTCCTTGCTAGTTGGAGCTAGACTAAATTGAGGGGTGGATGCCCTGTGATCATTTGGAGATGGTCTAAAGTATCTTGTTTGTATTATTATTATAAGAATATAGTCAATTATATTTTAGGATTAAAAATAGGTTTTATCCCCCTAGAGGGTTCCCCACATAAATTATGTGTTCATATGTTGTTTGATCTTGTTCATTCTTTGATGTATAAGCTTTCATGCTTATGTTGATGTATGATGAATGAATTTATGGAATTGAATGTGCATTATTAACTAATGATTCACCCCCCCCCCACCATATTAGTAGCTATTTACATCAATTGGTATAAGATCTAGTAATTTTTTAAGCTTAATCATCTTTAAAGGTGATCTTGTCAGCAGCTTGGTTGATGGTGTCTAACTAGTCAGCTTGTTGGTAGAGTTGATAGAGTTATTGATGATCAATATGGTAGCCTATTTGTTATCATTATTATTCATGTTTTTTGAGTTTTGATTTCAAGACTAATGAATTTTCAAGGTTGCTCTAAGATGAAGATGGATGCCAAGAGTTGGATTGTTCTTCACTCAAGCCAAGGTAAGTTGTTCGATGTTACAAATGGTTATTAAAGAATGAAGGTTTGTCAAAGAAGGAATATTGAAATGAATAAGAATTATGTTGAATCCAAATCAAAAATCAAACCTAGGTTGAGAGAAAAAAAAGTATCTTGAATTCATATTGAAATACAATCCTATTTGCATTAGGTCTCCATGAGACTTAATGAGGGTATGAGAGCTAATGAAGTTTTTTGAGTAAGGGCATATATATTGAAGATTAGATTATCTTTAAGAGTAGGGAAGAGAGGAAAGAATGGCTATGAAGTCATGCCTCAGGTCATGCATTGAGTGTTTAAGGTGATCATATGAATGAGAGAAAATAGTGACCTAGTTTTTAAGTGAGAGAAAGAATGAAGTAGAGAAGAGTATCATGACATATTCTTGATGTGTTTAGAAGTGTGAAGACCTAGTTTGTTGTGTTTGAAGGCTTGATGATAAAGAAAGATGAAATGTAGACCTAATTGATCAAAGAGATATCTTGTTTGCATGTAGAGACTAATTTGAGAAAGATAGATATCAAATAGACCATCATTACTTGTGAGAGGATAATAACAATAAGGTGGAGTGTTTCAAGGTACTTATGCTAGCTTGTATAGTCAAGGGTCAAAGTGATTGATTGCTCTACAAGACCAATGTTGTTTATGAGATTAAAGCAGATTATTGAAAGTGATCTTGAATGTTTTATGGTGAATATAATATTTATTTGGAGTCAAGGAGACCACATAAGGTCATAGAGAAGCTTATGACATCTTAAATAATTTGAGGTTGATAGTTGTTTTTGAGTTTCCTGTAAAAATTTTGAGTTTTTATAACATGATCTTAACTGTGAGGATAAGGTTGATAATTTGAGTCAATTTGAAGAATTTTCAAGAAGAGTTTTTTGGTCTAAGAGGTATTGTTTACATAATTGAAGAATCATGAAGGATTTCTCAGTATTCTAAAGATGTGTATATCTTGTAGCACCACAAGGTTCTTGTATTCTTGAAGAGGAGTATATAGATCTATTCATGAAGGATTTGTTTTGATTTATAATATTCTCTTGGTGTTTTAATGACCTCACAAGGTTTTTAAAAATACATATAAATATAATGTGTATGATCAAAATATGCCTATAATTTTGAAGACATAAGTTGAATATTGTGGCATGCAGAGTTGTCTAGTTATCCTTAATCATGAGGTTGAGTTACTCTATAAGAAGTTGATCTATGATTTGTGTTTTAATGGATTGTATTGTTTGAATAATGCATAAAATATACTTTTAAATATTATGAATATGTTAAATCCTACTTGAGGAGGTCTAATTGATCCTATAGGTTAGTGGAAATACAGAAGTAAGGATGATTATTCAAGAAGAATGTTCAGGTCTCCTAGTCCTAAAGTGATTTTTTAATCAATTTTTGATGCCTTGGTTAAATAGAGATTTGAAGGACAAAGGTGGTTTATTTGTATGAGGTCATGAAAAATTTATTCTTAATTCATTCTCAGGTGTTCTGAGTTCTTGATGAGCTCAATTGTGAGTTTTATGGTCAAAAGATAGAGTTGACCAATTTTGGTAGTGATGATTGCCTAGAAGTTGCCCAAGGCACTCTTAAGATGATTTTTGATGACTTAAGTATTGTAAATAAATTATTCAAGTTGGGTTTGACATGTTAACTAATGAATAAAGATATTTCATGAAGTGTTAACTACTCAAGAATATCTATACACCTTAATGGGGTGTTTTCTATGTGGTTTTATAGGTTTTTGAATCCTTTTGTGATAAATGGAGCATTTTGAGTGTTTACTAGTTTCTCTTCTTAACATGTGTTTGGTGGCATAAAGGAAGTCATGGTTCCCAAAGGTGTGGAGGCTTAAAATTTGTCATAGAAGTGAGTTTTAATGGTTTACAAGTGTGGTATCTATCTCAAGTGTGTAAATTAACTAGAGGTTGACCTTTGACCAAGGTTTACATTGAAGGCCTAGTCATTTAGACATAATTGAAAAATTGGTCTATCTTTAGAGTTAGAGACTGGAAAATTCAAATCAATTGAATGGGCCAAATCATTAGCTGAAACAAGTTTTACGGTGATCTAAAGGTTAAAAAATTTTAATTTATTTAAGTTTTGGTCTTCTAGGAGACCTAATTAGCTAAAAGGCTAAAGAAGGAAGTATATTAAGGAGGATGAGTTGGAATACTATTCTTGGCATGTATTTGGGGGAATGTTAATGGACTTTAGATATAGATTTTAATGATTTGAATGTACACATATAGAGAGTTATGAGGTCTATAGTGGCTAGATAGGGCTATAAGAGCTCTAAGTAGGCCTAGTGGAGAAATTGAGCAATTTTATGATATCTTTCCAAATAATATTGGCTTTGTTGGTTCTAAATGAGTATTTTGGTCTATTATAATCATTATTTAGGTATGGTTCTATAATTTAAGTTACTTTTGTGGTTTATAGGGTTACTTGAGTGTAAAGGTATGTGAATGTGCATAGTGTTATGACACTCTTATTGTTGTTTAAAGTAATGGTAGCTATTCTTGGATGTCCTATATATATGCATGGGTTGTATGGTCTGAGGGGGAGCTAGTACACTTTCCTAGTGGTTAGGTCCAAGAATCTTATAGGTCTTTTGGAGCTATGACTTGATTTGGTTCTTGAAGGGAGCTTGGTTTAAGGAAGAGCACTATGGTTGCTTTTTGATCTATTGTTAATAGTTGGTGTGCCCTAAAATTCAAAGGATGAGAGAGAAAGTTATGTGTTATTGGTTATGTTATTAGTTTAGTTTCTTAAATTTTTTGATTAAATATAGAAGAGTCTATTTGATAGATGAGTCCATTTTATCATTTTGGCAAAGGGGGAGAGAGAAAAGGAGTGTTGCCATCAATTAAAAAGGGGGAGATTATAGGGAGATTGGTGGAAGTGATGTGTAGTCATTGGTGTCAAGCAACATTGGTGATGATAAAGTGGTATAAGAGTGCTCTTGGTCTAATATGTATGATCTTAGTCTTGGTTGCTAGAGAGAGCTTGTGAAAGTAGTTGGTGTGATTTAGGAATTTGACTCAAGAGAGTATGGTTAGTATCATGTTAGTTCCAAAATGAAAAAAAAAGAAAGAAACATACTAACTAATATAACATCTCTAGGCCTAGACATTAGGGAGATCTTAGTTAACAAAAATAAATGGCAAACACAACTTAAAAGTAAGGAATAAAACACAAGAATTCCTTCACCTTACTTGGATGCTCCAAATGCCTTTGTAGTAGTGTCTTGCTCAGCTTGTGCTCATGAATTACTTGGCAATGGAAGCTTGGATACCTCCATCTCTCCTTGGCACCTTGTGGCTTTGGCTTGGCTTAGATTGGAATTAATTTGTCATTATAACTTTTCACTATCAAGTCCTTTGAAGATATTTGAGCATAATAACTTTGCACCAAAATACCTTAGAAATGATGTTTATGGCCTCTTTATTTATATATTAATGGATTTGATTAGAATCAACCTCAACCATCCATCTCAAGATTAAGATGTGTGGTTCAAGATTAATTCAATTTTTGGAATTATGTTTTTGATTATCCTCATCATGACATTGGAAGAAGGGGAAATTAAGAGGAATGGAAGGCATTGGTGAGGCATGGAGGGCATGAATCCTGATATTTGTGGCATTTATGGCCTAGAGATGTCTTCCCAAGAAATGAGGTCACCTGATGTTGTAGATATTTAATATTCATTTCCAATTATAAGTTTTCAAAAAGTTTCCATGGAATTATTGATTAGGCCTTGATTTGGGTTAATTAACTCTTAATCATGATTAGGCACTTTGTGTACAAATTATTCAAATTGATTAGAATGCCTTATTATTGGTCCAAAACTTGACTAGATTAGAATTGGAAGGTAATGTCAGATGTGTTGGATCTATATTCTCATTAAGGATGATACTAACAACAAATAATGAAGGCACATAACATGTGTAAAAGATTTGATAGGAAAGAGCAATCTAGAGCACCTAGGTACAAAATTAACATTTTGACTCAAAATGATATGATCAAAGTTAGCTAGTCCATAAATTGCATTACCCCATTTAGAGATACCCTAGCCAAAATTAGGACTTGAGTATTCAGTTTCACATCATTTACTATTTTTAAGCCAAATTGTGCATTTTGGGTGAAAATTGGCCAAAAGCTTGATTGGGGGTTATTGGTGGTCAATTTTAGGCTTCTATAATTTTCCCCTATTTAGGAAGGAATTTCAAGCTATAATCATAGTAATGTCTTCTAAAAGAATGAAAAGGTCCTACATGCCTATGATTCAATGATGTTCAACTAACTGTATGATGCCCCCTTGAGGGATTGGTTGGCACAAGTAAGTTGGCAAATGATCCCTCAAAAAGAAATAAGTGAAATGAGGGCACAAAATAAAGGAAAGATGATGGGGTGAAAACACAATGATAGTGAAAAAGTAGTCAAAGTCATTGAGAATTCAAGTGGGATGGTGTATAATGGTTTTCTCAAAGGAAGTTATAAGCATTATACCCCAATCGTAGAAACATGGTATGATAACATAATGATTTTCCCAAAGGTGGTTATAATAATTAGACCCCAATTATGGCAAACATGATAAATGTGGCGAAGGATGATGATAAATTAAGATAGAGGGTAATGATGAATTGGAACAACCTACTAGTAGGGAGATGCTCATCTAAACTAATAAAAGTTTAAATTCTTTTGTGGTTAATTACTCTATTTGGGATATGATTAGGATTGAATCAAGATATCAATGCCAACGAGATGATACAATTATTTAATAGACTTCTTGAATTTGAGGTTTATTGTATCACATGTCAATAGGCATCATGGTATAACATCATGAGGGCTTGGCCAAAATATGCATGAGGATTGACTCCCATAATCCAATACTTAATAGAAAACAATGAAATAATGATAGAAACCATGATGATAATGTAAAAATATGATTTATGGATTCAGTTATAAGTGTGGGTAAGGAATCACCCAAGGAACACACATAAACTAAATCAAGGCAACAGTGCTGAAATCAAATAAATAAGCAGACAAAAAAGCAAAAACAAATAAACAAATAATGTAATAAAAACCCTGCGAATATTTCCCATAGAAAATAGGTGACAACTTAACAAATGAACAAAATGAGGGAACAGAAGAAAAGGAAGGGAGTGGCTGAGCTATCTCCATATGTATTAGGCAAGTGTACACTACCTACATAGTTCCATGGATGTAATATCCAATAAAAAATTTAAGCTAAATGTAATTCTCCCAGGGAATGGGAAGAATGTGATAACTGATGAAAACAAATAGAATGAATGTGATATAAGAATAGGCATGGTATTGAAAAATAGAAAGTGTGTGAGAGAAAAAGGTCAAAAAAATAGAGAAACTAAGTGATAAGTGATTTTCTTATAACTTAGTAAGGGTTTCCAAAATCCTTAAAGCAAAGAAGTGGTTAATATTTTTATTATTTTATAATGATTTTTCAAATGTTTTTGGAATTTTTTTGGAGTATCTCAACTCAATTGAGAATGATTAGACACTAAATGGTTCAATCTCACAAAATGGTGAGAGTGTGGCTTAGGTTGCAAGAAAAATGGCAAGAGCATGGCTTAGGGTGCTCACAAAATAGAAAGAGCATGGTGGAAAGGGTGACTAATCTGACCTCAACAAGTATTGAGCATTGCCTACATAGTCCCAGAGTAAGACCTTAAGTCATTTTAGTTTTACCCTTATAGTGGAGGAACTTGACTAGAGTATCAATCAATTTAAACAAAATAGACATAGTTGGTAAAAAGTCACAACATGGCATAAGAAGTGACAAGTTGGTACATCAAGGCTTAATGTTTCCCATATTTTTCCCATAGGTAGTTATAACTAGGAAACAATTACATAGATCAATGGTACTAATTTTCCCAAAGGTGGTTATAGCTAGTAACAAGACCTGTAGTAAGAAAATAATAGAAAATGAAGGATGAAACTATCAAAACTTCTATCACACTATCCCAAAATATGCTCTTTGTCTAAATTACTTGAAAAAACTCATGAAATGATCAGATACCTCAATGCTAAAATTGCATAATGAATGATAAAAACTAAGGTCAAATAGGCTAGGATTTAGAGGACACTGGGTTGATAGAATGGAAGTAAAAATTGGATATGGTGAAGAGAGGGATAGGGATGGTATTTATATAAATAAGAATGGTGATAAAATAGAATAACTAAAATAGTCCTTATAGAAAATACACCTTAGAATTCAAGCATGGTACCACTTGAGATGAATAATATTCATCAACTCTGAAAGTTCATCACCATCTAGTGTGGTAAGCCTATATGCTCTTGATCCATAATTTGTAGTGATGATGAAAGGACATATCTAGTTTTATTTGAATTTCCATTTATGATTTTTCTCAACCATGTTATTCTTTTGGTTTTCTTTAATAACACTATCCCCAAGTTCAAATGTTCTATACTTAACATGTTGATTTTAGTGGCCTTTGAGTTAGTTCTGATATGTTTGAAGATTGTTAATCATGGTCATGTATTTCTCATAAATGAGATATAGATCTTGTAGGTGAGCTACTCAATAGTCATGATCATCTAGGACATGCTTGAAAGAGATGCATAATGAAGGTAGTTTAACCTCAATGGGAAGGATGGCTTCAGTACCATAAACAATTGAGTATGGAGTATCTTCTGTGGGAGTACGATGATTGGTATCATATGCCCAAAGGGCAAGGAATATATTGAGGTGCCAATCATGACCGACATCATTGACAATCTTTTTGAGGATGTTAACAATTGTTTTATTAGATGCCTCAGCTTGGCCATTACCTTGAGGGTAATATGCTATAGAAAAATGTTGTGTGGTGTTATATTGAGTACATAGTTAATTTACATATTTGTTCTTGAATGATCCTCCATTATTAGATATAATGTCAGAGGAGATACCATTGGAACAAATGAGATGGTTAAAGATGAATTTGTAAATTTGCTTTCTAGTCACGTAAGTGAGGGGTATAATTTTAACCCACTTAGTGAAATACTTCATGGTGGTAAGGATATGTTTATGGTCATCAGAGGAAGTGAGGTTAATCTTCCCAATTAGGTCAAGTCCCCATATAGTAAATGGCCATGGTGTCAACACTAGTTTTAGAGTTTTTTCTAGGGCATGAATTAGATTAGCATGTTGTTGACATTTGTCACACTTTTTTACATATGTAGTGGTATTTAGATCCATTATAGGCCAATAATAACTAGTGCACAAAAGCTTTTTGGACAAGACTACCCCATTAGAATGAGAACCACATACTCCTTCATGAACTTCTCTTAATGTTAATGTAGACTCGACTGAGTTTAAATAATGAAACAAAGTTACATCAAAACTATGATGGTAAAGGGTGGATCTAAGTAGAGTATAATGAGTGGATTGATGAATGAAGGATTTGGTTTATTTTCAAGATAAGTTATGTGGTAGAACTTGGTCATGAATGTAGTTATAAAGGTTTGAGTACTAGTAGAATTAGGATTAACAATATCACAAATCATTGTAAATGGTTGAATGTTCATGAGCTGGTGCTAACAAATTCTTGATGAAGAATTGATAATCTCTAGCTTTATCTATTTGTTTAACTAGAGAGCCAATAGTAGCCATGGCATCTACAATTTTGTTACTAGCCCTTGGTATGTGCTCAAACTAAATATTGACAATTTATTTCTTAAGAGTGTCAACCATGGCTTTATATGGAACCAACTTGTCATCTCTGGTTTGAAAATCATTTGTGACCTGATTGATGATTAATTGAGAATCACCATAAACATAGAGATGAGATATATTCTAATGCACTACTTATCAAAGCCTTGCAACAAGTGCTTCATACTCAGCCCTATTGTTTGCAAAAGGAAAGTTGATTATGAATGATGTAGGGATTAAATCCCCCTATGGTGTAATAAACAATAAGCCTACCCCTAATCCATGTGTATCAAATGAACCATCAAAATATATCTTCTAGGGCCACTCCTCAGGGGGTGTCTTAATGATGATCATTATGGATTCATTAAGAAATTGAAACGTGAGTGGCTATGTGTCTATGAGAGGTGATTTAGTAAGTTGATATATAAGTACTTGTGCCTTGATTGCCTTTTGAATGGAATATTCTATGTCAAACTTAGTGAGAATCATGATCCATTTATCCATTCTACCTTGCAAAGTTGTTTTAGATAGTAGATACTTGAGTGGATCTACTTTTGAAATGACCATGGTCTTATTATTCAACATGTAATGCCATAGTTTTTGAGCTATGGAAACCATGGACAAATAATATTTTTCAATAGGTACATAGTTATGTTCATATGTAACCAAGGTAGTGCTTAGATAATACACAACATTTTCTTTTACATAGTCATCATGTTGAGCCAAGAGTACCCCCAGAGCAAGGTCAGTAGTCAATAGGTATAACAAGAATGGCTTTCATGGAATAGGAAGTAATAAAATAGGTGGATTAATAAGATAGTATTTGAGTTGTTGAAAAGATATTTAGTAGTGATCATCTTAGTGAGATTCAAATCCCTTCTTTAAAAGGTGTGTAAATGTATGGCACTTATCTACTAATTAAGAGATGAAGCATTAGATTGACTAGATCTTACCCTGCAAACTATAGAGTTGCTTTAAATTGGTTGGTGGTGGCATCTCAATTATAGAATGGACTTTATCCATATCAAATTCAATACCTCTATGAGACATGATGAAGATAAGCATTTTGCCTAAAGTTACACCAAACACACATTTTTTTGGATTGAGTTAGACTTTGTACTCCTGTAATCTTTCAAATATCTTATGCTGTACTACTAAATGGTTAGCTCTAGTTTTAGATTTTCCTAATATGTCATCAACATAGTATTCAACAATACCATACATCATGTCATGGAATATGATAGTCATGGCCCTTTTATATGTATCTTTATCATTCTTAAGGCCAAATGGTATTACCTGATAGCAAAATGTTCACCATGGAGTGGTGAATGCTATTTTATGTTGGTCTTATGGTGATATTATGATCTATTTATACCCTAAAAATACATCCATGAGTGAAAGCAATTCATAACTAAACATGGAGTATATGATCATGTCAATATTAGGTAATGAAAAATCATCTTTAGGATAATCTTTGTTGATGTCTCAAAAATTAGAACAAATTCTGATCCCTTCAAGATTTTTACTAATAGGTACCACATTAGAGATCAATTGTAAGTATTCAATGGATTAGATACATCCTACTTCTGATATTTTCTCCAACTCTTTCTTTACCAGTACAATAATGTGAGGATGCATCTTACGTAGCTTTTTTTTACTAATTTGGCATTAGGATTAACCACAAGGTGGTACAAAACCAAGGTGGGGTCTAAACCTGTCATGTTAGAATAGGCCCATGCAAAGACATCTATAAATTATCTCAATAGAGATGTAAAGACATCGCATTCCTCCTTAGTGAAGGACATGCATAATTTTATCCATTTCAGGTCTAATGGAGTCACCATATTTACCTCTATTATAACTTTGATTAGTAAGGTCAAACCATCTTATAGGATAGTAGGTAGTGACTTAAACTATTGAATTATGTCAAGGTCCTCCATTAGTACTTGCTCTTTAACTTCTCCTAGGCATGATTAATTTGAGTCCCCTAATGGAAGATCTAGCTATGTAACAAAAATAGTATGAAATTCTTGGAGAATTTGATCAAATACTTATTGTTGCTCAAAGATGAACTTGGATCCATAAGCAAGTTCATCATTGCTGGTCTTTAGATCTAAATTAGAAGAAAAATGAACACCCTCATCTAATGGCACCTAAAATAGGTTTTCACCACTAGACTAGCCTTTATCTTTACTTTTTTTCTAGTCAAAAAGTGCCTCAAAGAGGTTTTCACTTTGGGACCTCAATGTTTTACTTATTTATTTTTGGCTAAGGGTGTTCACTCACTCTCCAAAATAGGTTTCATGATCTAATATGATTAATAATCTTGATTTGTGATCTCTCAATGGAACATTATCTCTAAGGCCTAAGAAATCATAGAATGCCTCATCATTCTAAAACTCATCAATCGATAGATTGGATTATTTTTGGTCCCAATATATTAGTTGGGGATAATATAATGGCAAAGGGTTGTGATGAATGGCCAAGGTAAGGGTACAAATGTCATTATTATCAAACATGTTGGTTTTAGCTAGGTTATCAAAGGTGATGCTATGATTAAACTCTGCTTCACTGTCTACATCATCATCACTAGGCACTGGTGATGGAGTTTGAATAAGATATGTGGCATCACCCCCAAGTGGTTTAAATCCAAGTCCATAAGGTCTTTCATACTTAGTCATGGAAATTGGCTCAATGGTTTCGTCTTGATTTGGTCTAAGTCCTCTTCCTTTATATTGTGACACTCCATGATCCTATTAAGAATAAGATAATTGACATTTTTATAAGAATTAGCTTGGTTGTCATTATATAACCATGATTCATCCCCTTTAAGAGGGTTAAGTCCTAGGCTAGATGCTGATACAAATGTGATAGGTCCCTTATCTTTGTTCTTTTATTGCCAATGCATATATAGGATGACTTTAGGTCACCCAAAGGTTTTTAGATTCTGAGGAAGATTGGCAATATGAAACATATCATGGGTTACATATTTTCATAGTCCATTATTTGAAATGGTGAAATGATTATAATCTTTAAGAGGTGACATGTGGGAAAGGGAATCTATGGTATTAGGATCTATGTAATTATCTAGTAAAGGATCGATAAGTTTAGCTTTTCCTTTATCTTGCTTGGAACTTAGATTCATACTATACTAATAATTATATCTTTGAAATTCATCCTCAAGATGCTTTTAGTGCTCATATGGGTGTAAATATTCTAGAATATTCACTTCCATCCCTGAGTGGGAAAACTTGATACATTGGTGTAGTGTTGACAGGATTGAATGAATCTCATATAACCGAGGCCTACCTAGAATCATGTTGTATTTAACTCAAGATGAATCACATGGAAAAGTGAATCATGGGTCAAAGTACAAATGATAATTGGTAAACTAATGGTGCCTTATGATTCTCTTTCTTGATTATCATAAGCTTTGATGGTTATTATTTTTGGTTCAAGATCTGCCATTATGTACCCAAGAAGCTTGATGAGCTTTAGAGACACTATGTTAAGACCTGATTCATTATCTATAAGGACACATTTCACTTTATGCCATCCAATACAAAATTCTATGTATAATGGGTTATTATGGAGTGGTCTAAAGGAAGACATATCACTTTGGTTGAATGTGACTTGTTGGGCTACAGCTAGGTGCCCAACCAAAGCTTGGAATTTATTACGGGATATGTCACTAGCAACAATGAATTGTGTCAAAAACTCATTCAAGATATTCTTATGGATTATTAAAATTCACAAAAAATCTAAAATAGAAATTTGTGTTGGTGTCTTTTGTAATTGTTCCAAAATATCAAATTTCCTATCTTGGTTAGTAGCGAATGGTTTATTTTGAGACTAAATGGTTGGTTGAATGATAGTCAAAGTGGTGGGTGGTTGTTAGATTGGGATAGTAATATTTAACCTTTGATTTGTGATTACACATTTAGGATTAAATAATAGACCATTATTGCTAACTGATGTTGGAAATGGTGTGGGACGAGAAAGGACAAGTCTTCATTGCTAGTGCACTTACTTGTGGTCATGTGGTAAGAATGAGTTATAAATATAAGGTCCAAAAGGGGAAGTATTAGTTTGTTGGTTTGCCTATATGAAATCTTAGGTCAAAGAAGGATTATCCATGTAATTTAGTTGAATATTGTTGTTTAGCAATGGTCTAGGCTAATTTATGCTTGGTCTAGGATTAATGGAGATGGTATTAATGCTACCCTCTACAATATAATATACAACCCTATTGTAGTCATGTGAAACTACATGGTAGGTTTATTGATTTTTACTATTCTAACCTTGGTTTTGTCCATTTTTTTATCATTATGGGTTTTATTACTAATTTTTTGGATTTTGCTGGTTCAAACTTTGATTTTGCTATTGTATGAGCTCTTATTGTTATTGTTGATTGTCTACTACTACTGATTGTTATGTCAAGGAAAGGGGTTTTGATAGATCCCAAGAGTTTGATTGGAAGTAAAATCACCATTATCTAATTTTATCTCCCCATTCTCCAATATATTCTAAATTAAATACTTAATTTGGACACATCTTTGTAGATTATGTCTGTTGACCCGATGATAGTCACATAATTCATTTTTATGATACCAATCAGGATAAGGAATGCCTTATGGATAATGCTTTAGTATAGGCTAACTAATATAATTAGTAGTAGAAATATTTTTAAATACAAATTCAATAGGTTGTCTTAAGTCACTAAAGACATGACATGCAGGCATGGTTCTCCTAAGAGGATGGGTTTACAATGGTAACAAATATTGTAATTTTTGTGTAGGTTTTGGTTGTTGTGCTTGTAACACTAATTGAGTAGGAGTAAGATGAAAAGGTGGTGAAGATGATGTTTTCACCATTTAAACATGATGAGACTTGATTACTCCATTTACCACAACATTCTTATTGTGATTGAATTAATTCAATCTTTCATAGTTATTGGCCTATGTCAGTTGTGATGCTTTCACTTAAATGGGATGTTGGTCATTTCCCTAATTGGTACCTTGATTTTGATTAGTTGATTTAAGCCTGATGAATCCTTTATTGATGAGCACCCTCTCAATCAACAAACCTTTATCAATGATCTCTTTAAATGTATTTGCACATTATAGTTCCAAATGATAAGTATCTCACTATGAAATTTTTTGGTAAACACAGTGGATAATTGCTTATCTAGTAAACTATGGGTGAAATGGCTTGCAAGGGCTCTCCACCACTATAAATAACTTACAAAAATCTCACCAGCTTTTTGCTTTGCTTGTGTTAAGTCTACTAGTGAAATCTCATGCTCAAGATTATAGGAAAAGTGCTACACAAACTTATCAAAAAGATCATCAAAATATGCTACTCAGTTCTTGGGCAACTTTAAAAACCATTCCAAGGCTTTTCCAACCAAGGTCCTTGGAAATAACAACAAAAGGTATATGTCACTATATGCCACTGGTTGACATGTGACAAAGAATTTGGTCAAATGAGCCTTAGGATCACCTTTTCCTTTGTATTTGTCAAATTTGGGTGGTTCATATCTTGGAGGAAATGGTATCTATAAATACTCCATGTTGAATGGATAAGAACATATGTCATCCAATTTTAACTTTTTAGTTTGTTTACCAGCTTAAATGGTAGCAATTACATCCTTAATCTATTGTAATTCTTGGGATAGGAAATTGAAAAGAGTATTAGTTTGAGGGAGAACATTGGTTTGGATAAATGGTTGGGAGGTCACAAGTGGAAACTTTGACCAGGGTATGATGAAGATACCTATTGGGGTGTATTGGCTTGGTTGGGGAATGGACCAAGAATACACATATATGGATTAGGATATACATGAAATTGCACATTTGGTTATGAGATATTATGGTTTCGGTTGGTGATAAAGGTTTAAACTGGAGGATTTTGTGGTTGGGATGGAGGGGGTAACTATAATATGCCTATTATGGTTTAAAAGGGACATGTTAATTAATCAAACCTTTCTATTGAGTGGGAACTTATGGATCAAGACCCTATCTCTAGATTTGTGGCACATTTTGAACCAACAATTATCTAGTAGGTAACTAAGAAACATGGGGACCTCCTTATTGCATGAATCCCTATGAGGGAGTTAAAGTAGGTTGTAGATTCAACATATGTCATTGACCAATATTTACATGTTGTTGACTAGTCATTTCTTGGATTTAGATTGGCATATTAGTCTATGACTGAAGAGGTGTGTTCATCATTACTTGTCAAGGTGGAACTTTAGTTACCCCTGATTGAGGTGGCAATATAGTTGTTATCTATTGCATTGATACACTAGATTTTGCCTATTCTTATGGAATACTACTTGTTACTTGTTGAGGAGGAGTAGGATTCATCGCATTCTATCAAAGAGGAATGACATTGGCCATTGTTTGATTACCTAATCCTATAGGTTGTACATTTCAGGAAGCAGTTAGTTGAGGTTAGGGTGTAGAAACTCCCACTCACTGTTATGATGACCTATTCATAGGATTAACTATATGCACATGTTTTTGGCTAATTATTTTCACGTTAGTACCACTTTGATCAAGATTGGATGTTTTTTTCACATTGTCTACTATACTTGTCTCATTATTTTATGTAAAGGCTGAAGACACTTCTTCAATAATGGGCATATGCATCAATTTATCTATTGAAATGGTTTGTACAAATGGGTAAATTTTTTGATTCTCTTGTTTAGTTAACTCTATAAACACTCCTATTGAAGGAACTAGGTCAATGAGATGCTTACTTACCATGTTCATCTGATTAAAATCATGTGCTAGATTTAGGTAGGTTTGATATGCTGTATGTATTTAGTTAAAGTGATCTTCTATGATGTTTTTACCTTGATCAGATATATTAGGATCTTGGTACATTGTTTAGACTAGAGCCATAAGATTGCTAGAATATGCCTATTGATCATTAATGATATTGTGGGGAACTCTTGTTAAACTTGGTAAATTTTCATGGGGGGAAGTCTACTAGAAACTTAGCCCCTACCTCGATGGCTCTAACCAAAATATCATTTTTATTTTCTAATAAACATCACTCAAATAAAAATGGATCATATTTGGAAGCCATATTAGTAGAATATGACTATTGAAGTACTAGCTCATCCACTAAACGTATTGTAGCTAGGTATTGTGTGGTTTTCTCTTGGTCCTATTCTGAATAAGGTGGTGTGTTAACAAGATAGTTGGCTAATAGATCCTATCTTTGTGCCCCTAATTGAGTATTATAAGAGGGATAAGAATCAATATCATAAGAAATATTATTCATATAGGGGTCTTTCACCATTTTTTCCTACGTAACTACATTACAAATCCTTAGATTATACATGAGTCCACTATGAGTGTAAGAATACATATTGGGATCCATAGTCAATGCTTTTACGATAAAAGGTTAAAGAATTTTACAAAATCTAAAAAAGACAATGTATAAAATAGATGATGTCCCAATTTGGTCTAGATTTGTCAAAAGGATCAAAAATTTTATGAAAATATTTGTGAGGAAACAAGCTAATGTGAAGTATCTAATGGTTCACTATTCACATAAAGATAAGCAAGTAAATGGTCCTAAAAATCAAAATTCTAAACTCTAAGGTCAAAGTGTTTCAAATCAGTCTAATCTAGGGATTTAAAATTTGCTAGGTCTTTTAGCCAAATGTGGCATCAAAATCTAGGCTCAAATAAGGCATGTGCTAGGACTCTTGGCCAAACAATGTCAAAATCTAGTCTTTGAAAATAGATGAAAGTTTTAATCTAATAGATTTGAAACACTTCTAACAAACACTAGGAATTTGATTCTTGGACATGAACTTGATCAACTAGGTATAAGGTATGAAACAAAAGACACTTTATAAATAGTTTATTTTCTCACAAAAATGGTATAAAACTAGGTTATTTTGACAAACAAGCTAGACAAAAGTGAACAATATAACCATTTTAGACAGAAGATCAAAAAAAGTATAATTGGATTAATCTAAAAATGTAGGACCAAATTTGAAACTCTATGCAAGAGGGTATATGAAACAATTTTTGAAATGTTTTGGATAGCATAGTGATGCTATACTACCCAAAAGTTATGATAAAAAGGTTTGTTTCAAAAACTCTCTAATGCAAAAATGTTTTCCTATAATTTTGATAGCATAACACTACTTTTCTTGACTAAAAAATGTTGTGGTGCATAGACTCAAAGTACAAGTGTTTAGCACAAAATGGCTTAAGTCTATCAAGTGATGATAATTATTATGAGTCTTTAAATGGCCTTCAACCTAAATTGTAAATTAAACCTAAGTTCCCTCAAGTTTAGTACAAATGGCAAACCCACTTAACACATGAACCCTATGAACCTGTAAAGGTGTAATTATAAATTTTAGATTATAAGTGAAGGACTTAAACAACTTTGGTAAAGGTCTAGACTCAATTGGGTAGCATAACTACACCAAAGTGGATGATATGACTCTCAAAATTTTGATGAACTTTTGAATAAGGTAAATTGATGATCTCACATAGACAACATAATGCCTCTTTATTCAGAGGAAAATGTGGACTATGTGTTTGGTTTGGATTGTTTGTTTACACTAAGGTGAAATGTTGAGGGTTGCCATGGAGGTTAGATAGATATTGAAATAAATGGTAAGATTTTGTCTATATCTAATTACATAGTCATATAGATATAAGGGATAGAGGTGGCTCCCCTTATATTTCTAAGGTATGTCCTGATGAAGCTAGCACTAATTATAAAAAGATCAAGGTGGAGTGAAGGGTCAATTAAGTAAGTTTAGATGGTGAGACCTAATCATCAGTGGGTAGGATGACCGTCAATGGTTAGGGTGATTATCGGTGGTTGAGGGTCAAAGTCAAGTTGAGTTAAAGAGGTGGGTTTAATTAGTAGGTCAATCTAACTAAGGTTAGGTCTAGTTGTCGATTGAAAGGTCAAGTTGGGGCCCTAAGGGGTCTTGAATTAGTCTAGGAGAGTTACAACATTTGGAACCATCGTGTGTGGATTTTTGGTGTCTATAATAGGATCTAAATTTATGCCTTATTCAATAAAAATATTTGAATTTTATTTTTTAGTGGATTAAATATTTTGATTAAAATTGTGATAAGACTTTAGTTTAAGACAAGACCAACTAATTAACCATTCTTAGATCCTAAACTGACAAGGTTGCTTGGTATTGTTGGAATCTATCAATATGCATAATTTCATATGTTTTTAAGTGTTCATCCAAAAGTAAATGCAAATTATATAGTAGGGTTTTTACACCCCCCCTTCTCTCAAATGATAGTACTCTAACATGGACCTTGAGGTGCACCTTTCACCAACAATAATTCCATGGCAAGTGGGGATTTTTCTAAGATCTAACAAGTTTTTGCATGATCTAGGGGAATCAATTACTTAATGACTTTCATGCCAAACAATACAAAAGAAAAGCATAGATTTTGGGTCTGTATCACTTGGCTTGTTTCAAAAAGGTCTAGTCCTTTTTATAACCACTAGATCCTATTATTCACTCAGTGTAGTATGATGTCTAAAGTGCCATTACATCCCATGTGAAACTCCAAAGGAGCCAAATCAAGTCAATGTTAGGAGATGAAGCCTCGGGTCAACTCTTCCCTAAATAACTTATGGGAGGTGATGAAGGCCCCCTCACAAGCCAAGTTTACATAAAAATAAAGAAAGCATGAAATAGAAAAACTTTAGGGTCATTTTAAAGGTCACCCAAACTTTGAAAACTTTTTGGGGAGTGATTTAGATGAAATTCTTTTTAAGCCTTGGACTAGACTACTTATAATAGGAATGGTGCTTTTAATTCCAAGGGTTCCCTACAGGGGATAAATGGAAGAGCATACATGCAACATTCCTCTTTTTTCAAAAAAAAAAATTGATTAAACAACTATTGTAAACAATAATTGATAAGTGTGTTCAATTTTAAACCCAAATGAAAGATTTGGTGGTGTTCATTTGACCCCTTGGTCTTAGTTACAAACTTTGAAAACATTTACCAAAACATCTAAGTCCTTTGTTAAACACCAAAACAAGGTTCCTAATTGATTTTTAAGCATGTAAAGGTGGTTTAAACATGTTTTGAACAAATATAAATCTTGGTTCTATGGTAAAAATGTTAGCATGTACTTTAGATTTGAAGCTCTTTTTGGTTTGTAATAATAAAATTTGGAAAAATAGCTCTCAGGTCTATGTTTTTGGAAAAATATAGTGATCGATGTCAGTTATTACAAAAAATGAAGGTTACCTTAGCTAAAATAAATCTAATTTATGTCATTTTTTTAATCAATGTCAGTTAATCCATGTAACCAATGTTGGTCTTACTTATCGATGTCGGTTACTATGTAAAACTGTGGTAACCAAAATCAACAAAATAAAGTTAGAAAATCAATTTATAACAGTTTTAAAGGTCCAAATAAATATTTTAGAGTTAAAAATGATCTTATTTAGGTATGAGATGCATCTAGTCCCACCAAGCATGCCATTATGTGATATAAGAATTTGATTCAAGAGAGGATGGTTAGTATGGTGTTAGTTCTAAAATGAAATAAACACACTAATAGCATAACATCTCTAGGCCTAGACACTAGGGAGAGCTTAGTTAACAAAAACAAATGACAAACACAACTAAAAAGTAAGGAATAAAATACAATAATTACTTCACCTTCCTTGGATGCTCTAAATGCCTTTGTAGTGGTGGCTTACTCGGTTTGTGCTCATGAAGTCCTTGGTAATGGAAGCTTGGATACCTCCATCTCTCCTTGACACCTTATGGCTTTGGCTTGGCTTGGATTGGAGTAAATTTGGCATTATAAGTTTGTATTATCAATTCCTTTTAATATATTTGATCATAATAACTTTTTAACACAATAGCTTAGAAATGATGTTCATGGCCTCTCTGTTTATAGATTTTTGGTTTTGATCATAATCAACCTCAACCATTCATCTCAAGATTGAGACGTGTTGTTGAGGATTAATTAAATTTTTGGAATTAATTTTGTAATTATCCTCTTCATGAAATTGGAAGAAGGGGAAATTAAGAGGCATAGAGGGCATGATGGAAGGCATTGATGAGGCATGGATGGCATGAATCCTAATATTTGTGGCATTTATGGCCTAGGGATGTCTTCCCAAGAAATGAGGTCACCTGATGATGTAGATATTAAATATTTATTTAAAAAAATAAGTTTTCAACAAGTTTATATGGAATTATTGATTAGGCCTTGATTTGGGTTAATTAGCTCTTAAGCATGATTAATCACTTTGTGCACAAATTAATCAAATTGATTAGAATGCCTTGTTATTGGTCCAAAATTTGAATGGATTGGAATTATAAGGCAATGTAAAATTCATTAGATATATATTATAATTTAGGATGTTACCAAAATAAAATAATGAAGGTGCATGCCTTGTGTAACAGATTTGATAAGAAAGAGCAATCTAGAGAACCTAGGTGCAAAATTGACATTTTGACTCAAAATAATTTGATCAAAGTTAGCTAGTCCATAAATTGTATTGCCCCATTTAGGGATAATTTGACCAAAATTGGCACTTTAATATGTAATTTTCACATCATTTTTCATGTTTTAGTGTTTTTAAGCCAAATTGTACATTTTGGGTGAAAATTGGCCAAAAGCTTGATTGGGGGTTATTGGTGGCCAATTTTAGGTGTCTACAATTAGTTCTATGAAAGCATGATTGGATAGCATGAATATTGGAGAGATATAATTTGATATGTTCTTGGTATTATCTTAGCAAGATAAGTCTTCTCATATGATCTTCAGGTGGAGTATAAGTCATGTATCTCTTCTGGGTTTGATCATGTACAGTTGCATATAGAGGTAAGTGTTGTATGACTTGTATGTTCTCATTAGGTGATTTTAGTGCTTGTATTAAGTGCATTGAATATATATAAGGTTCTATGAGATAAATGGATAACTTTCCATGTACTTTCAAGAGGTATGTTAGCCTCATGGTTCTAGGCCTAATAGACAACATGGACTAATGAGGTTCTTGTGTACAATCATGAAGAAGATCCATCTTGGTATATCTTAGCAAGATTTTCATATGTATTTTGTACATGTATATGATGCTAAGAGGTTAGGTTTATTGTTTTCAAGCGGTGGTTAGTGGTCTACAAGATAGTTTGGCCATTGGCCTAGGTGCGCTTATGAGGCCTTATGAGGGGTCAAAGGGTGTTTGCATGATGATGAAGCTTGTTAATTCATGAGAGATGGTTATGAAAGTTTGTCCAAGCATGTATATAAGAGGAAATTTTTAATGTTCACTTGTTCATGTAGACTTTGCATGGGGACTTGAGCCTTTTGGGAGAGGTGGAACATGGACCTAAGAATCCTTCATAATTATTTTTTAGTGGATTTAGAGAGAGAGATTTATGAACATTCTTTAAGAATGTAAATTGGTCAGAAACCCTTTATAAACCCTCATAATGGAGTGATTGGAGAGATCTTTCTAGAAAAGACCCAAAATGGATTGGTTGACCAAGTTTGACTATTGGAAGCTATATAATAATCATATAATCATCTCAAAGTGGTAGTGGTGTGTTAGGGTAGTGAGTAGAAGGTATAAAAATATGCTTATTTCTAAATATTTTAGTACTACAGGTAGGGTTGACTGAGTCAACACATGAGAGTCATTAGAGTTTAAAGGTAAAGACTTGTTCTTGAGGATTATGGAGTCATTTGGGAAATTTATGTGATTTTTTTCAATTATCTAAGCCAATAAAGTTTTCCTATCACTAATCTATCAAATAGTTAAAATGGTGATAAAAATCCAGTATGAGTGAGAATCTATTTAGGGATGGTGTACAGGAGAGTAGAGATGAATCCATTGGTTTGGGGTATTTTTTTAAGACCTATGTCTCATGTTACCATGATTTTTATGAGTGTACATAGGAAATAAGGTGCTTTTAAAGTGGCTTATCTAAGCAGTGGAGACTATGATATAGTGATATGAGGAACTGGTCTGTTAGTCCAATGGATGCTACTAGAACAAGAGAACTAACTAATTGAGATTAATATAGAGATAACATAGAATTTGTGAATGTGGATTATATGGTATTGAATTTTTATTTCATATAATAGATAATAACATCTACATGACTAGTTTTTGGAGCTTATAGGTAGTCTAGAGTGGCCTATTTGAAGAGGCTAGTTTGAGTTATTCTAGGTAGATTTTGAGGTGAGTGACAACTTAGTGGTATTATAAAAGTGTTATATATTTATAAAATGTATTTTTTATTCATATTTTGTCTCTATTTTGGTTAGATCAATCAAATATAATTGACTAAGTTTTTGGTGTGCATGACTAGTTTGAGTAATCAGTTTGTCTAAGTTTATTTGGACCTGTGTGAGCTATGTGAAGATGAAAAATGGATTTGAATGTGTTTTATAAGTCATTTACGATATATACATGTGTATTTTTTAGTTTTTTTGGGATAAAATAAATATTATACCTCATTTATTCTTGTTATTATTTTCTAGGTGTTTGAAGGACTTGGAGTGAGAGAGAGAATGGCTTAGATGGAGTAGTGGTTTGGAGTTACATATGTTGTAGACCCATGTGGGAGTTATAAATTATATATTTACTTTTGATTTTTTTAAACTATTTTTTAAGGATAAATATGGTTCAATATTTTCAAGGTGTAACAAGTACTAATGAAGGGCTAATGCATTAGGCCTATTTGAGATCTAAAGGAGGATTAAGCTTGATTTGGGTTATGACCCACTTATGGAGTGTTTGAGTTGGATTGATGATGTGTATGAGGATATTTTATAAGTTAAATACAATTATTTGAAGTATATTGGATAAAAAATATGGGTTAGATGATGGAGTGATATATATACAAGGTTAAATTAGCCTATTTATGTCAGAGAGTGTGTGTGTGGACTAAATTGAATAAAAGATCTCAATCAAGGAGTATTGATGGGTAATTGAGGAAAATTAGAGGAGGAATATTATTAATCATTTTTATATAATAAATTTCATGAACTAATAATTAATTAGACCTAATAGTCTAAAGGGTGACTTGGTTGAGCAAATGAGGTAGGTATCCCTGCTTGGAGAAGAGAAGCAATTTTGCAGGTGTTAGAGCAAGAGAAGGTCATCATCAAGTGTATAAGACATCAAAGTATTGGTGTAAATTATAGTAGAGGTGGTTTAGTTGGTACTTAATCACCTAGGGGGTTGTAGGCTTCTTTATAGCTAGAGCTAGCTAAAGGTCTAGTTGGAGCTAGACTAAATTAAGGGGTAGATGCTCCTTGATCAGTTGGAGGAATTCTAATGTCTCTTGTTTGTATTATCCTTATAGGACTATATTAAATTTTTTTACAAGATTGAGAGTTGGTTTTATCCCCCTAGATGGTTTTCAACATAAATGATGTGTTCATATGATTTTTTCTCTTATTCATTCTTTGGATGTATAAGCTTTCATGTTCATGTTGTTGTATGATGAATGAGTTTATGGAATTGAATGTGCATTTTTAACTACTGATTCACCCCTCACCTCTCAATAGCTACTTCCATCATAAACAAGGTTTCAAGTGACCATTTTAGTGACAAAACAAGACCAAGATAATGATCAACATGGTAAACAAACATGATGAGCAAAGCTCCAAATTATAGGGGTGATAGTTTGACATGGGAGGTCAAACTTATCAATAGTAAAAAAATAATTTACACAAACATATGGGGTTGAATATCAATAAAATTATGAACTAATGCCATGAAAATATAATATAATAATTATTATTTTTTGGTTGTGCATAAAGTATTATAAATCCATCAAATGGATTTAAAAGTGCATTCTTATATGGAGTGATTGAATAAGAAGTATATGTGGGGCAGCCACATAGTTATGAGGCAAGGGGTAAAGAGTTTTGGGTAAATAAGTTGAATAATCATATTTATGAGATAAATAAATATCCAATATATTGGTACTCAAGAATTTATAGCTTATTATTGGATAATTTGTTTTTATTAAATAAAAATTAACCAACTCTATACATACAAGTATCTACTTATAATGTGTTATATGTTTGTCTTTATGTAGATGATTTAATATTTAGAAGTAGCTCTATATAAACATGGAATTTATTAAAGGAAGATAGTGAATAATAATTTGAGGTGAATGATATTGGACTTATGAACTAATTTATTTTCATGAAAGTCCATCAAAATAAAAATGACAAATTTATTTGTCAATAAAAATGTGTCCAACACATATTAAAGAAGTGCAATATTAAAGATTATAAGAGCATGGACACTCCAATTAAAAATGGAGAAATGATATTGAGATAGGATTAGAGTTATTAAACTTATTAAAATAATTCTATGATAATGGTTACAAGTTTGATGTATCTCACTATGACAAGACTTGATATAGTTATGGGGTTTCACTAGTTTCTAGATTTGTGGGCAATCCATCACTCAAAAAATTGTTAGTGAAAATAATTTTCATATATGTAATTTTTAATTATAAACATGGTATTAATTTCATATAATCAAGTTATTTATGTATAATTTGATACCAAGATTCATGTTGGGGAGGATATCTTGATGATATGAATTCAAGTTCATGTTATTACCTCACATTGGGAAGTGAATTAGTTTCATGGTCATGAAAGAAATAAGATATAATTGCATTATCCTCTATTGAAGATAAATATTCAACCATTGAATTATATTAAAAATAAGTAATATGGTTCAATTTAATTATTTTATTTCATATATGCTCAACTCGATCCAACACATGTTTTTTGTGATAAAAATAGGGCAATACAATTGTCCAAGAATCTAGTTTTTCATTCTAGAACCAAACATATTAAAATTAAACATCATTATTGTAGAGACTTGGTGAATGATAAACATTTTTTAATTGTGTATTTTATAATGGAGATAGTTTTTTAATTCTTTCACCAAGGGATTGCTAAAGAATATTCATGGAAGAATTAAAGAGAAGATATGCATTTTTTGTCTTTGCATTAAAGGGGGGAATGTTGAGTATGATGACAATGTCAAAACTTTATTGTTAATGTTATAATTATTTTTATTTATGGTTTATTATTTTATGATGTTTTTTAAATTTATATATGTACTATATTAATCTATTTGTTGCTTATGAACACTTTTCAACAACTTTCTAAAAAATAGCTAGAAGTGCCAACTATAGTCTAGTTTATTAAATGTGTATGTCACTAAGCTCAAGTCTTTATCCATTCATTTCCAAGAGGTGGGGAAAACATTATAAATATGACTTACCTAAAATTAATATAATTTTTATTCAATATTCTATTTATAGATTTTCTGGCTAACTTTACTTCTTTAGTGTGCATGTTTCATTTATATGTTGGACAAACATCTTGAATGATGACCATATCTTAACATTTAGTTTAAATTGTTATCTTGATTATAAATTCAATTATATTAGTATATTTTTTAGCTTATGTGTTCTAATAGTTCTACTTATATCTTTAACTTATCTTGATTTGTGATGCAAGTTCTTTGTAATTATATAGTTTGAGCCTTATTTTCTAATAAAATATGGTGTAAAAGTGTGGCACCACAATTCCTTAAAAAAAATGTATATTTTTATTATTTAATTTTAATTGCATGTATTCACAATTGAAAATCAACAAGTTTTAGAATCCTAATTTTAATTTATTTAGTGCACTTTTTTCCATCAATCACACTTCTAACAATACTAGATTAATAATTAATAATTGTTCTATCATAAAAGATATACAAAAATCACCTAGAGAATCATTTTAGATAATAACACTCCATTTGGACAAGGTCATAACTCAATGTTGTCAAAAATAGTGTTTTTTTATCCAAGCAATTAGAAAATAATCACTTTTATAATTTATCAAAATCTCAAGTAGTACAAAATAATTAGAAACATGTTGACAGTCACAGTTTTAAAAAATGTATTGAGGTTTGTATCAAATTTTCTTAGTTTTGGATCATCATGCATGCCATGTTTTCCATGTTAGTATTTTAGACACTCAAACTAAATATTTATAACATATAAATATTTTACATTTGAAAAATATCAATAATGGCTCTACGCTTCGGTTCTAGACCTTCATTCCATCAAAAGGCTGGCATTCACCATATCATTATGACTAAATGATTATCTATTAGTTTGATCCATATCATTTTGATGACCTAGTTTTATTATACTTCATATAAAACTTAGAAGCTAATAAAAATCCTTCATTGTCATTTTTGTATCCATACCTATTTTATTTCATTTTGGACACTACCATCCACAAAGGGACACTACCATCAATTCTAGTGTTTAGATCCTTATCTAGTGTCCAGATTCCAAATGTCATCCAAATTGAAAATATTTTTAAATTGTATGGTTCATCCTATTTATTTTATTAAACCCTAACATGAGATATTTTTAAAATATGTGGTATAAATACAATTATAATCCTTCTCATTCGTCATCTAAAAAATACTAAGAAAACACATACTAAAGATAAATAAATCAACTATAAAACCAAGCTATTCTTCCCTATTCATCTTTATTTTCACATCAATCATAAAATTAGTCATATTATAGGTATAAAGATGCATGAAGTTTGTCAAATTACAAGCTAGATCATTACATGCATCATCATATAATATAATTTACCCTTGTGTAAACATCTTCTCACACATAGGATAGAAATACAAAAGAATAAGGGACTAATTGGAGTTAGATATATAGGCATCACCAAATGATATATGGATATTTGGGTTAGCTTGACACTGTGATCCCATTAATCCACTTTTATCAAAAATAATTCCAATGGTGAATAAAGGTGAAGAATTAGGGTTTGATCAATTAGCAACGAGTGAAAAAATGTATACTAGATCTAAATACCCCAATATAAAGGTGATATAAAACCAAAAAAATTAAATTGGTCATATCAATATCCATATACTATTTGATGCTAGACACATGTGTCATAATTAAATACTAACATTGATAGTAGTGTATAGATATAATGATAGTATCTAAAACCATATAAGTGTAAATTATATAATCTGATAATTGATTTAGAATACTAATCCTACATATTTTACTCATGTTTTGAATATATATATTTTTATGCATAGTAAGCTATCTAAGAACCATTATTTATTATCTATTTTAACATCTTTGTTTCTCTCAATTTTTGTTGCTTTTCTAAATTCTTTGAAATGAAAGAAACTAGTGATAAGGGGTGTGTAGAAAAGCTAGTTAAAAATGCATGAGTTGAATCCAAGTTATTGTGGAGAGATAATATTTGGCTTGGGAGGATGACCTAAAAATAATAAAACACTAAAATAAACTTGTTTGTTAGACAAGTAAATGCATGGAATGCCTAGCATGAGCTAGATCCTAGTAGCAACAACTTTCTAGGAGGTTGTCAATCCACCTAATTTAAACACTTAAGTTAAAATTATGAAATAAAAGAATTTTTCATAAAAATAGAAAATTAATGATATTAAAAATAACATGTAACTAAATTTGAGACAATGAATTTAAATGCTTTGATAAATTAATCAAAATGAAGCAACTAGTTTGATTATACTAATGCTGAAAATTGGTGAAGGCAAAGTTATGGTCTTGGGTTTGGAAATGGTTTGGTTTGTCTTGTAACAAGGGATAAATTTTTGGTTAAGGTTGTTAAATGGTCAAAATATTAAAAAGGGTAAGAAATAAAGAAGGCAGAAGGGATAAATTTTGAAGAGGTAAATGGATGAAAGGGATGAGAAAGAAATGAGGTAAAATGGGATAAAGGGATAAATGGTGAGAAGGCTAATGGGTAAATGAAATAAATAGAAAAAAGAGGTTAAGGGTAAAGAGGAAAAGGAGTGAAAGGAGAAGAATAAGTCCAAAGGGGTTATGATTTTTAGGTCAAGAAAGAAGAGGCCAAAGGGGGTTAAGAGAGAAGAAATTGAATTTTCAAAACAATACAAATTACCTTGATGTTTGTTGAAGATGGATTGAGAATGGCTTGTTGAGGATGCTTGTTGAATATTTTTGTAGAGTTTCATTTCTGTATATCTTCTCTACAAGATGATTATGACCTCCAAGATGATTACCTTCTCCAAAAACATATAGAAATATGATAAGAACAAAAGACTAACTTGCCACTTAATCTTGGGTGAAGGAGAAGAGGGTATTTATACCATTTTTGTGTGAAGAAACATGCCAAAATAGAGGAATATTTAAGAAATTAAAATTTCTCCAAATGGGCTCATAATTTATTCAAGGTTAGATTGGTGAATATTCTCATGTGGGTTGGTGAGTATTTAAGTTTGAATGGAAATCATGCACATGGGTTTGAATGAAACTTAAAGACTTTTTACCATCCTTTCTTGCTTTCACACAATCACTTAAAGGGGTGGAAAAATAAATGTGGCACCATTTTCCATTTGGGGGATGAAAATTATAAAGTGAGGTTGGTGGGGATTCCCATGTGGGTTGGAAAATCTCCCATTTGGGTTGGTGAGCCTCTATTTGACATAAAAAGTTAAAAATAGATGCACTTTGTCTTTTCCAAGGTCTTAAAGAGGTAGGTATCTCTTTTAAAGTCTAATTTCATGTGGGAAGACAAAAATACATGTTGAATAATGATCCCTTAAGGGTAAATTTTCCACATTTCATGGGGGGGCCCTTGTGATGTTTGAATGAGGTCATCAAGCACTTTAGAAAGGGTCCTAAGTGGGGTATGATGTCCCACATGAAACTAGATCACTTATAATCCATTTCACTTGCCATATCACCTCCTAAATCACCTATCATGTCACTTGACATGTCACATGAATGTCACTTATCATATTACATGTCATGTCACTTGCCATATCATCATGAATAGTGATAGTGGGTCCCACAATGAATAGTGATTGTGAATAGTACTTTCAAATAGTAATTTTGAAAGAAATTTGGACTAGTAAAATAGTGATTTTGATGGTTAAGAGGGGTTTTGGGAAGGTTTAATAAGTTTTAGGGATGACAAGGAATTTAGGCATCAAAAACTATAAGTGTGTAGTTTTTTAGTGTCTACATTTTGCCCCTTTTTATTATGTAGCCTTGAATTGACAAGCTACAAAATAAAAACTAATTGCTTAGTCAAATGTCAAGGTACCCTAAATATGGGAGGATTTGTTCCCCCTCAAATTGATAGTTAATTAATAAAGGTCAAATTAGGTGTAGGTTTGATAAGCAGTTGATGGGGAGGCACTAGGTGGTGCCATAAGGCAGCTGGGTATGTGAAATTCCAATGGGTTCACAAAATATGACTAAATGCAATAGTCAATTTTATGTAGAGACTAAACTTGCCAATGTTGATAACAAGGGTTGGGTTTTAAGATAAAGACAAGCTAATCAGTTCCCAACATTGATCATAGCTAATTAGCTTAGTCTTACCAAGGTTCCTAGACAAGGTTGGTGTTGACTTAGGTATCTAAGGTAAGAAGTGCTCCTGAGAGAAACAAAAATGGTCTTGTTTTACATGAGGTGGTGAAAAAATTTTAAATTTCAACATGGCAAGGTTGATTGTTATGTGTAAAAGTTATTACAAAAACCACCAATGTTTTAGGTCAAAAATAATTGACGTCAAGGTGTACATGGTGAAATCATGGGTGGATTAGGTATGGGTTGGAAGGGGATGGCGGAGCTGACTTCAGATGCACATAGAAAGTGGGCATTGCCTACATAGTTTCATGGATAGGTATATAAAAAGAATGTTAGGCCAAATGTATTTCTTTTGAGGTAAAAGGTGTTGGTTAACCTGGTTGTCCTAATTAGATAACATATAGGTAGGTCTAGGTGAAGGATGTTGGAAAAGGGAAGTGCCAAAGGGTGGAAAAGATGGCTATCAAATAGTTTATAATGGGTGTGGTAGAAATGGTGGATGAGATTACCTAGGATGTAATTACATGATTGCATCCACTATGCAAAAGGAATCTATAGCCATGGTAAGTAGGTTCAAGCATGAAATTATGACCACCTTTTTAAAGAAAATAAAAGGGAGAAATATGCTTTACCAAGCTTTGAAAAATTTGGAACCACTTGAATTGCCACGATGATCTGATAAGTTCTTTCATCACCATCCAAATAAGCTGACATTATTTACATTCCATAACAATGTCATTAACATGATATATAAGGTTATTATTCAATGGTTCAAGGAAGAAAAGTATCAGAGTGGGTAAATGAGAATTTGTGAAGATTTGAACCCTTGACCCTTGAGTCAATGGGGCCCAAAATAAGTAAGCATTGAGTTTTTAATGTAATTTAGAGAAAGACACTAAGGGGTTTTAGAATATGGAGTGAGGTTAATACTAATATTAATTAAATGAAGGAGAAAGTTGTGGATTTCATGCATTAAAGTAAGGGTTATTTCAAAGCATAATAAGATGTAGTCTAAAAGGGATAATCAAGGAAAAATATTGGTTAGAAAGTTAGGGTGAGTGAAAGGGTATAACTATCATCCCCATGTGGGTATCCCAAATATTCCATTTGAAGGTGGTTTTAGTTTTGTTTCTAAAATATTCAAAGGTCAAAGTAACAGGGGTTTAAAATAGGTAAGATGAGAAGAGGTGGGGATTTTCATCTCGATGGCTAAATGACACTTAGGTTTTTTAGATGGTTTTATGAGCCCACAATCCTACCCAATTGTGTTATAGAGCTATAAGATTGGTATATATCTCACAATAAACCAAAATCAAGTGGAAGACCTTGGATACCATAGCATGCTCAAAATGGGTAGAGGGTTGAAAAGGAAAAATGTGATAAGGAGGGTGAAGGGAGTAGTTGGAAAGGGACAAAAAAGAGAGTCCAAGTGCAACATACAAAGGCATTAAAAAAGGAAAGGGATTATCGTAAAGTAAGGAACCTGACAAAATTTTATGTATTAAGGCAAGGGCATGGAGGATATAAGGAAGCATACAAGGAGATGCATGTAGAAGTAGTACAACTGGGGACCATACTCTAAAGAAGTGGAGGTGAAATTGGAAAAGATAATGGAGATCTAACAAGGGATGAGGTAAAGGTGGCTCAAGAGATGGATGAAGAGAAAACAAGAGGTCACAGATAAAGATAAAGGTGTAAAAGGATGCAAGAATCTAGGCATGGTCATATAGGTTAGGAAGAGTAAGGAAAGAAATTAAGGGAAATGAAAAAATGAAATGAAACAGAGAAAAGAGAAGAAAATAAAAGGTAAAATATTGGGTTTGAGAGATGCACTAAAGAATGATATATTGGGGAATTGAAAAGGATGGGGAGAGAAGTGTAATAATCATGAGGGATATGGGCAGCCTTGAAAGGTTTGAAAATGAGTCTAAAAAAGCCAAAAGAGAAAATAGTTTAGTGATTAAAATGAAAAATAAGGAAATAAATGGAAGAAAAGGAAACATGAGGAAAAAAGGAGTGAAATGAGGACACAAAGAGGATGAGGGGAGATGGAAGAAGTAGGTAGTATCTTGACAAAGTAAGCATGGGTGATGATATGTAAGGAGAGGAATAATGAAACAAAGTAGATGGTGGTTTTGGAAATGTAAATGGGATGGAAAATGGGAAAGTGGTGATGAATGAGGGGAAGAAAAAGATGGGTGGACAAGAAGGTGAAAAGAGAAGGTAGGTGTTAGTTAGCTTGTTAAAAGAGATTGACAAGTTGAAGGGGTGATTAGAAGATATTGACAAGATAAAAAGATGGTAAGGTGGTGAATAAATAGGGGGATGTAATGAAATGGAGTGAGATGAAACTAAAGGATGAATATTAGAGATGATATGAACAAAAATGAAGAATTGAAGTAGGGATACAAAGCATGGATACTCATAAAGATGAAAAAGATAAGTGAGTATCAACATGGAAAGAGGAAAAGGGGATTGTAAAAAGGGCCATAGGTAAAAAGAGATAAGAAGAAAAGGGAAATTATGGAAGGCTTCTCAAAGGATAAATACCCAGGGAGAAACTAGTTGTAGAGGAAAAAGGGGAAGATAAAAAGGATGAAAGGATTGAAAAAAAGCAAATAGGAAGAATGGAAAATGTCTACAGTGAAAAGAGTGGTAGAATGATAGATAGTGGTGGTACATATAAATAAAAAGTGAAGTAATAAAAGAAAATAAAATATTACATGATGCACATGATGAAGTGGAATGGGTGAGGAAAATAGAGTGATAAAGGGGGTATGAAAAATAGCCAAGGGGGAGGGTAGATGATGAGGATAGAGAAATAAGTTGAAGGGGATAAAGGGAAAGGTTGGTAATAAGGTGAAAGAGAGGCAAAAAATGAAAAAGGTGGGTGGGGAAGTGGGCTACAAATCATGCATAAGGAAAGATGATGGGGATGCCAACAAAACAAAATAGGAGGTGGCTTTATGAGAGGTAAGGGGGGCCAATAGGGAATGGTGTCAATCATTGCGTTAAAAGAGATTGACAAGATGTAAAAGTGATTAAAAGAGATTGAAAAGATGAGTTTTAGGAGGTGGAGGTCTATATAGATCATAGAGTTATTGTGGCTATGGTTCACCACTGCTATGAGCCAAATTTTAAGGGTAGTAGAGAAGTGATGACCTACAAAGAATTTATTTGATGGTTAAGGAGATTCTACAAGTAAGGAAGTTAACAATGTGGTGAGTAATAAAGGATGGACCTTGCTTGACCCAATAGCTGCATGGGTAGGATAGATAAATGGTGGCCATATATGCATCATGTGCCCTAGTTGCTTGGAACTATAGACATGTGGTCCCATTTATAAGAGGCCTTAGTATCAGGGAGATATGTGGTCTAGGATATTGGTGATACAATTAGATAAAATAGTCATTCCCATAATATGGGTAGAATCTTAGCTAGTACAAAATAAAATATTGCCATGTTTGATCAAACACAGCTAATGGTTAGGGTTTGATGTTTAGAGATTATGGCAATTGGCTGGTAGGAATATGAGGGTAACATGTTGGATATTGTTGGTTAAATGTTATTATTCATGAGGTTGTGTGCATATTTATGAATGTTATGGTTATGGTTATTATTGGTATGTTTATGGTTGTTTTAAGCTTATTTAATGTAAAATAAATGACCATTATTGTTGTAATGTTGGATGGTACAAGTCATGGTGAAAACATCGACCATGCACACTAAGATAAGAATAGGTATTGATGTTTTTTTTTGAAAGGAATAAAAATAGTACTAAATTGAGATTATCTTAATGAACATAAGCCCTTCAAATGTTGTGCATGAGCAGTCCTTAGTTGATAAAAAGGATTTCATGATCACAGGCTATTAAGTAAACTCTAAATCCCTTGATTTATAGATAGTCAAAAGGGAAGATGGGTGATAGTTTATGTGAAGAGTAATGGGTGATATGTATGATAATCTCCTATGAATTAGTTTTCCCTTTCTATAAGTGACCTAAGAATGGTATTAGACAAGTCCATGTCATATGCTAGATATAGACTGACCAATGTGAGAAGTATACATGGGAAAGTTGATTATGGCTTCCAACTTATTATGTTGCTTGAGAGTTGATTGTAGCTTTAGAATTAGTTTTGATAGTGGGCCTTATTATTTCTTTATACGTATTTGAAGTTGGTCAATGTGATAATATTACATGAAATTAATCTACTTTTGACAAAGTTAACTCAACCATCCTTCAAGGGATTAGTCTAAGCTTATCGGATTTGCTTTAATATTCTTGATAGTTATCCTTCAAGGAAGTAGTCTACCTTACATGTGGCAATTTTTATTTTTGTTTTTGGGTAGTTATCCTTTGAGGAAGTAGTCTACAATGCTTAGGATATTGATCCAATTAATTATTTCAAGATGAAACGTGTTTAGACATGGATGCTCGTCAAGTAGCTCAAGTTGAGATAAATGATGTTGATGAAAATCTTCTTTAGAAATGAGCTACTTCAAAGATATGTGAAAAGAGGGTATTTAGACTTCAAGAGGCAAGACTACCTCTATTATGAATACTAGAGAGAAAGGGGTAGCATCAGTAGAGGTTTGAATACTAGTGCGATAGGCCCATATGGCAAATGGGATGTGCAAGTGTTAATCCTGACTTGAAGCACTGACAACTTTGGTTAATATTTTGGTGAGGGTTTATTAGAGTCTTCTTTTTTTACATTTTTATATGGTTGACAAGGTAAGGAAAATATTAAATCAATTCCAATTCATCACATAAACCTTGGACTTGCCTATTCTTGAAGGATTTTCCATTAGCAATGATGATCATATGAGGAACATCAAAGTGGAAGATGATATGGTGGTTGATAAAGTTGATAATATTTTCTACTTTGGTAGAGATTATAGGAATAGATTCCACCCACTTGGTGAAGTATTTAGTGTCTATGATGATGGAGCTATGCCACTATGAATAATGGGGATTAATTTCCCTAATGAGATCGATCCACCATTGAGAGATAGGCCAAAATTCTTTAGATACTTAGAGGGTATTGGCTGGTGAATAATGTAAATTACCATGCTATTGTCATTTAAAACACTTTTTTACATAATCACAATAGTATTATTAAGGTTGGGCCAATAATAACCAAGGTGAAGGATATGTGTAGTGACCACTAGGCTGCTAAAGTATCCCCCACAGATCCCATCATGTGTTTCTTTGATGGCATGGCAAGCTTTATGTCTACGTAATCAATGAAGAAGGAGACCATCAAAACCACATTTGTAAAGGATTCCCCCTATTATGGTGTAATGAGAGGTACTCTGAATAAAATCTCTTTGGGCATTCCTAGAGAGGTTGGGAAGAATAATGCCTAGGTTGAGGTAGTTGAAATTTTGGTCATACCAATTGTCAAATGGGGATTCATCTACATTAAAAATGGTAGGGAGGTTGGATTGGCCATAAGAGGGTTTGTTAAAATGATGAACGGTGATAAATATTTTGGAATTATAAGGCTAAGAAGGGATTTGAGAAGTAAGGTAGGCCATTGTATCTACAAATTTATTGGTAGATCAGGGAATGGATTGAACTAGGTAATTCTTAAATGATTTAAAGATTTTGTCAACTAAAAGTCTATATTTTAGTAAGACATCATTTTTACATTGATAGGAACCATTGACCTAGTTGACCACAAGCTGGGAATCATCAAAGACATGGATTATCTTAACTCCCAAGCTTTGAGTAGTTTTAAGACCTATCACTAGGGATTCATACTCAACCATATTATTGGTGCATTCAAAGTCAAGTTTGAAGGAGAGAGGAAGGGCCTCACCATTAAGAGGAATGAGAATAACTCTAGCACCCCATCCTTGTTGACATTTAGAGCCATTGAAGAACATGGTTATTTGGTAGGTTATGTCATCTTATTGAAAAGGAGTCATGATAGACTTGTTTGGAAAGGCAAGAGGGGGTGGTTGGTTATTTTCTAGAGGAGATTTAGCCAATTTATTAGCAATGACTTAACCTTTAATTTCCTTCTATTAGAATAATTCAAGGTAAAATTAAGCTAGGATCATGAGCCACTTATCCATACACTAATTTTAGTATGGTTTAGAGTGTATGTATTTGAGTGGATCAATATTAGTGATGACATATTTTTTATGGTTAAGAAAGTAGTGGTAGAGTTTGGTGGCCATGCAGGTCAATGCTAAGCATAGTTTCTTAGTCTGTGTATACTAAGTTTCATATTATATAAGTGTATGACTAATGTATTATATGACTTGATCTTTGTGTTTTTCATCTCTATGAGCCAACATTGCCTTTAGGGAAATGGTTAGTGGAAAAAATATATAGGTAGAAGGGTTGGTCATCTTTCAAAGGGGTGAGGATAGGTGGTGACAAAAGATACTGTTTGAGTGAATCAAAGTCCTTTTAATAATCATTACTCCATTTGAAAGATACGTCCTTCTTTAGAAGGTGATGAAAAGTTTGGCATCGATCAGAAAGTTGGGAAATGAAATGGTGAATATATTGAAGTCTTTCCTAAAGGTTGTAGATTTGTTTAAGGTTAGTTCATGGAGGCATGTCCAAAATTTCTTTAACTTTAGTAGGGTCTATTTCAATTCCATGAAGAGAGATGATGAATCCAAGAAGCTTTCCTAAAAGGACCCCAAAAATGCATTTCTTAGGATTTAGGTGAACATTATAATGGATGAGGCATTTAAATATGAATGTAAGAATAGTTAAGTGGTCTTTTTAGAGTTTGGATTTCTTTAGAAGGTCATCCACATAGTCTTCTATGATCTTATGGATGATATCATGGAAAGTATAAGTCATGGAACATTGGTAGGTTTCACTAGCATTATTTAACCTAAAAGGCATGACTCTATAGTAAAAATTTCCCCAAGGGGTCATAAAGGTAGTTTTATGTTGATATTCAAGAGTAACCAAGATATAATTATAACCTAAAAACCCATCCATGAGAGATAACATCTCATGGTTAGCCGATAGATCAACAAGATGGTCAATGCCAGGGAGAGGGAAGACATCTTTGGGGTATGCAAGGTTAAAGTCACAAAATTCCACAAAATGCATAAACCCCCATTGGATTTGGTGATAGGTATAATGTTTGAGACCCATTGGGGGTATTCAATGGGTTGAATGAAGTTTATAAATAGGAGATGTTGAAGCTCTTCTTTGATGAGAAGGGATATGCAAGGATGCATGTGTCAAAGTTTCTATTTAATAGGCTTAACATCATGATGAGTGACTATGTTATGGGTAGGAATGGTTGGGTTAATCCTAGGTATATCATTATAAGACCAAGTGAAGGATATGCTATGATCTTAGAGGAAAGAGGATAAATCTTGAAGTTTCTTAGTATTCAATGATTGGCCCAATTTAACAATGCGGGGGTCATCTAGAGTGCCCAAGTTGATATCAATGGTATATTCATTTAATATATTCAAGTCCTCATGAGGAAGGGATTTATGGATATAATACTTCCTCGTACCTAAGTGGGTAATAATGAAATCATCATCTTGATGTTGGATGGTGTTGATGGTGGTAGAATTGTTCTCTACCATTTTAAGATGTATGACTAGAAGGACCTTGGTTTAGCCACTATTTTGGTATATGAGAGGGTCCAAACCTATAGTATTGATAAAAGAAATTTAGGAGGGATGATATCAGGGTCTTTCAGTGGAGAAAGTGATTGGGTTGGCAAGGATGGGATATCTTCCTCTATGGTGGCAATGGGTTTGGGTGAATTAGTGGATTCTTGAGGTGGTTTGTACCCAAGGCCAAATGACTCATTAGGTTACAATGTTTTGAAATGGGGTATCTCATGAGGCCCTTATTCATAGTGCCTAAGTCCAAATCCTTTCCAAGCACATCTATGAAGATACAACTTAGTAAACTCTAGTTTTCCAAGATAGGAAAAGTTAGAGGTAAATGGTTAGATGGATGATGTAGTGGTAGGGGATGGAAGTGGATGATCAAGTCCCCCATAAAGGGAATTCATTTGATGGTTAGGTAGACCAATAAGGATGATGGTTCCAATGTTAGGGTTGTAATAAGGGTCATGTTTGAGATTCCCATATCCTTGGGGGTGAAGAAGGCATCTAATGCTAAGATTATATATTCCCCAGAAGAAATATGTTAGAATGTGGTTATCACAGGGTCTTCTACAAGAATGTGGGAAGAGGGGATATATGACCTAGTGGAAGCTTAAATGCTATGGGTTTTGGATGGTGAGGTTATTTTGTTGGTAGATGATTGTGTAGTGGATAAGGGAGGAAGAAGGACATCATTGGGCTGATATGTCATATTGTAAGATGTAAAAGGACTAGGGTCAACTTGGATAGTCACAACTTGCACTTCATGTTTAAACTTACCACATAGATGTAGGGTGGAAGGGACACAACTCATGGCATGAATCCAAGGGTGTTAGAGTAAAATATTATATTGAAACTCTCCTTTTACAACATAAAAGAGTTTAGGAGTAGTACGAGGTCCTAAAAAAATGTGGAGGACAATTGTGCCCAAGGTGGTAGCCATAATATCATTGAAAGAATGAAGAACTACTAAAATTTTAGACATGATGTTTTTAGGTAATTGTAGATGGCCATAAGCATGGAGGAGATAATATTTATGCTATCTCCCCCATAGATCATCACCCTTTTGATGTTGGTTTGATTGATATATGCCATAATGAATATAGGGGGATTGAGATCTTCTAAATGAATAAAAGGTATTTCTAATTTTTTTAAGGTGATAAAGTTGGAAGTCTGAAGGGTACCAACAAAATCAACTAGAGGTTGAGGATCATCGGGTTGGACCTCAATGGATTGTAGAGCCTCTATGAGTACTTGATGGTGATGGGGAAGGTAGAGATTAACTTATAAAATATCATCTTTGTTGGAGTTTGGTGAAGTTTCATGTGGATAACTTTTTGGATGGATATTACATATGGGTTACGGTATGGAGAATTAGATGGAGAGGCACCTAAAATAGACACCTTGGGTTTGTTTGGAGATGGACAAGGTGGGGTATTATTAGCTTGGGAGTTTAGGGAGAGGTAATTCCAAGTAATGGATGCCTTAGTCTTCCCTTTATCCTTTTGTTGGCCTGAGATCGGGTAATTATGTGAATAGTGTGGATAAAGGGGTTCTCTAGTTGGATGGTTGCTTTAGTTCCTCCTCTTCACTTTTGGGTGATATCAAAGGTTAGATGGGTTGAGTAGGTGGTTAGATTGGTAATGGGGATGAAGGAGGTTTATCTGATAATAGATCAACATCTTCACATAAGTTATGAACCAATATTTATAGAGCTTTATGATTCTCAATGTCATGTCTTGGTACCTTATGATATGCACATATCAAGTTATCATTCTACTTAGAGGGTTTGGTATGTGAAGGTTCAAAGGGTTTGATGGGTTGTAAGATCAATGAAGAATTTTGAAATAATTGTTGGAGGGTGGTCAAGTAAGATTTGGCTAAATGTGATAAAGGTTTAGTGGTTTTTGTTTTGGGTGTTGAAGTAGAAAGTTGTGGGGATGTGGATTTGGTGATAGGTGTCTTGGGTTAAGTGGTATACCTGGTTAATGGTTTTGGTTTGGGTAAGGTGGTTGATGAGATAGAGGCAAATGATGGTAAGGTAGGTAACTTAGGGATTATCGGTGTAGTGGGGAAAGGTGCTTTAGAGAGCAAGTATGAAGTTGAGACTAGTAAAGGTAATGGGGTTTTGGTAAAAATTGACGATTTTATGTTTAAGGTAGAGGGATGGAAACCTAGGATGGAGGGAAAGGTTGAGGGAGGTAAAATCTAGGGTTTTTGGCCCTTTATTGATTTTACCTCATTGGTTTTTTTAGTTGTTGGTTTTGGAGGGGATTTGGTCACTTTAGTTATCTTGGTGGGTTTAGGTGTTTTAGTGTGAATCAATTTGGAAGGGGTTTTGGTTGGTTGGGTGGAGGTTTTAGTTATTTTAGGGGCTAGGTTGGTCTATGAAATAAGGGGTTATAAGTTCCAGTTTGGTTGCCTTACCTTTATCCTGACCTTTGATATAAGGTTTTGCAATTAGAGGTTGGGTAGATGGAGTCATCTTCTCTTGTGAGATAGCTTCCAAAGAGGGGGTGGATCATTTTGAGATAGGGGAGGTGGGTTTGGTATCCTATAATGGAGGTGTGGATATGGTTGCTTCCTTTATTTGGGTGTCTAAAGGAATAGAAGGTAGTATTTTTTATTACAATAGGGGAATGGGGAAAGAAGTAGTTGAGGTAACATTTTATTCATTAATGGATTCACTAGTAACCACATTAATAATATGTGCCTCATGAGATGACCTAGGTTTATTTTCATGATGAGAGGTAGAAGAAACATGATTAGGTAAAGGTTTATAGAATATGTCAAGGACTTGGTTTGGTGACACATTAGGATTGTCCAATGTGAGCTCCCCCTTTTTAATGAGTGACTAGACAAGGTATTTAACAGTATTGCATATATTTATTTCATGTCCTATAAATTGATGAAAAACATAATGTTCATTCTCATTATACCAACTAGGCATGGGGTGAGAAGTATCAAACTATTGGGGTGATTTAATTGGTGGAAGTACGATGATTTTGGTTTTTAGTAACTTTTCCAAAATAGAAGGATAAGGCTCCCCATGTGGAGTTAATGGCTTATGGTTATTCCAAGTTTGGTTCCTTTTGTTTTGGTTTGGATAGTTAAAGGGGTTAGAGGTTTGGTTCCTTGGGTTCTATTGGTTGGTAGATGGTCAAGGTGTGGCTTTGAGGACAATAGCATTGGTGGTGGATTTGATCTTGGAATTGGTATTGGTTATGTTGTTTAGTTTGGAAGGAGAGGGCTCATTGGTTTTTTAAGTTGAGTTTTTGTTCTTTAAATTTAATATTCCCTCATAAATGGATCTATTCTCTAGTTTTTAAGCCATGGTAAAAGCTTCATCGAATGTTTGGAAGCTTTTGACATGCAAGGTGGATGAGATGTGTCTTGCACATGCCTAGGCAAAGAGCTCTATAAGCTCAAGTTGAGGCAATGAAAAGAAAAGTTGGCTAACTAGGGTCCTCCAATGAGCCATCAAATCAAAAATAGATTCATATTAGAATTAATTAATGGAGTAGAGGTCAGTAATAGAAACTTTATTAGATATATTGATAAAAAATTGATCCAAAAAAGTTTGGGCTAGTTGGGCAAAGGAGAAGATGGAGTGTTTTGGGATGACACTATACCAATCCAATAATAATCCAAATAAGGACATAGGAAAGGTATGGAGGAGGAGAGCATCATCATGGGAAATCAAATAACATGCATGCCTAAATTCTCTTAAATGTTGTTGGAAATCCTCATTGCTTTGAAATTTAGAGAATTTTGGCAATTCCTATTGTAGAGGATATGGTCAAAGAGGGACAGATGGATGGATGGGTTCATTAAAAATTTGGTCATAAGAGATAAGGTTATGTGACCCTAAGATGGATGACTCAAAGGTAGTCATCTTCTCCATTACCATCTTGACCAAGTCCATTTGGGGTTGTTGGGGCCATGTGACATGGTAATAACTAGTGGATGGTTGGGATGATGTTATGTGTGTGTATGAGGTCATGTAAGGTTAGATGGAAGGTGAAGGTATGTATACTTACGTGATAGTAATATATTGATAAGATGTCATGGCTATGTGTTGGAAGGTTGAGGTTGGGGGGTCTATGTGTGGGATCAAAGTGGTTAGTGGGTTAGTTGGTTGAAGGTGGATAGTGACCAATGTGTTTATAGGGGGAAGTGTTTATGGCATGGAGAGAACTAGATTTTAATATTAGGTTTTGATTTATGTATTATTTTCTACCAAAGGGATGATGGAAGTAGGAGTGGAGGATAATGTCATAGTAGGTGGGGTGTAGGTGACTAAGGGTAGGGTTGAACCCACTTGGGATGTGATAAGAGGTGTTTAGTTGGGGGGTGGAAGGTTAGTTTGGGTTTTAGTGGATGGGATGTTGGAAGAGGTGTGGGTCAACAATGGTCAAGTTGAATTGGTACCCACCATAAAGTGGGGTAGCATGCCAAGATGGGGTTCGGTAGAGGAAATTGAAGCAAAAGGGGTGTAGTGTGGCATGGTATTGAGGTAGTGTTATAAAGCCACCTGATTATTATCAACGAAGGTAACAAAGTTAGGATCCCATTCAGATAGTATTGGGACCCTAGAAGGAGAGGAAAGAGGGAGACTCTTAATGTGAGGGGAACTCTCAATGTCTAAGGTATACTCCATAGGTGTAGAAGAAGATGGGGGCTGATGAACTTGATTTCTAAGTTATTGTTTGGTAGTGACCATATGAAAAAATAAGGAATGAAAAGGAGAAGCTCTCAACTCAAATAAGAAGCAACCAAAAAGGTTTTAAAGTAATTAATAAAAACACTAGAAATGTGTTTAGTCTAGGATTACTTTTAAATTTCTTTTGGCTTATGCCTTAAAGAGTGTGGAGGGGAAGTTGGTTTGATATGGGTACTAAAAAGGCAAGATATAACTGGTTTTGGGTTGTTTAGGAACTAAAAATAAATATATATGTTGAAATTTAGTATGTGAATTGGTATTGGGGCATACCCCCTCACTTCATAATCCCAAAGTGATAAGGGTGTCAGGTACTTAGCCAAGATATACCGAGTCTAGAGTTTATACTCAACCAAAGTGCTAAGTTGGTTCTCCCCTTGGTGGTGAAATCTAAGTGGGATAGCTAGGAGGGGGTAAGGTTGCTGCCAAGTGATGAAATCCTAGTCAATCTTTGTCTCAAGTATTTTTTTGATATGATGATTATTCAGTGGTTTGCCTTGGTGTGTGAATACAAGTGAAAGTTACGATAAAATTACTGTTCCTCCTAGTTACTAATGAACTAATATCAACAATATATTGAATGGATGTAAAGTGTTTGTTTTAAACCCAAAATAAAATTTTATATTTATTTTAATACATACAAAATCACTAAATGCAATCTAAATGAAAGATGAAAATGCAAGTCCTAATCCTAGGATGATTGTTCTTTTTATTTCTTTTAAAGATGCAAGGGAAATAAACTTTAACTTTTCTAAAAATGTAACGAAAACTTGTTTTTTTTTAAGAACAAAAATAAAAATTAATTTTATTAAAAATGAAAATAAAAATTCAAATAAGAATGCAAGAAAGTATGAAAATAAGAATATAAATAAATATGCAACTAAACATGCAATTAAAAATGAAACTAAATGATTTTTTTTTACCAACACAACTAAATAATTTTTTTCCACTAATGAAACTAAATGAAATGTTAACTAATGACTTTATAAATTTATTAAGACAACTAATGGACACAATAAAACTCAAGGGTCTCACTGGGAATTAGAAAATGTTTCTCTCAATTTTTTTTTTGCTTTTTTTAATTCTTTGAAAAGAAAGAAACTAGTGATAAGGGGTGTGTAGAAAAACTTATTAAAAATACATGCATTGAATCCAAGTGATTGTGGAGAGATCCTCTTTGGATTTGGAGGATGACTTGTAAATAATAAAACACTAAAAGAAACTTGTTTTTAGACAAGTAAATGGGTGGATTGCCTAGCGTGAGATAGATCCTAGAAGCAACAACTTTCTAGGAGGTTGTCAATCCACCTGTTTTAAACACATAACTCGAAATGATAAAATAAAATGATTTTCCATAAAAAATATAAAATTAATTATATTAAACATAAAAAGTAACTAAATTTGAGACAATGAATTTAAATTCTTTGCTAAATTAATCGAAATGAAGCAACTAGTTTGAGTATACTAATGCTAAAAATTGGTGAAGGAAAGGTTATGGTTTTGGGTTTGTAAATGGTTTGGTTTGTCTTGTGACCAGGGATAAGGTTATGGTTAAAAATGGTAAGAAATAAAGAAGGCAAAAGGGATAAATTGTGAAGAGGTAAATGGATGAAATGGATGAGAAAGAAAGGAGGTAAAGGGGGATAAAGGGATAAATGGTGAGGAGGCTAATGGGTAAATGGAATAAAAATAAAGAAAAGGTTATGGGTAAAGAGGAAAAGGGGTGAAAGTATAATAATAATGCCAAAGGGTTTATGGTATCTATTATAAAGTCTAATTTAATGTGGGAAGACAAAAATACATGTTGAATAATGATATTCTAAGGGTAAATTTTCCACATTTCATGCGGGGCCCTTGTGATGCTTGATGAGGTCATCAAACACTTTATGAAGGGCCCCAAGTGGGGTATGATGTCCCACATGAAGCCACATCACTTCTAGTCCACATCACTTGACATATCACCTCCCAAATCACCTCCCATTTCACTTGTCATGTCACATGCCATGTCACATGTCATGGCACTTGCCATGTCATTATGAATAGTGATAGTGTGTCCCATAATGAATATTGATGGTGAATAGTAATTTTGAATAGTATTCTCAAATAGTGATTTTGAATTATATTTATGACTAGGAAATTAGTGATTCAATTTGTTAATATGTGTTGTGGGAAGTATAAATATGTTTTAAGGGATCTCAAGGCATTTAGGCATCAAAAATTGTAAGTGTATAGTTTTCTAGTGTCTACAATCTTATAATAGTTGTAATTTACTATTTTTAACAATCTCAATTGTATATATTCATAATATTATTTATTTGAGTTTTATAATAATTGGTCTAATATAAATTAGTTTATCACCTTTGTAATTGAAATATTTATTCATTCTTGACCCTATACCCACAAGCTAAGAATTTAGAGTTAAATATTTTTTGAACCCAACCTTTATGTCTCCTTATGCAAACCCTACCTTACCCTAGGTTATTCAACCTCATGAAGTTTTTCCTTGATGTCATTTTTACATATATTTTCTATTATATATATGAAATATAGGAATAACCTTGGATTAGGTGGTGTTTCTATTGAATAGTTGAATCTTCCTATTTTCCCACCTAAGATGGCTCAAACCAATGAAGTATCAAATCCTATGCCTAATGATAGTGCCAATAATGAAACTAAATAAAATTATGAAGAGTTATAATAAAATATAATTTTTATCATAAAAATATATAACCTAATGTAAATAATGATAATGAACTAATAGATCAATACAAAGTACAATATATTACTATGTTTTGAGAGTGTATTTGTCAAAACCCTAAAGATCTTGATAATATCCTCAAAACCATATTGGAAACTAAAATAACAAAAATCAAAGATAAACATCTAGGTGCATATATTGATCATGTTATTAGAGCTATGGGACATCCCCATATTCCTATCTCTCTCTCATTGAGCACATCATTGCTTCATACATATAATGGGGACATGGGTTATGTGTTTACACCATTGTTCCCTAAAAATTACTTTTCTTGAGACATCCTACATGGGAACCATTACTTATTACACCAAATTAATGGTTTTAATACCTATATAAACTCAAACAATGTGTATATCCCCTTTGGTGACTTATCAAACTTACAACCTTAGCAATCAAAATGTGCAAGATCATGTACAAACTATAAATATCTTACAACTTAAGGTTACAAACATTGATTAAAATTATATCAAATCACCTTATGCTATTAATTAACTAAATGTTTTACATAATTCTCTTGTACCTAAAATATATTTTCACCCTTTGTGCACTAGTTTTGTTGCACCAAAATTCACATTTTATGATGTCAAGGGTGATCTTAAATGACATCTGGGATCTTTTTATGCAACATGTCTTTATTATGTCTCCAATGATAAAATTTTGACAAACTTATTTCCAAGGATCCTAAAATAATATGTTTTATAGTGGTTTAATGATTTATCACTCTAATCACTAAGAGCATTCAAAAATCCTATTGATCACTTCCTAGAACATTTCTCTAGCAACATGTCTAAAAACATGTCCTATGCTCAAATCAAAAGATCAAATAAGGAATGAACAAACCTATCAATGAATATGTTTTGAGATTACAAATATTGTTGGCCAAAATTACAAACCTAATGGAAGATAAATAACTACAATACATATTCAAACAAATCTTGTTTTCCTCATTACTTGAGTCCATTATTTTCAAAAATTTTAAATATTTTATGAATTATTCCATATTTTTTGAGTTATTTAAATGGAATATATTTCCTTTAAAAAACTTAAGTATGCATAACACACATTAATAAGATACACTAACAATTTTGATATCAATCTAAACTATAAGTTTAAACCTAGATAACCTAAAAAAAAGAAACAACTACAAAGGTTAATGTAGTGTCACAAAAACCTAATTGAAACATATTATATAATTCACCTAAGATAAAATATATGTGATTACCTGAATCTTCATATTATTTAATTCAAAATATTTTAGATTTTCATATCATAAATCTCCCTCCTTGCATAAAGGTTGATACAATTTGACCTCTACCAAAAGGATATGATGCTAATGCATATTATGACTATCACCAAGGCTCTGGGCATTCTATGAATATATATGTTATACCTTGAATCATAAGATACAATACCTCATTTATGGCAAAAATATTACCTTTTATGATCATCCAAAGGATTTAGGTTCACAACATAGAGATCAATAGAATAAAAAATATATTTAATAATTATTTGCAAGATCATTTTAAGAAATATATAGAAGTTAAACTTGTATACAATGCACATCCTCCAACACATTATGGTAACACATCACATGGGATTATTATAAATTATAAATGCATAATACCTCATATGTTTTAGATACCTTCTATTACTTTGATTATAGTGACATAGTAGATGATGACTCTAATCTTCATTCATTATTTATTTGAGCATACCTTGAGCATCAGCCTATACATAGTGTTATGATTATAAATATTGATAGTAATAATTTATGAAATGACATTACTTACACATTTGGTATATACACATGAGGATTTATACCCTTTAACAAAAATGGTCATATCATTTGATGGGACGTCATAACCTATTATTGGTGAGATTGATTTACCTTTACAGGTTGGTCAAACACACATGGTTACCACCTTTTCATTTATACCATATACATGATACTTTGATATGTTATTTTGATTACCTTGGATAAATAAAGTTCAAGTAATACCTTCCACTGTACATGGGTGTATTAAATACATTCATACCAACATAGTAGACACAGTTCCTGGAATTCCATATGAGCATCCACTTGAAAAAGATAATTATAATCCAAGACAAATATTTATAAAACCTAATAAGGTTAATAATAAATTAAATGGTAAGTAACAAGTAATCCCCTTTACTATGTGACCCATACCAGAGAGGCCTTTTCACTAGAGACATATAATGGATTCCATAAAATATTTATTTATTCCTATACAACATACTTAATTATCTAGAGAACCTAAATATGATATAGTTACATTTAATCTAAATAAACCATATAGAACTAAAATATGGTTCCATGAACCCCTACTCTTTATATTATTTTTTAACAACCACACAATTATATTACACATACTAGAACACCACATATTCTATAGATATAGATATGACATGTATGCATGCTCTTTATCAATAACACCAATTTTATATACCATATTCCAAAATTAGATACACACACACACGCACGCATGCACACACACATGCACACACACACACACACACACACACACACACACACACACACACACACACACACACACACACACACACACACACACACACACACACACACACACACACACACACACACACACACACACACACATGATACCTATGAGCATCCCTTGGATGAAATCATAGGATAACCTTTTCCTTTCAAAAATACAAAAACAAAAAATTCCAAAAATATTAAAATATTCAAAATTCCTAGATTTTATTGTTTCCTTGGCATCTATGGAATTTTCTCTATGTTAGTATATAGGATATCATTTTGATATATACACATGTTTCATTAATATTTGAGTTTGACAAAATCATAATTAGACACATAACCTATGTACTTATAGATGTTTTACCTCCCCTCTACTCATGTTATATAGTATGTTGGGGGCATTTGCCTTCATTTGTAATGATAGATACATGTTATATATCCTATATGATAATTTTCTACATGATCATGTTTGATATTATATGTTAATTCTTAAAAATGTATACATACATTGTCATATTTTTCATAGTGTACTTGATATGTTATGATACATATAGTTTTTTGCTAACCATATATGTAGGGACTTGTATAATATGCTTATGTTGGTTGCTTATATTTCATTTATTCACATTGTCAATTCCTTGAGTGTATTACATTGCTTATGATTGTGGAACATTTGAATATTTTCCTAATTTAGATAACATCTACCATTGTATGTTGTTTACACATTTGAATACATCAGTCCATTAGATTGGACATTTAAATATGGCATCACTTTTGTTATGCAATATTTGAGCATACCCCTTGTATGAGGTCTCCTTGGAACATTCCTTTGCATTTAATTGAGTGATATTATGTGTATTATTGATTATCTAGTGATATTTTACTATTATTCTCTAGACATTTCCATGATGTATATAATACATCTTCAAACTTAATATGATCACATACTATGAGCCTAATTGACATATCTACTTAAACATGTTATATTTATATGCTACATGATTTGTGCATAGATTATACAACTATATTATCCTTTTGAGGTAAAGTAAATTCCAAATTATATTTAACTCACCTATGAATGGGGGGAGGGCATATTAGTTGGGTCATGTTATATAAGCATGACCTCCACATTTTCACATTTCCAAAATTTTAGTGTGGTCATGTCACAAAGACATAACCTCCACACTTGTACTTTACTCACATTTTTTAGATTTTAGTAGGGGCATGTCATAAAGTGCATGACCTAAAAACTATAATCCTACTCATTATATAAATAATTTATTAGGTGCATGTCATAAATACATGGCCTCCACACTTTACCAATCTCTAGTTAAATTCCATGTTATAGATATAGACTAGGGTCATAATTCTATACATTACATCAATTTTGCATATATTTGAAATATAGTTTTTCAAATTTATGAAAAATATAATCCATATCGTACATTTCAAAGGTTTATATTCTATATTTTCACCAAAAAATAAAAAAATTACCAAGTATACTACTCATCAAGATGCACTAATTACACCAAGATGTATTGTTATCGACCCTTTTTATTATAAAAGTTCATTAAATTTATAGGTTGAAGTGATTAAATAATTAAAGATCAAAGGATTTATATATTAGATTAATTAAATCATCCAATCTCTCAATATTTATAGGATGAGTTGATTAAATCACTCACTCTCACTAGATTATATATATTCACACTTGAGTTGTCTGATTCAGATATAATGATCTCAATAGTTATGTCACAACTTGTATTGAATCAGAAAAATAAATACCTTAAAATATCCATATTCAAGTGTCTAATGTTTATTTCTAAACCTCTTCCAACTCTAATGCTTCATAAGGAAGCATCTTTACCAAATCAAAGCATGAAGAGGCAACATGGTTGCATCGACACACAAGTGTACTCCTTCCTTTCTCTCTTTCTTTTCAATAATTTCAAATATTTTAAATTTTAGATTATACATAATTAATTATATTGTAAAATTTTCTTGGTTATAGGTCATACACTATCAATGCACTAAAAGTGGGCTCAATCAAAGGAAAGGTGGGCTACACATTTATTTCCTTTAACCTTGTAATTTCAACCTTATGAATTACTATATTAAAGAGGGTCTAAAAAGTAGATACTATAGCTAAATATTATTAATATCCTAATCTTGTACATTTAAAAAATATCAATCATGGATCTATCCTTTATTTTTATACCTCCTTACTATAGAAAGGCTCACATTCACCATCTATTAGTCTAATCCATGAGATTTTGATGACCCAAGTCTCTTATACTACATAGAAACCTTAAACCCTAATAAACATCATTTTCTATCAATTTTAGATCCATACCTATTTTTTATCATTTTAGATACTACCAGCCATAGAAAAATGCTACTATCAATGGTAGTGTCTAGATCCTTATCTATTGTCTAGTTTTCAAAAGTCATTGAAATTGAAAATGTTTTAAAACTTATGGGTCAACCTATTTATTTCATTTAACCCTATTGTGAGATATTTTCAAAAGGTATGGTATAAATATAAGTTTAAACCTTCTCTATCATCATCTTTAAAATACCAAGCAAACATATACTAGAGCTAACTCAAACAACTATACAACCAAAATATTATACCCTATTTATCCCTGTTTCTATATAAAGTATAGGAGTGGTCATGTTATAGGTATGAAGCATTCAAAGAGTAGCCCATGAGTGATATTTTTAAACTTAAAATCTATATCACTTCATGCATCACCCTTTAGTATATCTCACCCTTGTGTACACACCATATTACACATAGGGGAAAAATACATAAGTTTGAGGCCCTCCTTAAGGTGTTGGTTATGTATAAAAATGCCTATTGACATAGAGATTTTTTTGGTAGATCGACACCGTGATCTCACTAACACATTTTTAGTAAACCTTATTTCAAGGGGTGAATAAAGGTGAATAGATATGGTTTAATCAATCAAAGAGGAGTGACAAATATCCTAGATCTTAATACACCAATAAAAAAGGTAATAAAAAACCTCAAACAAAGTAGTTGGTCACATCTAAATCTAGTAATTATTGGTCCACTTTCTACCCTTAGACATAGAAAGTGGTCAACCTAAGCCTTGATAACCTTAATACACCATAAAACCTCATAGTTGTCATATCTCTTGATGGATCAAAATATAGTTCAAAGGAGATCATTGATTGTCATATCAAATGCAATAGGTCCAAGGTCTTACCATGTCATGAAAACACATAGTGGTTATACCTACTCCATGCTCAAACTCATGTCAAGTGTCCTCATAGTGTTTGATCATGTGTAAAGGTCCATAATTATATTTTGAAGTGGGGGGGGTCTCCAACTATCCCAAATGTGCCATGGTGGATATAAATGAATTTTACAATAGATGATTCAACATGAACCTTTCTAGTTTGTTGATAATATGCAAGGTATGTATTAATATTAATTTTATGGATTTTATTAAGGATTATGGAAATTTAATTAAAGTCTTTAACACGTTTTAGGCATATTTAATAAGTATTAAAATGTCATCCATTATGATGTATTCACTAGAAAACATTGATATATTATCTTCAAAAGAGAGTTTTTGGCCTTAAATGGTGATTTTTGACCCCAAAATGCCACTAAATCCTTCAAAAATTCCTTTAAGGACCCCCATGAATATCGTATTTTCATTCTGACCCCTATTTTCCCTTTTCCTCCCTTCCAATAGTGATTTTTGTTTGAAATATGAGAAAACATAGGAAAATTATAGGTTCTAGGAGCTTTCTAAGTGGTATAGAACTATATAGTACAAATTTGCTTAGGTAGAGTTATGAATCTATAAGGGAACCACTACAGGCATATGCTAAACAAATAAAAGTGATTTAGTGCCCAAAGATCCCAAAATTGGTTCACTTCCTCTATGGGGATATTTTATAGACATAAAGAGCACTTCGGGTTTGTACTCAGTCCATACATAGGAGAGAGAGAGAGAGAGAGAGAGAGAGAGAGAGAGAGAGAGAGAGAGAGAGAGAGAGAGAGAGAGAGAGAGAGAGAGAGAGAGAGAGAGTGAGAGAGAGAGAGAGAGAGAGAGAGAGAGAGGAGAGAGAGAGAGAGAGAGAGAGAGAGAGAGAGAGAGAGAGAGAGAGAGAGAGAGAGATGATCTAACATCTTGGAAAAAAAGTAAACTTGGTGACCTTCCAATCATGGGAATTGGTTGTAGGATTAGAATTATGATATTTATGAATAAATTATAAGAATTTGGGTAACCTAATCACCATCCTCTTCTACATAGGAAAAATAAAGGGAATGGTTTTATTGAGTTTTGGGGTTTTTTTTATAAAACTAATGATTAAGCCTAGTTAATCGTGTCTTGTAGAGACGTTTCATGGCATCCTCAACCTTTGGTTCACATGTGTGGGTTTATTGGATGATAAATGTCTAAGCTAGCACTATATATAGGCTACAATAAAGTTTCCATTGGTTGGAAAGAGAGTTTAATGCATACATCTTAAGGTGAATTATGTTTTAAGGTTCAAAAATGGTGTATTGAAGTTACTCATGTATGTTTTATTAAATTTCAATGTTCATATAGACCTATAACACTATCAAATGGTGCCTCCATGTGAATATTACTATCAGGTTTGAATTTCACTACATAAGAAGATAATATGTTGTATAATGGTGGCTTGCAGGTTATCAAAACACAATAGTAAGAACAACAAAGAGTGTTGAAATCATATGAAAGTGTCCTTATTTCAAAGTTTTAAAACTTCATTAAGGACCTTATACGTAAGAATTTTTTTTTTGGAATTTAAACACCTTCATAGTCTTTCTTAGCAAATATTAAGGTTATTTATAAAAATTAATGTTTTTCAGAGGATCCTAAGTTCTATTTTCTAATTGCATATGCCTCATTAAGACCCCCAAAATGTTTCATTCTATTAGGTATGTGTGTGGATATGTATAGGTTCCTTGAGAATAATATTTGGTGTGAGATCTTAGTACATTTTAAGCCCTAAAATAGTCTCTCCCTTTTTTGAAACCTCATCATTATCATTTTAACATAGTTGTAAGCCTTGTATTCCAATTTCAAACTCCATATGACCCTATAGTCACCACCCTTAGGTAACCAGCCCATAACAAAGTCTAAGATAAGGAATCAAGGCCTAAAAACCATAAAATTTTATCAAGAACCATCAGTGCCATAAATAAATGCACCTATACAGATATACACCCTATTGGGAATGAAAATCAAAACCTACAGGAAATCAACTAGACCCACCATGAAAATGTCCTTCAAATCCATCATATGATGATGAGTCATGAGAAAAATAAAGAGATATTAATAGGTAGATGAATGTATTGTAGAGATGGATTGAAACACAAGAGATCCATTGGTACCTCAAGTGTAACTAAGAGGGTATTCTCATAACTTAGAGACCATGTTCCATAAACCCCTAGGTTAATCAACATACATGGATCAGTACCTATAGTAATGTTGGATGGATTAATTCTATATCCTAACTTGAATATAAGATCATATATAAAAATAAATGCAGAATATTCAAACTAAGTTAAAATTTAAAACATGGAGGTCATCTAACCAGAGGCAAATAATAGTGTAGGAGTACATTTTGGACTAAGTTGAGCACATATAATCAGTCAAGGTTACCTAGAATGAGAAGGTGCCAAAATAAAGAGGCTTGAAATTCCCAAAACATATGAAATTGGTATATTATAAATAATAAGTTATTGAAAACCCTCAAGGCTTCACATGATGATGATATAATTCCAAGGTGACTATCTATTTTGTGTTGCATACCCAAGATGCATAGGCTTATATGTGACTATGTAAATATACTTAGTTGGTAGAGTTAGAGAAGATGAGCCTTAGGGATATGATCATGATTTGAAACATGATGAGTGAATCATAATAATAATATTATAATCATATAAAAGGTACTTCTCATGTTTCCATGTCAATTCAGGTCTATACACTAAGTAATGATGCTTAAAGTAGGCTACAAGAGAGAGTAGGGTTGGTGAGGGGCCTGAGCATATGGTAACATGTGAATAAGGTATATGTTCAATTTAATAAGGTGTTATGGAAACATGGAAGCCATATATGCATATACAATGTGTTGAGGTTCCAACACTCAGTATGGATACTATAAATCCTAAAGGCTCATCTAGGTCTCAAGACCCTACCTCCACCTCAAAAACAAGTTCAGACCTTAAGTTCAATAAAATATTGTGTGTAGGAAGGTGTTTCAAACCCTAGAAAATGAATTTGAGGTAGAGGAATGAAATGAGATAGTCCTTTTGGGGTTTATCCCTCTTTTGAGCTCCGTTTGATTGAGTAGTTAGGTCAATTTGTAATTTCAAACACTCATACCTTTCAACACAAATGGATCTAGTCCAAAGAATCTTAAGGAAACTTAATCACCCCTATGGAATGAAAATCCATGAAGGAGTGAGTGGGGTTACAAAGCCCAAATTTATGAATAAATTATAATAAGCTAACCTACTCAAACTACCTAGTAGAGAGCTTGAGGCATACCTTCCAACACTTATATTTCCACACACACTTTTCATGGGACCTAATGTTATTTAGGAGAGATGAAGGGGTTAGTGGGATAAAGGTTCTGTTGGCCAATTTTTGCCCACATATGAAGCTCTTGCATGGTTTTATAAAGTAGTGGATAAAACAACTTTGGGATAATTTTAAAGTGCTACATAGACCCTATTAGATGACAAGAGTGCTTGAAATTACATGAAAGTGCATAACATTCATCTTGTTCTTCATTGTGTTCATCTAGACATCTTGAGTCTAGTGGAAAAAAATTTTAGGCATTTTTCTAATATCATAATTAGCACACGTGGATGAGTTAGGGAAAATTAGTCATATGGGTTTGTTTAAGTTAGTTCCAAGAACATATTCACCAATTTTTTGGTCATCCATCAAAGTGCATCAAAAGATATGAAGACCCAAAGTTGGGTTCTTAAGAAAAATCCACCAAATTTCCATACATAGCCAATTTTTAAGAAGCTCAAGTAGAGCTGAGTGACCATATTAATGAGCCCATATCTCACACATGTGGTAGTTATAGGATAAGATGATCACATGGGTCTATTTATCTTGGTCTCTAGTTGTTACGTGTTATTTTTTAGATCATTTATCAAAGCACGGTATAAGTTATGTATGTTCAAAGTTGGCCCTCAGTTAGATTTTGCTAAGTTTCCCATACTTACCCAAATGAACTAGGATATCCTGCAAGAGTAAATGGACCATCCAAATTTTGAATTTAATATCTTCACTTAGAAATTTCATAAAACTAGTGGATCAGATGGGTTCATCCCTTTTAGTCTCTAGAACATCTCTTATAAATTTGATGCCTCCATAATCCTTGAACTTCAAGATCCAAGCCTTAAAATTTGGTCAAAAAGCATAAGACATTCATGCCAACGTCAAGTTAAAGCTACTACTAAAATCCATATGAGCTTAAATTTTATAGTCTATCAGATGTTAATGATGGTCATGCAAATGTCATTTGACAGTCCATAAGATGTCAATTTTAAGCTTCATAAACTAGCCATTGATTTTCAAATAATGGGTCCCAGTTGATCTAATGGTCCATGTTACATTGTACATTTAGATCTAATAGTGATCAAAGGTCAAATGGGTAAGTGAATATATAGATTAAATATGTGATTGATAAGTGTCAACAATGCATCTAACTAATAGAAGATCAATGACTCATGGGCATTCATACAAATCAAAATCAATAGAGTGAGATGGGTTAATGTGTAAATGATATAAGTCAAATTTTGACAACCAATTAGAGTAAAGTCAAGCCTAAGGAGCTGCTAGTGAAGGTTGATGAGTTAGTTTTCAACCTGAGCTAGTGGAAATACATATAACTAAGCCCAAATATGATTTGAGTTGGACTATAATGCATATTTGAGACTAAGCATCACCATCAAAGGTCCTTAAAGGAAAAATAAGTCTTTCAAACCTAATATAAAGGAAAGGTCAACAAGTTGGTGGCTAAAAGGGGACTAGACATCAATTAGAGTATGGATAACTATAGGAAAACCAATGGTCTTAGATTGGTTTTCCATCTATATCAGACCTATAAAGATGAAGCAGGTATGTTATAAATTCAAAAGGGATCATCTATCGATATGGCTCCATAATCATCAATGAAGTTACAAACTGCCATTCATGACATGACACTATCTGTATTAGGATTTAAGGATTTGATCCTCATGAGCACGTCAAGTGGATTTAGGGTCCCAAAGTGGTGAATTGATAGTGGGAGAAGTCAAGGGCATTGATTTTACTCAAATAGACTTAGTCATCATGGAGAAAACCCTTGTCTCTAGTAAGACACTCTCAACTAATGAGATGATATCAAACACTATTGATATAACAATATATCCATTTATTTATCAAGGAATGCAAATAGAAAGCAATCAAGTACTACCAACTCACTTCTTGATCTTGAGGACTTGCCTCCACTCTTGAATGCATTATTCCCTTTTCTCTCTCTTTTTACTATATATAGAGGCTTTTGAGCCAAAAAATGGATCCTCTCAGCATTTTCTCTACTCCCTCTCTTGGGCATGACTAGACTCTACTAAGATGGAGATTTTAACCTCTTGAAATAAATACAAGATTGTTCTAGATTTCATTATTCTAGTATAGTGTGTACATATCAAATTTGCATATGTGGTAGAGGTTTCTTCCTTATCAAATTATGATCTCACCTAGTTACTAGTTCATCTTGTTATGTAGGTCATGTTTAGTGTTCTACATCTCTTGATTGAAGCCCACATATGGATACTATGACTAGTTAGTGTCTTACTTTAGATCTCACCTTCATTTCCCTCAACTTTGATCATTTGGTGAACTTTTTCATGAAACACTAACATATGAAAAATATTTGGGATCCTAGATCTAGTCTTTTATTTATTTCATTAGTGTTCTAAGAGTCAAATAGGGTGGCTCAAACCATAATTTAGGTGCATCACTTTCTCTTTCACTCTCTCTCTCTCTCTCTCTCTCTCTCTCTCTCTCTTTACCTCCCTTTTCCTTTGTCGTTATTAGGTTTTAGTAGTGGTAATGAGATAAAATGATACGTCAAGGGAGCTAACCTCATTAAAAATCCTAGAGGTTTGACCCTATTACAAGATACCCACAACCTAGGTTCAGTCCCATACTAAGCTAGATTTGGAATTAGAACTCAAACCCTTTTGATTTTAGCTAGGGTGAAATCTAGATCTACAACAGGTTCATAACAACAAATTTTGGTTTGCATATCCATACTGTATGAAAGAGTGTTAAGATGGTGGCCTATAAAACCCTTCCTAAACCCTCACTCAGACCTGATGAAGGAAATATGCCACAAAATTAATCCAAATGGAGTAATTAAGCTATGAAATGGCCTTAATGGTATCACCAAGTCCTCTAATCACTCAAATGACTTATTATTTATCATGTGTATGGGATATACTTTATAGATAAAGCCTAAGAAGTATATTTTAAGCCTATAAGTTAGAATTTGAGAAATAATTTCATACACCATGAGTTTTTGAGGAGAGAGATGGTCCAAAAAATTTTAAATAACCTCATATTAGTCACCTATAGGGACCTCCATGACTGGTAACTCTTATAGATAGACACAAGTGTCTAATTGAGAGACTATATGCATATAACAAGAGATAAATATCATGATCAATATAACATAGATACTATAAGATACCTAAAGAATTATTTTCATGTTAATAATAATGGATAAGTGCCTCACATCTCTAGATTAATATCAAAACTCAGAAACCTTGCACTTATGCTTATTGATGTAGCACCTTCATTGAGACAATAACACTTAAAGGATATAATAGAGTTTAAAAGTATAATAGAGGACATCTTAAAATTTAATTGGAATGATTATAATGTTTTTTAGATGTGTGGGTCATGTTGGTTTGTAAGGGAGATGTCACAACTATTCATTTTGCCCTAAAGACACCTCAAGATTGTCTAGAATGCATACTTCTCACATGGAAGGTAACTTCAAAACATCACAACTATATATAGATTATGCATGGGGAGATTATTTATTTAAGATAGTTTTAGGGATTTTTCTATAAGAGATTAGTGGAATTAGTTTAGAGGTTAAGGTGTCAACCTCTATGAGCCATTGTTAAGAGTCCCAAACACTCTGAAACCTCCAAAAAACCCTAGCAATGACATGATTATAAATATTTAGGATAAAATGCATAAAAAACATTATAATCACTTGGAAAAAACTTAGGTCATATTTCTCACTCATAGGAGGCTTCTACTAAGGTATTGGTCTATACATATAGTGTTTGAACAACTTCAAAAAATTCATGTTTTCAAGGTTTTAAGGAGGACATGAAGTCTATAACTTGGTTACATGTTAACAATAATTTTAAGGGATGGTTTGAGGCTTGTTTTACCTCCTAAAATCATCCAATTTTAACATATTTTCCTATAATGGCTTTTAAAACCCTTCACCAATCAGCTAGTCTATAGAAGCTAATGAAGATAGTTTAGTCACACAAGAAGGGTAAGATTATAGGTGAGGGATATTTTGAAGGCCGAATTTTTGATATATAAGTTTTGTTTAGGTGTAAAATAATCTTAATTATATATTTCTAAGGTTTGGTTCAACTCCCACAATCATCCAAATAATGAATACATAAGAGACTAGGCTACTAGTCCATAAATCCTACTTAGCCAAAAAAATTAAGATGTTTATGGGTGTATAAAACTAATATACAGCTAATTTGTGATCATAATACATATATAAATACACCTTGAGGTTATAAAACTCCATGACTATAAGCATTATATAGAATTTAGGTAGTTTTTAAGACATATCCAATGTGCAAGTAGGGGAATCTAATTAATGCCTCATGAAAAGGCCTAACTGGACCTCTTTCCATCCTTGGTAACTAATGAGGGGAGAGGGAATTGACTAGGTATGGCATGCATTGGATATTTATGAGTCAATTTATAAAAAAAAATAAACCTCATTTCTACAAGGTGCTCATTCAAAGCACTAGTCAATCTAAGCAACACATAGAGGAGTTTTATAAGAATGTTGTAACTATTACACAACTATTATGGCCTCTTCATACCACTTATATACTAATATTCCTTCCTATCTCTTATACAAAACTCTATATTATAGCCTTTATGATTTTGTTATCACCCCCTATCTGGGTGTAGTGAAAATCTACCAAATTGATTCTTAGACCTTGAGAATCAATAGAGAAAAGGATTATTTATTTGTTAGTAATAGTGTGTGTTATTATTTGTTGACTTGAATAAAGTATGATGTTCATATTCTATTTTTAGGTCATCTCCTTTAGCTAATGTTACATTATCATCCTATGCAGGTCATGTAAAGTGTTAAGAAGTGGTATTTGTATTGATGATTGAGATGATTGGTAGTGTATCATGTAGACCTTCCTCTAATTTCCTTCAAGTTGTATACATTCTACATAACCTTTGATTGAAATACTTGTGTTTAAGAGTGTGTCAAGAAGATTATTTAGTCATTATCATTCCATTTGATTTTTAAAGTGTGTTTTAATATCAATCAAGAGAGGATAAATGAATATTAGTGCATCATATTCCCTAGAGTAGGTTTTCGTTTCATGTTTTCATCCTATCTCTTTTCATCCCAACATTAACAAGTCTTAGCAATAGAGCTTGATTTGATGTATAAGAGGATATATCCCCAAAACTTAGAGGTTTGGTCTTACTATAGGTCACCCACAACCTTTAGGTAAAACCAATGTTAGTTCAAGATTGAAGAGAATTGAACTATCTCTTTTAAAGGGTGAATCTTGGAGTGTTAATAGTTTTCGCCTGCTCGATGGGACCAACTTTCAAGTGGTTTTGGAGCAAGCTTCAGTAGTCTTGTAAAACATTAGAGGACTCAAATCTACAGTCAAGTTACATTCAAAATGTGGACACAAGATCCTCCTCAAAACTTAAATACATTGATTTTATTGAGTTATCATTGGACATTGCTAGGATAAAGAGATACCATAGGCTTAATCCCAATCCTACACCCCCTAAATCTCTTAAATATGCTAAAAAAACCCTACTACAAATCTTATACCTATAATGGATAGGCCTATACTATAAGAATTTTTATATTTAAATGGTGTCATCCACTTAAACCTTAATCAATTGGATGACATACCTACTACTTCCCTCAAAATCCTTCTTTATTTCACAAGTGAAAACTCAACTTCCCCCATAGAACATATTGTAGACATAGACAATTTATGTTCAATCCATAATGTGACCTAAGAAAATGTATATATGAGACCATTGGTAACCCATTAAATGGTAAGGCACTCAAGTGGTATAGGGGATTAATAATTTCATCCATCAATACACGGGATTAATTCTGGGAGCATTTGTGTAAGCACTTTGAGGATAAGAGTGGCCATCTCTCTTTGGTGGAAAAACTTACCATAATTAAAAGAAACCCTAGGAATTCATGGTAGATTTCAACTATAGGTATCAAAAAACCTAGGATAGGATTCCCACATTCATCAATCCCACCCCCAATTATGCATTATTATACTAGCTATGAGCTCCAAATTTTGATGTGGTAGTCATGATAAAATCCATAGGGGAACACCTTGTTATAAGATAATGAGGTGGCCATAAGGGTAGATAATTTCCTAATTCAAGAAAGAAAACTCACCCCTATACCCCTCAAGGCCTCATGAATTTGTTCCTATAAATTCAACCCTGAATGCTTACCATTTATCCATTACCAACCCCAATCGAACATGACCAAATAAATGATAGCCAAGTGGATAGATTGTGTAAGATAGAAGGGCTAATCAAGGACCAAAATAAGTTATTGGCCTTAGAGAGGAAACAAATTCCACCCCATAGGCCTTATAAAACACCATATCAAGGCCATTATCATCCATATCAATATAAAATACCTCCTTATCATCCCAATAAACAAGGCCAAAGGCAAATTACATAAGCAAGTCTATACAAAAACTATAATCCTAATGTTTGTAATAGTTCTAGATCCCTAATCCCAAATAATAATAATTACACTCAAGAATTTTAATGGCCTACTCAATGGGGGAAGACAAATTATATGGAAATAGCTCCAATTGGTGATGTGTGTCAATTATCCTTCATGCATCAATGTCTTACTATTCCATCACATGACAATCTACCTCCTCCATAACATAAGGAAGGTCCTCCTATGCCACATGGGGACACTCCATTCATGAGAAAATATGATATGCCAAGTAAACAAGGGGAAATTATAATAAAATAACCTTCTAAAACTTCATTTATTAACTTATATGAAGGTGAGCATTAATTTGAACAAGTGGCAACAAATTAGGGTTAGAATGTAACTAGGTTAGAATATTCAATTGTAACCCATACAAGGGATAAGACGAGGGCATTTGATGATAGTTTGGAATTTTTCAAGGTAGCTTCTCCACCATCTAAAACACCTTAAGGGAGTACCACTCAAGATTAAAATCATAATATATCACTAAATCAACAAATGTAAGATGGGAAAGGGTAGAATCAAAGAGGTCTGTTCATACCTCAATTCACATAAGCTTCCAACAATATTTTTGCTCCTAAATTGTTATCTAATATAGCCAACCATCATCTTATCATTGTTTAACATATGAATAATTCCCATTTTACTATCCACATTTGGGGTACTTTTCTTATTGTTTGGTGAAAGGACCTACTTCAAGATGAACTTTCCAAACTCCATGTCTTGGATAAACAAGTAGAAAAGGTAAGTGTAGTCCTCACTAATTTTAGTCATCATCATGAGTCCAAAATAGATAATGTAGTAAAACCACCTCCCTTATACATTTTAATCATCATATGTGATTACCTAATGTATAATTTCATGATAGATAGTGGAGATAACACTTCAGTCATACCTAAGTGTATAACTAATAAATGAGGGCTAAAATATGAGCCTAATGAAAAAGGGGTTTTAAAGTTTTATGGGCCTCCTACCAAGATTTTGAGTGGTTTTAAGGACCTTAAAATAATATTGTATGCTTGTCTTAATTTCACCATATCTCAAGATGTAATATTAGTCGACCTCACTCCTTTACCTTATGTTTAGTGAGGGATTTCACTACTAAAATTAGGGGGTATCTCTCTTCTGATTGGTCCTACATGGTTATTAAGACCAGGTATGGGATAAAGGTTACCATAAGTTCATAAAACATCTCTAGGTTCCACTTCTAACCCTACGTTCCCAACCTATCAAATGTCAATTACACTATCTTAGATAAGGATGAACACCCTAATGACCAAGAGCCCATTGAACCCCTAAAAAGCATATCAAGTTTTATCCTTGATGAGAGAGCATCACATAATCATGGTTATGATCCTTACAAAAGTATTGAATAGGAAGGTTTGGGTGTCTATTACATGAATGAAGAATCATCTATAATGCTAAGTCTCACTAACACAACCAAGAGCATGAAGAGGTGTAGAACTTATTTTTTGATGGATATAGATCAAAGAATGAAAGTGGGGTAGGTTTTATTATTGTCTCCCCACATAATAAAAGGTACTATTATTCCATAATATTTCAATTTAGTTGTACCTCCAATACTCTAGACTATGAGTTCCTCATCCATAGGCTATAATGGATAAGGAAGAGATGCATCAAGCTTCTCCAAGCTAAGGGAGATAGTGAATTAGTTGATTGATAGGTAAGAGGCCTAAGTAGAGTCAAGAATCCACTCTTGAAGGCCTAAAAACACAAGGTTTGGGACCTCTGGGAGTACTTTTAAGTCTTTGGCATGCATTCCATTCCTAGAGAGGCCAATCAACATGTAGATTGATTAGCTGCCATTGGAGCAAAATATGATATAGTTGGTGGGGTCAAGGACATAAATTAATAGTCCCAAATAAAGGTGTTATATATGACTTTAGTTCTTGATAATTAGTTGAGTTGGCAATTTTTTGAAAGTGATAAGCAAATTTCTTGTTTCTTATAGCATGAGGTAGAATTTTGCTCAAATAACCAAGGCAGGTGGTAACATCAATATGAAGGCCAAATTATCCAATTAAGGACAAATAAATTACTTAATGTCTTGGTATAATTAGATATCATATTAAATTAATCTGAATAGTTGAGGAAAGATAAGGTAAGCATTTACATTGAGGAGGAACATTATGAAAAAGTTGTCATATTCAAAGACAAGCTACTCAAGTTAGGAAACGTGAATACCAAAGAAGATAAGGAAACATTCATAGCATTGTTCAAATAATTTGAAGATGTTTTTACATGGGAATATCATGAATTTAAGGGGTTTGACTATAGTATGCCTCAACATAATATAGAGTTGGAGGAGAGTGCCTAACTTGTGAGACAAAAGCAAAGGCTGGTCAATCCCAAGATTCAGATACTTATGAGGAAGGAGTTGACAAAGCTTAATGAATAAAAATTATCCTCCCCATCAAGCATTATTCATGGGTGGAAAATATTGTGCCTATGAGTAATAATAATGTAGAGATAAGGTTGTGTGGAATTTATATATCTCAACGAGGTGTCACTAATAGATCACTACCCTCTACCATCTATGGATCAAATTATTTAAAGAGTTTTAGGTTCACAATGGTTATCTTTACTTGATGGATACTCTATATATAATTAGGTATTGGTGAGGGAACAAAATATACATAAAAATTCCTTTAGAACTAAGTGGGGCACTTATGCATACAAGAAGATGTCATTTGGATTGTCTAATGTAGGGGTTACCATCAAAAGGGAAATGTCTGTGGCTTTACAAGGACTCATAAATGAGATGGTGCTCATCTAAATTTATGACATCATTGTATTTTATAAGTATCCCAAGGATCACTCAACACATTTGAGGTTGGTGTTTGATAGGTTTAGGCAATTTAGGGTCTCTTTGAACCCCCAAAAATGCATATTTACACCACTTGATAAATTTCTAGGACACGCATCAAAATATGGCCTCTCCATTGACTATGAGAGGATAGAATCAATACTTTCCTTATCATTACCCATGTTTATTAGACATTTAAATATTTAATCACTTTTTATCATGCAATATTTGAGCATGCCCCTTGTATAAGGTCTCTTTAGATATTTCCTTTTCATTTCATTGAGTGATTTTGTGTGTGTGATTGATTGGTTTTTGAGATTATACTATTTATCTATAGACATTTACAATTATATATATATGTATATGTATATATATATGTATATATATATATATATGTATATATATATGCATATATATATATATATGCATATATATATATATATATATTAGGCTCATAGTATGTGATCACATTAATTTTTAAGATGAATGATATATATATATATATATATATATATATATATATATATATATATGTCTAAGTAGATATATCGATTAGGCTCATAGTATGTGATCACATTAATTTTTAAGATGCATGATATATATATATATATATATATATATATATATATATATATATATATATATATATATATATATATATATATATATATATATATATCATTCATCTTAAAAATTAATGTGGTCACATACTATGAGCCTAATCGATATATCTACTTAGACATGTTATACCTATATGGTACATGATTCATACACAAATTATATAACTATCTTATCCTTTTGAGGTAAGGTACCTTATAAATTACATTTCCCTTACCTCCAAGTTGGGGAGCATATTAGTGGGGTCATTTTATATAAGCATGACCTCCACATTTTCACATTTTCTATATTTCATTGTGGGCATCTCACAAAGGCATGATCTCCACACTTGTACACTATTCATAGCTTCCAAATTTTAGTAGAGGAATGTCATAAAGTTCATGAAATCCAGACTTATAATCCTAATCATTATCTACATAATTTATTAGGTTCATGCCAAAACACATGGGCTTCATGCTTACACAATCTCTAGTTGACTTTCATGATTTAGATATACACTTGGGTCAGAATTCTATACATTACATCAATTTTGCATATATTTGAAATAGTTTTTTTTTAAAAATTTTTTTTATGACACATATAATCCATATAAAATATTTATGTTACATTATTTTTTACCAAAAAATTAAAAATTCATGAAGTATACTACTCATCAAGATACATCGGTTACACCAGGATGTATTGTTATCGATATTTTTTGTTATAAAAGTTGGCTCATTTTATATGTTGAAGTGATTAAATCATTTAAGCTCAAATTATTTACATATTAGATTCATTAAATCATCAAATCTCACTATATTTATAAGATGAGTTGATTAAATCACTCACCCTCACTAGATTATATATATTCACACTTGAGTTGTGCGATTGAGATATAATGATCTCAATACTCATGGCACAACTAATCCTTGTATCACATTAGTAGAATAAATACCTTTAAATATCCCTCTTAAAATATTGAATGTTTATTTCTAAACCTATTACACTTCTCATGCTTCATAGGGAATCATCTTTACCAAATCAAAGCATCAAGAGGCAACATGGTTGCATCGACACATAGGTGTACTCCTTCCTTACTCTCTTTATTTAAATTAATTTCAAATATGTAAAATTTTATATTATACGTAATGAATTATATTGTAACATGTTCTTATTTATAGTTAATACACCATAAAATAACTCAATGTGGGCTCAATCAAAGGAAAGGTGTGTTACAAACACATAGTTACAAATTTATTTCCTTTAACCTTGTAATTTCAACCTTATGCATTATTATTTTGAAGGGGGTTCAAATGTAGATACTAAACCTAAAAATTTATAATATCTCAATCTTTTAAATTTTATAAATATCAATCATGGCTCTATCCTTTATTTCTATACCACCTTACTATCAGAAGGATCACATTCACCATCTCACTATGCTTACATTCTTATCTCTTAGTCCAATCCATGTCATTTTGATAACCTAAGTCTCTTATACTACATAGAAACCTTAAAAATTGATAAACATACTCCACTACCAATTTTATATCCATTCATATTTTTTATTCTTTTGGATGCTACCATCCATAGAGGGATGTTACCATCGACAATAGTGTCTACATCCTTATCTAATGTCTAGTTTCCAAAATTCATTCAAATTAAAAATGTTTTAAAACTTATGCATCAGCATATATGTTTGATTTAATCATATTTTGAGATATTTTTAAGAGGTATGGTATAAATACAAGTCTAATACTTCTCATTTATCATCTATAAAATACCAAACAAACATATACTAGAGATAACTCAATCAACTACACAACCAAGATATTCTACCCTATTGATCCCTATTTTCATATAAAGTATAAGAGTGATCATGTTACAAGTACAAATAATTTAAAGAGCATCCCACTACTGATATTTTTCAAATTAAAATGTATACCACTAATACCTCACCATATAGTATATCTTACCCTTGTGCACACACCTTCTTACACATAGGGGATAAATACATAAGTCTAAATCCCTCAGAGTGTTGGATATATCATAAATGCACATTAACATAAGTATTTTTTTTGGAAAATTGACACCATGATCCCACTAACCCATTTTTAATAAAACTAAATCCAAGTGTGAATAATGGTGAAGAGATAGGGTTTAATCAATAAAAAAGGAGTGACAAATATCCTAGATGTTAATACACCAGTAAAAAGGTAAAAAAAATTAAAAAAATAAGTTGACCACATCTAAATCTAGTAATTTTTGAACACTTTCTCCCCTTAGGCATATAAATGGGTCAACCTAATCCTTGAGAACCCTAGTTAAATATAAAACCTCATAGTCGTCATATTTTTTGATGAATCAATATAGTTTAAAAGAGATCATTAATTTTCATATCAAATGCAATAGGTCCAAGGTCTTATCATGTCATAAAACACATAGTGGTTATCCCTACTCCCTATTTCAACTTGTGTCAAGTTTTATCATAATGTTTGAGTGTGTGTAAAGGTCAATAATTAGATTTGAAGTGGTTTGCATTATCTCAAATGCACCATGGTAGAGATAACTGAATGTTATAGTAGATGATTTAACATGATCTTTTCTAGTGTGTTGATAATATACAAGGTATGGCTTAATATAAAGTTTATGGATTTTATTTATGAGCATGAAATTATAATTAAAGAACTTATCATGTTATAGGCCCCTTTAATAAGTATTAAAAATCTATTAATTTGAAGCCTTTATAGGAAAACATAATGTATTATCTTAAAAAGAGAGTTTTTGGCCTTAAATGATGATTTTTTACCACTTAATGCCACTAAATCCATAAATAATGAATTTAAGGACCCCCATGAACATGAAATTGCAATGACCAAACATTTCATACACTAATGATTCTTTTGCCACGAGTCAACACACCTAAATACCACTAATTGGGTCCCATACATGTGTAAACATGTCTCCACAACTTCCCAATATTTTACCATGAAGTTTTAGACATTTTAAAAAACTTATTTTCCCTCATACCTACCAATAGTGATTTGTCGTTTGAAACATGAGAAAACATAGGAAAATTTTAGGTTGTAGGAGCTTTCTAAGTGGTACGGATCTATACAATAAGAATTTTCTTAGGTGGAGTCAGGGGTTTATAAGGGGAGTTTTTTTATAGGTGTATTATAAAAAAATCAAAGTGTTTCAGTGCCAAAAGATCCCAAAACTAATTTATTTCCTTTACTAGGATCTTTGATAGACATGGAGAACACTACAGGTTTGTGCTTAGCCGTACAAATGATAGAGAGAGAAGATCCAAGATATTGGCAAAAAAAAGTAAACTTGGTGACCTTTCAGTCAATTCATTAGTTTTAGGTTTATAATTCTAAGCTATATGAACAAATTATAAGAATTTGGGTAGCTTGGTCACCATCCTCATCTAAATAGGGAAAAATAAGGGAAATGATTTTATTAAGTTTTGGGTTTGTTTTTATCAAACTGATGATTATTCCTAGTTCCTCAATTATTACAAATACTTTTCATAGCATCCTCAAACTTTGGTTTTCACATTTGGGATTATAGGAGTGATAAATGTCTAATATAACACTATTTACAATATGTAATCAAGTTTTCATTGGTTGGAAAGATTGTTCAGTGCATACATCTAAAGGTGAAAAGGGTTTCAAAGTTTAATAATTGTCTTAAATTAACTCATGTATCCTTGATTCAAGTTAAATGTTGATATAAACATCTACACTCTCAAATGGTACATCCAAGTTAATATTAATAGTAGGTCTACATTTCACTACATAAGAAGGAATATATGTTGCATAATGGTGGTTTGATGGTTATAAAAACATAGTAAAAGAATAATGCGTGTTGAATTCATACCAAAGTTTCCTTATTTAGGTTTTCAAACTTCATTATGGCCCTTTAGACATAATAATTTTCAATTTATCCTTTACACACCTTCATAATCTTGCTTAACAAATATTAAAGTTATTAATAAAAAATTAAGGTTTTTTTAGGATCTTAGGTTTCCTTTTCTCATTACATATGCCTCATTAGGTACCCCAAAATGTTTAAATATATTAGTTATTTGTGTAGAGATGTCTAAGATCCTTGATAAGCATCTTAGGTGTGAGATCATAGTCCATTTAAATCCCTCAAAGAACTTATCCCTTTTGGAAACCTCATCACTTACATTGCAACACAATTGTAAGCCTTGCATTCCAATTTCAAACTCCATATGACCCCACAATGATCACCCTTAGGTCAGCACCCCCCACCCAATTAAAAGATAAGTAATCAAGGCCTAAAACCCCTATAATTTTATCAAGAACCATAATTGACATAAATAAATTTACCTATGTATATATATGCCCTATTTGGAAGGAAAATCACCACCTATAGGAAATTACCTAGACCCACCATGTAAATGTCTTTCAAATTCATCATATGTAGATGAGTATTGAGAAAAATAAAGGGATACGAATAGGTATATTAATTTATTTTATAGATGGATTGTAACAAAAGAGATCCATTGGGACCTCAAGTGTAACTAATAAGTTACTCTCTTAACTTAGAGACCATGTTCCACAGACCCTTAGATAAATCAACATACATGGATTAGTACCTATAGTAATGTTGGCAGTCTTAAGTGTGTATCCTAATTTGAATATAATATAGTATATGTAAATAAAGGGAGAAGACGAAAAATAAGATAAAAGGTAAAACATTGAGGTCATCTCACTAAAGGAAAATAAATCTATAAGAGTACATTTTAGACTAACTTGAGCATATATAGTCAGTCAGGGTTACCTACAATGAAAAGGTGGAAAAATAAAGAGAGTGGAAATTACCTGTAGACACCTAAATTGTGTCTACCCCATGGTCCCCTTTAACACACCTTGGACACTTACACACTTCATTAATTTAAAATAAATTACTTACTTTTTAATTAATGACATCACCCTAGACACCTAACCTTAGACACCTCATCCTTAGACATTTTCTCACCCTATGAGTCACCTAAGACCTATTCTTACTCCCCCCTAACCTCTTAACTAACCATCATGCTTAATAACCCTACCATTTGACCGTTCACCAATGACAAGTGCACTTGGTGAATGAAGAATAGGCAAAGGGCTAAAAATAGCCCCTTTTACTTGTTTTGCACCTGTCGACATCGATCAACTGTCGACCGATGTTTACGGAACCACCGACGTTGGTTACATAAACCGACTTCTCACATCGAGTTAGAGGCTCTTGGATGCTGGAATCACTCTGAGACTCTTGAATCAAACTCTCACCCAGATTTAGCTCTCTCTCTTCCTCTTAGACTCTAAGACCTCACTAGGCATTAGACATTAACTAATGCTTCCTTGGCCACAAAGACTCTATGCAAATCACTCCAGATTGAATTAGAACATTGCACAAGATCTTCAACATCAACCCATAACAAGTATAAACATTCAACACCTTGGTTCTTCATCTCACCAGAGCTAAGTATTTATTATGCCCTTTCATTTCAATAATTTAGAGAGCATTAGTAATTAGTTTCTATTCACTATTTCTAAATACTATCAACCAGACCAAACCCGACCTTCAACCAGATCCAGCTTTCTCCTTGGAGAGGCTGAAAAGCCTTCCTCTCACTCTTACCTTTTTTGACAACCTAGCCTCTACCTTTGTCGTTCTATGGACCTTATTTGTCTCCCTACAACCCTGCATAGACTTTTAAACTCACAGAATCCCTCTGTTGACTATGGACATAAACCTGAGACCCATCCAAGGACCATTTCCCCTATCGACGTCGTCAACGTAACCGACATCGACAACCTTGACCAATCAACTCCGGTAGAACTACCGACGTCGGTGACTGTGGGGGACTTATAGCAGAATATAGGTACACATTATCTACTTTCTATTTCTTAGTCTTTCATTATTTCTCTTTATCTGACAATTCTTTTTATCAACTAGTGGTTTATCATCCCTCCAGGAAGTCTTTACACTTTTGGGACCGAGCATGTGCTTGGCAGTCCACCATATATCTATCTAACATTTTTATATTTAAGTCTTATTCTTATCTATAGGTGTCTTCCTCCACAGCCAAAGAGGAACTCCTTCAATCACTTGGATATGGTGCGCAACTTCATCTGGGTACGTACAAACCCTTGACCATAATCTTTAGTTTCTTATTTCTTCTAAATGTAAATAGCGAAAATGAGTAGAAACATTTTGGCACGACTGGTGGGACCCTGGAGTTTTCCTTGGGTTTGTTTCTTCTAAAAGGTAGACTTTCATATAGGTGCATTAGGAAATTTTCTCTTCTTGCATCTTTCTTCTATCTCTTTATCTCGAAAAGAAATCATAAGCACAAGTTAAAAAGAACTTTCTTTTTCTTCTTGTCAATCTTTCCCTGCATCTTAGAGTAGTGAAATTCATACTCTTAACCTCTTCTCAATTGTTTGCATCCCAAAAAAACATTTCAACTTTGGGTTAATAATCTATTGCATTTCATTCCTACTTGAATGCATATTTAGCCCTCTCACTTAGTAATTAAAAGGCATTATGAATAAATCGTAGTGCACATATGTTACACAACCTGACCACAAACACAATCAAACACCTAAACATACTTGAGACAAGGCCCGACTAGGATTTCATCACCTAACAGATACCTTACCCTTCTTGGTGATCCTACTTGGATTTCACCACCAAGAGGATTACCCACTCTGTTCTTTGGTAGAGTATAAACTATAGGCGAAGTATATATTGGCTAAGCGACCCAGCTTGGCTCTAGGCTTGTGAAGTGAGGGGAGCAAGCCCCTAGCACCAGGCCACGTACGGAACCTAATATAGATTTTGAGCACCAAAACTTAACCTGAAACCAACCTTAGACTACTTATTTTAATACCTATTCTAAAATCCCAATTCCTAATCATATTCTTCTAAGGCATAAGCCAACAAGACTCTAAAATTTATTCTTAGGAATTTAACATTTAGAGGTTGCTTGTTGTCATCATTTTTTCTGTTCTTATCTAATTTTTTGAGCTAGTGAGTTTGCATTATTCTGAGTCCAAAAACAACTCAGAATTTCTTTTTCTTCCATAAACTTTCAATTTTTTGAGTTTCTAGAAATACACAGGCACAGTCATTGGTTTTTCCACTAACGTTGGCAACTTTTTTTCACCGTCATTAGTTTTTCCACCAATGTTGTCAATCTATTTCATTGACATCAGTTATATTACCATTGTCGACAACTTTTTATAATTGACATCAGTTTTTCCATCGATGTTGGTCATTGTCAACATTTTTTTTTTCTCTCCAAAATAGCAAACTTAAAACCTAACTTTTTTGTTGTTCAACACATTTTGGTTTTTTGAAACTTAAACACACAGTTTCTAGAACCTAAACCCACTTTGCCTTGGATGGACTTGACACATAGTCAAGCAAAATCCCTTATTGACCACATGAGGCAACAACCACTCCTATCTTCACCTTTTATATCAAGTCACCAAATGGAGCATACTTCAAATACTGAACATACTCCAATTCAGCCTACCCCTAACCAACATCCAATTGTTCCCGAAGGGGACCAAAACTTTGAGAGATTCCTTGACCACAATGTCAAAGCTCTCCAACACTATCTTGTAAGAAACCAACCATGAGATATTTTAGGTACCCCTATTTATGGGATGCTACCTTCCTTGACTGAAGTGGCAATGATATCAATTGCATCTGCTACCCAGCCTATGGTTACTTAGGCTATTGCCTTGACTAATAACCCAACCATGGCCAATGTTCAACATTTGGCCTCTCTTTCCATTTTTGGACCTACCTTCATTGGGGTTTTTGTACCCCCTCAACCACAATCAATTCAACCAAGTTCTACACCTTATCAGAACTTGATTGTCTCAACTCCACACACTCTTGCACCTATAAACACAAGAGTGACTACCTATCCTTTTACCAATGCCACCATTCAACCACCTTTGGTGGTATCTAGCCAATTTGTGCCATCCAACTTCATGGCACAAGCCCCCTTGACCTCAACATTAGTCCCTATGATGAACTACCAATATGTTGCGCCTATACAAATGCAACCAAGTACATCATACGCCCTTCCTAACACCTTCTAAGTGCCTTACAACCTAGGGGTGCCCCACCTACCAATCCATCAACTGATCTAATCAAGATGTTGATGGATAAGATGTCTAATCTTGAGACATCCATTTCTAGTTCAAGCAATGTTCTTTCATACAAACAAATATGCAATGAACTCATTCATCCTTTGGTGCCTATTCAACCATATCCTAACTAGTGGGAACTCCCCAAATTTAGTCAATTTTAGAATAAAGAGGACCCATAACAACATTTATGAGTGTTTAGACACACTTGTTACCTCATAACACACGATGATGTGTTATTACTTCGTACGTTCCCCATGTCACTTTTGGGGGCCGCCCTTGACTGGTATAGCTTTATTACCAGTCATTCTCTCTTTTCCTTCACTCAACTTGCCCAACTATTCCTTGACCACTTTTCAATCAACATCACTAAGAAGGTCTCTATTATAGACCTATATTCTATTAAATAATTTGATGATGAGTCAATAGCTGACTTCGTTGTCCGTTGGAGAGGATTGATCAACCAACTCTCCTTTTCACTACCTCAAACTAAGCTCATTGAGCTCTTTTCAAGAGCATGTGCCACACACATCTCATCCACCTTATGGGTTCAAACATTTTGCACATTTGACGCAGCTTTCACCATGGCCAGAAAGCTTGAACTCCATGTTGTTGAAGAAGATAAGGTCACATTGAGTAGTGGAAATACCAACGCAAAATACAATGACCCTTCTTCTTCCAAATTGTCTTCTTCTTCCCATTCCAAGTCTAAAGGAGTGGCAAACACTGTGGTCCTTAGACCATCATCTTCAACAAAAACCAACCAATCTTAACCTTCCACATCAGACTACATCACAAGACAATTCCAACAACAACATGTACAACATCAATATACTCCAATAGGAGAATCATATGCTTCCGTCTTGGATAAACTAGTCAAGCAGGGGGTCCTCAACCTCCCTCAAATTCGACCACCCCAATTTGACCCCACAAAAGCCATACCTACATGGTATAGGGAAAATGAATCTTGTAACTATCATCGTGTCAATGGTCATGACACAGACAATTGTAAAACCTTCAAAAACATTATTTAGGACATGTTGAACAAAGGGGACCTTGTTTTGGATAACCCGAATGCACCGGCTAACCAAAACATGGATGTCTTTAAGCAACCATTCCCTAACCATCCCCCAAGTCACAATAACATTCAGACCATAGTCGATGACCTTCAAGAGCATAATATACACATGGTTGACATGGTTTCTAACCAACCTCTCCCATAGTCTGAAGATGTTAATCAACCTATTTATCCACCACAGGTAGAAGAGCCTTCTTCTCCTATTTGTCCTCCATAAATGGAGTATAATCCTCTATCCAGCCCCCTTCTACATGTGGGAGAGTCTACTTTAACCTCTCCCATATTAGAGGATGCCTTGATGGCACCAATGATAGTTGCCTCGCCCTCATCCTTCTTATCATCAATGGGGGATCATACTTGCCCCACTCCTAGACCACATGTTGAAGCCATCACCATCACTACGCTCTATCCAACTGAAGAGCCACAATCTCCAATCCCTTCTCCACCGAGAGAGGAACTTACCACCTCACCCACTTTGGCCGAAGAAGATCTGGTGAAGGTAGACTTGAACCTCACCCCTCACAATAGTAGTCCTTGCACTAAAGTAAAGAAGGCTGCTAAACCACATTAGAGAACTTCTCACCCACCTTCACCATTACCATCTATCTTGGGTCCACATCCTTCTACTTTAAAAGGAGTGCTCCCTATTTCAACACTTCACAGAGGCAAATCACCTCCATTACTCCCTTCACCCATCAAAAACATACATCCTCCAAAACATTCAACACCTCTCACCAAGCAAGTGCCATCTATGCCTTTGGCCACACTGCCAACCAAAAAGGTGGTACGACAAACAACCCCTACAAATTCTAAATAGCAATCATCAACACCTACTACAACAAAAAGCATAGACTCATAAAAGGGTTCTTATGCTTTGATGTTATGTCGATTATTGCAGTCTTCTAGCATCAATCTCCCACCTCTTAAACCATTCCAACCTGTCAGACCAAAACCATCTTAGTTTGATGACACTAAAATTTGTGCATATCACCGTACACCTGGACATGACACTGAGCATTGTTGCACTCTTAAAGTTATCATTCATCAACACCTAAAAAAGGGCACCCCTCACATTGAGGCTTCTTCTGACCACTTTTTTGACAAATCACTGACACCATCTCATACCTCTCAAACCTCTTCACCTAAATTGGGACCCCCATACAAGACTATGGTCCCATTACCATCTTCCACTCCTTTATTTGAAATTAACACTATTAATGTGGCTGTCAGGCCCCTAACTATGAAAGACAAAAGGAAAAGACTAGACTTCTACACCTTTGACATATCCAGTATTCGTCAAGACCTCTTAACCAACACAACCCAAGATTTTTATCTTGGACATGTCTCGACCATCATCTCTGGGGGAAATTCCTCCTAACCTCTCTAGTCCACATAACACTTGGTATAAGCAACTTGTTGACTACTTAACATATTCTATCATGCCTCCTAATCTCTCTAGCAATTCACGATGAGATTTTATCAAAAACACTACTCGCTACACCATGCTAGGGGGACTTCTCTACAAATAAGGTCTAGACAGCCTCCTTATCTAATGCCTAACAACTACTAAAACTTCCCATGTCATCAAACAAGTCCATGATGGGATTTGTGGGGAACATTTCAGCGGTAACTCGATTGCCAAGTGCATCCACCACCTGGGCTATTATTGGCCCACTCTTAACCAAGACTGCAACAACTATGTTCGGCATTATACAAAATGCCAACAACCTACTAACCAACTTCACATCCAACATCAACCAAACCATGCCCACAACAATAATCTAAAAGAGTGAAATTTCAAAATCGAAGACCTCATCCCTACATAAGACCAACATGTGACCAATTTTGAAAGAAGCAAACGGGGCAAGTTTGCTCCTAATTGACTCGGACCTTACACAAGCATGGATCAGGGACTTATCATCTATCTTCTCTCGAAGGCTGACCAAAACTTGAGCCCTTTAATGCCTTACATCTACGACCATTTTACTGTTAGTCAAGTAATCATTCACTTAATGTTTTACTTGAGCTCATCCCTTGAGCAACCCCCATCATCATCATTCCTATCCCTTTCAACCCTTTTTCCCAACATTAGTTAACCCTTTTGTCAAGCGTGAATGCTTTGTCCTAATAAAAGGGAACCCTTAAACCTCTATAGTCCAGTCCATGACTAAAAATTTAGTCAAAAATAAAAACATACAACTGGGATGCCTACCAAAAGGTCATAAATTATAAATGTAGACTGCTCCCTTGAAGGACAACTGCATCATTACTATAATTAATAGACGGCTCCCTTGAAGGACAACTATCCATAGACATTCTAACATACAAAGCACAATATAGACCACTCCCTCAAAGGATGGCTATGCCTAAATTTTGCTACATACATAGCACAACATGACCATAAAACAAAACAACATCCTCAAGTAGACTTCCCACATTGATCAGTCTACAAACTATTAAGTCATGGACTTGTCTATAGTCATTCTTAGGGTCACCTATAAAAGGGGCAAGGTTATTCCTGCCAAAAAGGGTTACCCCATCCTCACATATAACATAATCAAACCTATCACCCCAACATTCTCAAGGGATTTGAGCTCACTAAATGTCAAGTGATTCCAGTACTTCTCTAACATAAACCAATGGTCAATGACGTAATGAATGAATAGGGATTTTATTTGCAAAACCCTATCTATGCTATCATTATGGTCCTTGTCAATGAAAGAGCAATCCACCTTTCACTTCTGAAACATCTTTGTCACATATAACCAACCCAAAATCAACATACAACCAAACCAACCAAACCAAACCAAAACATTTTTAGACCACTAACATATCATACCCCATTCACACTAGTTTCTATGGAAACCAATACACATGTAAACTATCTACCAAACACAATTTATGTCAAGCATACACCATCACCAATATGGAACTTACTGAAGCATAAATATACTCATTTCATTTTTAGCATACACCATCACTAGTATGGACAATTGTTAGGGATGAAAAGCCACCCAACTAATGTTATAGAATACACCATCACACAATATGGAAAAGGCTATAACATCATCACTCATTTCATTTTTAGCATACACCATTACCAATATGGAAAGTTGCTAAGAATGAAAGACCATATAACCAATGTTACAGAATACACCATCACATAATATGGAAAAGGCTATAACATCATCATACATTCATCATTTCAAGCATGTACCATCACACACATGGGAAATGCTAACACTAACCTGACCAAAACAATTATCAACCACTTTGACTCTTTTTCAGAACTGCATTGGCTTGAGGTCCTTAAAAATAGGGGCTATGTAAGCAACACTCAGTCTTTTGGGGTTAGCTTGACCACATTCATTCATTCATTAACCTGATGGACCAACTATATAACCTTTAACCATGACTAAACCTAGTCCAAAATCATGCCCAATCACCTAGCCCTGACACTGTAGAAGCCACCTTCGACTTCTCATGGTACACATTGGAGATCACACACATCTCCTTGACCACAACAAACAACATTTGAGATTACTTATATCTCAACCTAACTTGACCAATGACCATGGAGATCGTGACTATCTCCTTAGACCATGACCACTTTTGAGACAACTTTGTCGTAGTTGTTTTGATTGCATGTATGCTACCTCATGAATAGTTAGCAAAATTGTCCACATCTCACATTACGACCCTCAAAAGTATTGGATCATGCCCAAGTTGATACCCACTACTTGTGACATTTTCATGTTTTCCAGGAGCACTTCTTAAGCTCAAGATACTTGGAACATGATGACCATTAGAGCTACAGCTTGGATCAAATAACCCAATTAGCTACGACTAAAAGTTGGGGCCTAGTTACTTCAATTTTAGCACTCCTCAACCTTGCCTATGATAATTTGACCTGACTATCATGTGAAGTGATATATGCACAATCTCAGTTATTGTAGCTTTCACACTCAAACTTCACCATACCCATCCACTACCTATCAAATTAGCACCTGACATCAAGTTACCTTCCCTTGACTACCACTTTGAGGGGGAATACCTCATCCATACCTGGGGTAACTAACTCCTATTTTTGTCTTGTAGTTCATCAAGAACAACCAACAAGACAAAAAGGGGCAAATGTAGACACCTAAATTGTGTCTACCCCATGGCTCATCCATACTTGGGGCAACTAACTCCTATTTTTGTCTTACAGTTCATCAAGAATAACCAACAAGACAAAAAGGGGCAAATGTAGACACCTAAATTGTGTCTACCCCATGGTCCCCTTCGACACCCCTTAGACACTTGCACACTTCATTAATTTAAAATAAATTACTTATTTTTAAATTAATGACATCACCGTAGACACCTAACCTTGGACACCTCACCCTTAGACATTTTCTCACCCTATGAGTCACCTAAGACCTATTCTTACTCCCCCTATTCTCCTAACTAACGCTCATGCTTAATAACCCTACCATTTGACCGTTCACCAATGACAAGTGTACTTGGCAGATGGAGAATGGGCAAAGGGCTAAAAATAGCCCCTTTTACCCATTCTACACCCACCATTATCGGTCAACTATCAACTGACGCCGGTGGAACCGCTGACATTGGGTACATAAATCAACTTCCCATGTCAAGTTAGAGGCTCTTAGACATTGGAATCACTCTAAGACTCTCAAATTGACCTCTCATTTAGATCTAGCTCTCTCTCTTCCTCTTAGACTCTGAGACATCACCAAGCATCAAAATTTAACTAATGCTTCCTTGGCCACAAAGACTCTATGCAAATCACTCCAGATTGAATTAGAACATTACACAAGGTCTTCAACATCAACCCAAAATACGTACAAACATTCAAAAACTTAGTTCTTCATCTCACCAGAGTTAAGTATTTCTTCTACCCTTTCAGTTTAGTAATTTAGAAAGCATTAGTAATTAGTTTCTATTTACTATTTCTAAATACTATCAACTAGACTAGACCCAACCTTCAACCAGATCTGACTTTCTCCCTAGAGAGGCTAAAAAGCCTTCCTCTCACCCTTACCTTTTTTGACAACCTAGCCTCTACCTTTATCCTTTTGTGGACCTTATTTGTCTCCCTACAACCCTGCACAAACTTTTAGACTCACAAAATCCCTCTGTCAACTACGGACATAAACCTGAGACCCATCTAAGGACCATTGCCCCTACCAACATCAGCAGCCTAACCAACGTTGGCAACCTTGACCAACTAATGCTGGTAGAACTACTGACATTAGCAACTGTGGGAGACTTACAGTAGAATATAGGTACATGTTGTCTACTTTCTATTTCTTAGTCTTTCATTATTTCTCTTTATCTGATAATTCTTTTTATCAACTAGTGGACTGTCATCCCTCCAGGAAGTCTTTACACTTTCAGGACCGAGCATGTGCTTGGTAGTCCACCATATATCTATCTAACATTTTTATATTTAATTCTTATTCTTATCTATAGGTTTCTTCCTCCACAGCCAAAGAGGAGTTCCTTTAATTGCTTGGATACGGTGCGCAACTTCATTCGGGTATGTACAAACCCCTGACCATAATCTTTAGTTTCTTATTTCTTCTAAATGTAAATAGCAAAAATGAGTAGAAACATGACCATAACATATGAAAGTAAAGTAATATAAATAATAAGGTATAAAAAACCCTCAATGGTTCACATGATGATGATATCATTTGAAGGTGACTATCTGGTCTGAGTTGCATACTTAGGACACATAGGCCTATATGTGAATTTGTAAATAGACTTGGTTGGTAGAGTTAAAGAAGATAAAACTTAAGGATATTATAATTATTTTAAACATGATTATTAAACCTTTATCACACCCATTTAAGGATATCAATTTTATTTGTAAAGTTTCCATGTCAATTGCTCTAGGCCTAGACACTAAGAAGTGATGCTTAAGCCAGGATAAAAAAGAGAGTAGGGATGGTGAGGGGCCTGATTAGATGGGAACATGTGAACAAGGTATAGGTTGGGTTGAATAAGTTGATAAGGCAACATGAAATCCACAATTTCATCTATAATGGGTTGATTTTATAACAATCAGTCTAGAGACTTCAAAGCTTAAATGCTCATCTAGGTCTCAATACCCTACCTCCACCTTAATAGCAAGTCAAAACCTTCTTGAAATTTCAAAATAATATGGTATGTGTGGGAATATTTTTTATACCATGGATAAGTAATTAGAGGTAGAGGAATTCCATGAGACAATCTTCTTGGGTTTTATCCTTCTCTCAATCTTTTTTTTTTATGGGTATGTAGGTCAAGTTACACTTTCAAACACTCAAACCTTTCACCACAGAGGGACATAGGCCAAGGGTTCTTAGGTAAACTTAAGCACCCATATGAACTAAAAATCCATAAATGAGTGAGTGGGTTTGGGTATCCTAGATTTATGAATGATTTATAAGGAGGTAACCTTCTCAAACTACCTATTAAATAGCTTAAGTCACACCTTCCAACACTCATATCTCCACACACACTTTGCATGGGACCCAAAGATGTTTAGAAGAGATGAAGGGGTTAGTGGGATAAAGGTTCATAACAATAAGTTTTGTTTTGAAGGTCTGTACTATATGAGCCATCATTAAAATTTTGGACCTCCATAACCCTTCCTAAAACCTAGCTTAGACCCAATGAAGGAAGTATGCCCCAAACATATCCAAATTGAGTAATTTAGATATGAAATGTCTCTAATGGTCTCTTTATGTCCTCATATTAGTCAAATGACCTATTAATTGGCACATACATGGGATATATTATACGTATCAAGCCTATGAAGGATATTTTAAGTTTGTAATTAAGGAATTGAGAAAGACTTGCATATATCATGAGCTTTTGAGGAGAGAGATGGTCCCAAAGTTCCTAAATAAACTCATATTAATCACCTATAGAGACATCCATGACTGGTAACTCTTGAACATAGACCTAGGTATCCAAATGACAGACTATATGCAGATAATAAGAGATAAATAGCTTGATAAATCTAACATAGATACTCTAAGATCCCTCAAGGGTGTTTTTCATGTTAATAATAGTGGTTAGGTACCTCATAGCTCCATATTAAGACCAAAACATAGAAACCCTACACTTATGATTATTGATATAGCACCTTCATTAAGAAAGTACCACTTAGAGGATATAATAAAGGGTAAAAATAGATTCTAAGACATCTCAACCCTTCATGGGACTGATTATCAAGTAATTTTAGATGTGTGGGTCATGTTGGTTTGTAGGGTGGACACCAAAACTAGTCATTTTGTCCTTAAGATACCTAAAGACTACATAAAATGCAAACTTATCACCTAGAAGACAACTTCATAAGCTCATAATTGTATGAAAATTATTCATGGGGATTTGAGCACATTAGGAGAGGTGGGGGGATTTATCTATAATATATTAATGGAATTATATTAGAGGTTAAGGACTTAACCTATATGAACCATTGTTAAGAGTCCTAGACACTCTTAAACCTCCCTAGAACCCTAATAAGGACCCAACTAGAAATATTTAGGATTAAATACATCCAAAATAATTAAATAAATTGGAAAACACTTGTTTCATATTTCCCACTTAGAGGAGGTTTTTGCTAAGGTACTAGTCTATATGGATAGTATACATACACATCTATAAATTATAGGTTTTCAATATTTTGATCAAGATATGATGTGTATAAATTAGTCATAGGTTAATAATAATTTTATGGGATGTATTTATGTTCGTTTCACCTCCTAAAATCTTGAAATGTTCACATATCTACTTGGAATGGCTTATGCAATCCTCCACCAATCATCTAGTCTATAGAAGCTAGTGAAGATTGTCTAGTCATAGAAGAAGGGTAAGATTATAGGTGAGGTATGTTTGAAGGGACAAATTTTTTATTTATATTTTTGGTTTAGGTGTAACTAAATCCTACTCAAATAATTTTAAGGTCTATTTCAACTCCTAAAATCATCCAAATAGTGAATGAATAAGAGACTAGTCTACTTGTCCATAAGGCATGCTTAGCCAACAAAATGAATATGCTTATGGGTGTATAAAACTGATATGGAATGAATTTTACATCATAATACATATTTAAATTTCTGTTTATGTGATTAAAATCCATGTATATGGTCAATATTAAGTATTTTGGGTAGTTTCTTAGACATATCCAATGTGCAAGTAGGGGCAACTACTTAATGCCTCATAAAAAGGCCTAATTAGACCTCTTTAAATTATTTTTATCTAATTAGGGGAGAGGTAATTGATTAGGTATGGTTTTATTTGGATATTTATAATTTAAAATTTACTAAAAATATACCTCAAAGATCTAAGGTGATCATTCAAGGCATTAGTCAACCTAGATAATACATAAAAGAGTGTGGAAGACTATTGTAACTACTACATGAATATTATGGCCTCTTCATACCACTTATATTCCAATATTACTTTATTTATCTTTCACACAAATCTATATATTTAGGCCTTGATTATTTTTTAATAGTCCTTCAATTGGGTATAGTAAAGTTCTACCAAATTATAACTTGAACCTTGAGAGTCAATAGAGAAAAGGATTGTTGTAAAAACATTTGTTAGTAGTAGTGTATGTTATGGTTTGTTGACTTGAATAAAGTATAATTTTCATATTCATTTTCAATTCCTCTCCTTCAAATAGTGTTACATTTTCATCCTATGCAAATCATGTGAAGTGTTAAGAGGTGATAGTTGTATTGAAGAGTGAGCTGATTGGTAGTGTCTAAAACAGACCTTCCTTCTATTGCCTTTATGTTTTAGACCTTCCACATAACCTACACATGAAACAATTATGTTTAGGAGTGTTTTAATAATTTTATTTAGTCATAAATATTGCATTTGATTCATAAAGTATGTTTGAATATCAATCAAGAGAGGACAAGTGAATATTGGTGCATCACCTTCCCTAGAGTAGGTTTTCTTTTCATCTTTTCATCTTATCTCTTTTCATCCCAACATTAGTAGGTATTAGGTAGAGAGATTATTTTTATGTATAAGTGGATTTATCCCCATAAACTAGATTTTAGGTCTTACTATAAGTCAATCACAACCTTTAGGCTAATCTCATGTTAGTCCAACCTTGAAGATAATTGAATTGTCTCTTCCAAAGGGTGTAACTTGGAGTGTTAACAATAATTATTCTATACTAGACACCTACATCACAATTAGACACTAGCATCAATGGAATTTTATAGACTAATAATAGTGTCTTTGGCCAAAAATTTTCAATTTATAAAATTTTATGATTGATATAAAATACTAATCTTGAATATTATACACATGTTTCTAGTCTAGATATGACTACACAATAAAATAGATAAGTATAATTGTTTCTTATTTATTAAAATATATTTTATTAGTTATACTTTAAATTTTTTTTCAATATATTTTGTATAAAGTTATAATATGTTTTATTTGAGTTTTCTATTAATTGGCATACTATAGATTAGTTTATCACCCTTGTGTTTGAACTATTTACATATTCTAAACCCTATACCAAAAATAAAAAAAAATTAAGGTTAAATAATTACATAGGTTGTTACTCATAAATTTAGTTTTTATTACTTAGTCTCACAATCTATATACACCATATATCATATTAGGGGAATGTGTACATCATATGACTTCTTCATTACTTAGTTTTGTACTAATTTCATAGATTGAATGGAAATGCTTGTCATTATCCACATTGTATACACTAAACCCAAATTATACTAACACTTTTCATAAGTTTTATGCCAATTTTTCATGATAAATGAGCCTTATTCCATTTAAATCAAAATTTTCACCTTTTTGTGCCATGTTTTTATGACTTTTTACATTAGAAAAATCCATTAGGATTCAAATATAGATTCAAAAGTAATTCACTAATTTGTGTATGTAATGATGGAGTTAGGCACACCTCACCTTCATAATCACACTCTAATATCAAATATTATTGGTTTATTCTCATTCCAATCCAAAATTTGAACACAAAATAAATATCTAAGGGTCCCACCCTCTACAGTAATCATTTTTTACACTAGAAAACACAATGGTTCACATACTAAATCAGATGCATTCTTTCATTTTTAGAAACTAATAATTTTTTCTTGTCTTTATTTATTTATTTTTACCTAAATTAAATATTTAATTATACATATTTCATTGCATGTTCATATGAATTACAATTTAGTGTTGTAGCCTAAATTCAAGACTACACTTCATAGGTAAGTTAAGATACCCACTTTTATTTTTAATCTAGTACTTTTGCTTCATGGCATTACAAGAATAAAATAAGGGTAAATGTAGACAAATAAATTAACATTTAAGATATAATATTTAAATTTTAATACCCTTGTTACACACTTAACGCATGTCTTATTACAATGCCTTTTGACCACTTTTTTTCACTTTCTACATGTAAGACTCATTCTTATAAGCAAAATAATGACCCTAAAATTTCCCTATTACTCACTTAAAGAATTTCAATATTACCCATAGACTATTCTTGGTACCTAGATCATTTTTTTGTTTTCCTTGAAAAATAGAATCATAATTAGAAAGTGGTGCACTTTTCTCTTGTCTAAATCTACCACTCTTGTCCTCTTACAAAATAATGACTAATTTCCAAATTTTAAATTCATGAAATGAGTCATCCCACAATTTTAGTAATCCACATCCAAAGGAATTATAAAAATATCATGATCAGTCCATATTTAAAACCATTTTGCATATAAAAGGATTCTACACTAACAATCATCAAAATTATAATTGAACATTGAGAGAAAATTCCCTACTTCTCTCAATTATGATTACATATAGCCCTAGTAGCCCTGAACTAAAGTATAAATGCACTTCTAAGATCACACGTCATAATTGAATAACTTAATCACACCAAGATTTCACTAGTGTCTAACATTTTACACTAGTCTTCACACACACCATTGTAGCATTGGATAATTACGTGGAGTTTGATCCATCTTCAAAGTATTGGTATTTAGGTAGTGCTGAACACATGTAGTGTTGAGATTAAACATAAATGTCAGCTACTAACCCATTTTTACTTTGTGATTGTAATCATATTATTATGTCATTGAGCTAGGTTTTCAATTGAAGGAGGAGATACCAAATGATATTCATTATAGATTAGAAGTTCCTGAATAATCTATAGAAGACACATGTGAAGGCAAACTTGCCACAAAAACTGAAATCTCTACTACCTATCATATACTAGCACTCCCTATAGAAAATAACACATTGATATCCTACCCAATTATAACTCTCCTATCTAGAAACCCTACCAATTTTTATTATATATCCTCACTTAGTCACCATAGCCTCCTTATTAGTTTTCATTCTATAAACAATATGCATTTCAATTTTTAAACTAAGTTTATGTTCCACTTTGTAGTTTCCATATTTTATATATTTTTAGATCTAGTAAGTTTCAAATATATATTTCCTTTATTGCATATTTTTAACATTCCAATTTTTCACCATAGTTTTTCTAATTATAAACCTAGATATTACATATTACATATATATCTACATTTGGATTGTTCAATGATTTACTACATTAACTATGTGTTTGAGAATTTGCTTGTGTAAACAAATGTATATTTTTATGCATATTTTTACATAGAGTATCCTCTTGTTGTCATTATCAAAATTAAGGATGACACTTCAATTTATAGGCTTGAAGGTGATAAAATGAATGGTTGAGAATAACCCATATTTATTTGATAATGATAATTATCAACGGTCATATTCAAGTCCTCATCTCAATGGATGATGACTAATTTTAGTGTGTGTGAGAGGAAGATGGAGAGTGAGTTGGTTATTTAAAATTCCTTTGGAATGAAAGGTAGTTAAATGTCTCATAAAATTATTTGAAATATTCAAAGGTGACTCAACAATTAGTTGAGAAAAGTGTGGAAGATATATAAATGAGGTGGAAGTTTTGGATTTAATTAGTTTTTGAATAATTATGTGTTTATTATTATTTAATTCATATGGATCAATAAATTATTTAAAAAATAGAAGGAATTGATATTAGAGGAAAAATCAAATTTAGGATGGTAAATGAGTAAATATGTTAATTTAAATAAAGGTTAAATTTGACACAAAATAGATAGAATTTAGGTGTCTACATTTCCCCCTCTTTGGAAGGGTATTGTGACTAGAAGGAGCATTGTAGTTTCAAATTTTAAAAAAAATAGAGTGAAAATAAATGTATAAATATGATTCTTCAGGTGGTTTGTGAATGAGTGATTGATGCCCCCTCTAGTGTTCATGTGGGAAAAATGGACATAGATGAATGCTCAAAATGAAGGATTTGTGGATATAAGGATAGATGATGGAATTATGAGTTTTGATAAAATGTTTGCATGATTGTAGGAATATGTAAAAAATATTTTATCGTAGAGGATAAGGGATAGAGATTGTATTGGAGAAAAAATAATTTTCATTCAAAATCTACATGCCTGAATGGTGCCCAATGAAGTTGTGTTCAAAATAGTAGATGTGGGAATGATATATCCTATTGGTAACTTTGAGGGCATAAAATGAGAAATGTATAGTTAATTGAGATTGATAAAAAGTTTACACGATTAATTTTACAACCATATATAAATATTAATATCTTTCTAATTGATTGGTGATATCATATGAATGGATTAAGAGGATGATGATGGTTGAATGAGATTAACCCATGGATGTTATTGACCTAATTGAGATAATTCTTGTACATTTTGATTGGATTTTATGATATATTAATTGCCCCTAAGCAGCAATATGTATAAGGAATGCATTGAGAATGATATATCTTAAGATAATTTGCACACTTTTATGTTCCCCCAAGTAATGATATATGCAATAGGGTAGATTTTGAAAATGATATATCTTATTGAAAATTTGTGATCTTAGATTGGATTAACTAATTTATTGATTTATTGATTCATTAATTTATTTATTGATCGATTGATTAATGGAAGAAAGGATGGATTTTAGTATTTTTTTGGTCTTAATTGATAGGGGAAAAGTATTAAATGGAAAGATTAAGAAATCACTATGGATAATTTATTTAGTTGATTGGCAGGAAAGAATAACATAATAAGTGAATAAAATACATGGAATAATGATGATTAATCTAATGATTTGATATCATGTATTTGATTTGTTGATGGTACTGAGAGGTGACTATAGGATGCATGGTTTAACATTCCTATTGGCTTATTGCTAAAACACAATGATTAGGTTATTGAGTTATCTATGAGTGATTATAATGAAATAATGATTAGAAACTAAAAAAATAAGTGTCATATGATAATGATGGGAAGTTGAATAATGGATTAAATTAATGGACTTATTTTTAAAAATACTAACAATGTATCATATAGGGTTGTTTAAGAGAGAAAATAGAGACTATAACCTCTGAGCAATCTATGGGTTAGTATTCTCATCACATTATGGATCTTATAGATAATACACCTCAAAGAATTTATTTGAGATCACACATAAATGCTCCATCTAAGGGCTAGAGTGAGATATACAATAAATGAAAGATACATAATTCTTTGAGATATATATGAGACATGTTAATATATGGATGGACACATATATATTTACATGATTCATGGATGCATGTGATTATATTATATATTAGTCTTTATGGATGTTTTATGGTTTGTGTATAGATGGTTAATGGATTTTATTGTCTCTTTTGTATTTGATATTTGAAACCTGTTAATTATTTTAACATTATTATTGAATGTACAAAATAAATTAAAAATTAGATGTTTTTCAAAAATTTAGTTTTGATATGAATTGAGCAACATTAATTTGATGTTAATTAAGATAATATGTTCTAATGATATGAAATAACCATGATGTCTATAGTGTTATCTATATAAGTATTGGTAGATTCACAAGTGCAAGACTTAGTACATTATCATATAGAAGATCATAATAACATTTGTAATGCACATAGTTAAGTATATTAAAAAAGCAACAATGAAAAGAAGATAAAAGTGTTTGAAACAATAAAAACCAAGTAGAAAAAGTAAACTAAAATTGTGTAAACAAGTAAACATACAATATGTACAAATAATTAAAGTAAAGAACTATACAAAAAAGTAAATAAATGACTTTTTTATATGTCCTTGGCTATAGTAGAACACTGTGGATTTTAATATATTTAACAATGATAAGCATATGATGAGTAATCCTTACTAGGGTATATAACTAAGGATAATGGTTTTTTTATTTTTTTCCAAATTTTTTAGATGTTTGTGGATTTACTAATGTTTTTGCATTTGTTTGATTTTATGTAAAATGGATACTATCAAAGGTAAAAAAATTATACCACAAAATAGTGAAGTATTATTGGATGGAATGGATATATTATAGATGGAGTAGGGGAGTTAAGACATTAACTTTGAGGAACACATTACCTAAGATCCAATTGTATAGTCATCAAAGTAGAATTATAAATATACACCAAGATGTTTCTAAGAACATATAGTAAGATGTTTCCACTTCCTTATAAAGGCTAAACTAAGAAAAATGATGGTGCTATAATGGAAAATATTTGATTAATAAGGATGGATTTCAATGAGTTTATGAGTAAATGGATAAGGATACATTGGATAGGTAAGGATAGTTAACAATTATTTAACATATATTATAATGGGTAAATATGGTTTTGGAAGGGTATAGGTGTTTAAAAATAAAATATAAATTGTGCAATATATGTTTAAAGGGGTAGAAATAGCTTAGGGCACAAGGATGGTAGACTATATCTATAGTAGGCCAATTAATTACAAAACATATACTAAATTTATTATGCTAAAATATGCTAAAAAAAGAAATTAAAGATATTTTATATATTTAAATGATAATTATAAGAATATACTTATTTTTTTATAATTATAATACAAATATGGATCAATACTATGAAGTGAATAGTCTAGATCTAGATTTAATACTTTTATAGCCACAAAAACTTGCATAAACTAGGGATAGTCGCAACGATGATTCTATCTAAATTATATGTAAGTGTATAGTATGGAATACCTAACAAAACTAAATGAAACCACATAGATGATTTTGGGTTCTATATCACCTTTGATCTAGTGCACTTAGATATGGGTTATGGACTATCACTCCTTATCAAATAATAACACCTTAGTTTTTCATCTTCATTATAGATGTGAGAAAAAATGGGTTAGTGGTCACATGGTGTAGATCTATCCAAAATACCCCTTTATTAATAGTAACTACCTATATATCCAATACTCTAAAAAGGTTCTCAAACTTATATACTTCTCCCCTATGTGTTATCTTTTGTGTGTATCATGTAATGTGTGATAAGTACATAGAGTGACCTATCTTGTAACTAAGAAAATGTGGATCATGGGATATTCATTTAGTAATTTAAACCTATAGATTTGTTATCCTTATTATTGATATTAAAATAGGATAAAATAGGTAAGATTTTCTCATTTGAGTGTCTGATTGATTATTTTTGGTAAGTTACATTGTGAGAGGTAATAAGTTTCTAGGTGAGGAATGAATGAGGATTGATATTGTATTTATACCAATCACTTTGGATATATGTCACATTAAAGAACTTAGACCAACCATAGGAATTTATTTTATTTGTAAATTGGATGAATTTAGGGAATTGGACATTTCCATCATAATATGACACTTGCGTTGACATAGGCATCTGACTGAGATGCAAGTGTTTGGGTAGTTGGAAAACATGAGTAGGTCCATAAATTTTTGAGATATAAGATAAGTAAGTTTATAGAATTTTTATTATGATAGAAGGTCTGAGTCATCATAAATAGCATTACTTAAACTAAGATATAAGTAATTTGGCATAGAGAGAGTGTATGCAAGCCTTTTGGTAGCAAGAAAGATATAGAAGCTAAAGGTACATCCATGATATGTACTTACAAAGTGTAAAAGATATATATGATATATAATTCATAAATAGTGTATAAATTCCACCTTATTTAATATAGTAATGAAAATTCTACTTTAAAGGAAAATAAATGGATGTTTGGGTGTGTATAACACAACTTGCCTATGCATGAGTCCAACTTGACTGCTTTGATAGTAACTAACATACAACCAAGACAATTTTATAGTATAAAATAAGTGCATGTAATATGAAATTTAAATTATTTTAAATTATTTTAATTAAAAGAGAGAAATTTTTATGGGTACACATATGTATCAATGCAATTACCTTACCTTCTAGAAACTTGATTTTAAAAGATAAAAGATGTATCATTATGGATTATAAGATCTAATATTATAACAAATATAAATATTAAAAGTGCATATATATATATATATATATATATATATATATATATTGAAGATAAAACCTTTCCCCCAAACTTAGATCTAAAGGTGAGTTTCCACCTGTAGTTGAGATTAATTCAACTTTGCTACCCATTCATAGTTATAACATGATGAGTGTGAGTGAACCAAGTCAACTAGCACTATAAATATGATATGGTTGAATGATTTAATCAAGTTTAACCAATAAATTTAGAAAAATTGAGTGATTTTATCACCTCAACCATACCAAAAGTGAACCAATTCTAAAATAGATTACCTTAATACAGTCCATAAAATTTTGTGGGGTAGTAGTACGTAAAAGTGTGTCATGTGGTAACAATCCATAAAAGAGTTTTCAAATTTGAAACTTATTTGGATTTTGAAAATTTTAGGTATATGTTGCATATCATATTCAACTTAAATATGTCTCATACTAAAACTATGTATAACAATGGTACTAATGTATAGAATTCTACCATAACTATCAATATGAATCATGTAACTATGTGGTTTAGCCAATTTGGACAACTATGTAATTATGGAGAAAATGATTCCAAATTATGACCGCACTATATATGTAAAAATAAATAAAATAATATAAGTAACAATGTGGAAAACATGTCCCTCACTATAAACTAGAGATGCTAAATAATGAATAGGTGTGGAGAACATGCTTCCAAAGCATACCCCCACTGAATCTAGGAAATATGAATGTGTGGATCTCGTGCCCATATGACATAAACCCATAGAATTTGAAATATGATATAAGTACCATATATTAAATGAGTGTGGATAAAATTATTTCAAATCATGTTCCCACTAAATCTGAAAACTAGTCCAAGTATGGAAAACATGCCTCTATTACATGCCCCCACTAATTCCCCCCCCCCCCCTTTGAGGTGAGGTAAAGATAGGAACCATTAATTATCTCACCTAAAAATGATACAATAACTATAAAATATGTGAATGTAACCATGTAACATATATACATGAACATGTATAGGTAAATCTATCATTGAAGCACTTAGAACTTATGTGATCACATGTATGTGTAATATGCATGATAAGGATCATGGCAAAGTATAGATAATATAGTAAAAATGTCTTTTAAATATAAAAATTTGATTTTATTTTGAAAATTTTAGGTGCTCTTTGAATAATATATGCACCTTATTTATGTCTCTATTTAACCCTAATAATTGATATTAGGTTTATCTAGGCTTAAATGGGATAGAGATGGCCTAGGGTACAAGGGTGATAAACTATCTCTATAGTAGATCAATTATATTCTAAACTCAAACATAACATATGTTGAATTCATTAAATTGAGATAGGCTATATATATTAGGAATAAATATACTAGATATGTAAATGATAAATAAGTAATGTAATTATATATTTATGATGCTAACATAGTTTTAGAGCTAGAATAGGTAGAAAATAGACTAGAAGAGGGTTTTGGAATAGTCACCAAATTATAGATTGAGTGCCTTTAGAGATAAAAACACTAGCATTAGCCTAACAAGATTGGATGGAAACTACTATTTGAACCTAATGCATGTGTCCTATATGGAATACCTAATATAAAAGGATGTAACCACATGTATGCTTCTAGGTTTTATCTTTTCATTCACTCTAGTGTATTTAGATCTAGGTCATGGACTATCAATCGTCATGAAATTGCAAAACCCTAGTTCTTCATATTTATAGTGACATTTGGAAAAAAATGGGTTAGTGGGAACATGGTATCAATCTAAACCTAAGTACCCCTATATCAATGAGTGTTACCTACATAGATAATAATTTATAGAGGGCCTCAAACTGATGTAGTTCTCCTCTATGTTTTGTCTTATGTGTGAATCATGCAATATGTGGAAAGTAAGTACAACAATGACCTATCTTGTAACTTATAAAACATAGATATTGGGATACTCTTTTAGTAATTCAATATTATGTATGTGATGTACCTATGAATTATATGGAAATACAATCATATAGGGAAGTTTTTCTAATTTGAGTGCTTGATTGAATGCCTTTTTTTAAGTTTCTTGGTGAGCAGGTAAGAAGTTTATAGGTGAGGAATGAATGAGGATTTATTTTCTAGTTAATACCTTTATATAAATAAATCCCATTAAATCACTTAATCCAACCATTAGGATATGTTTCATTTGAAACTTAGATGACTTTAGGGCACTAGACACTTGTGTTAGAGTATAAAACATGCATTAACATAGGTATCTATTCAGGATGCTAATATCTGGGAAAAATAAAGTAAGGCTCATAAATTATAAAGTTTTACTATAAGTATGTTATAATAATTCTAAGAAAGATAGAAATTCTAGGTCATCAACATAATACTGGTCAAACCAATTGATGGGATAAGGGGTACAAGATATAGCAAATACAAGACTTCCAAAAGCAAAAAAGGTCCAAAACTGAGAGGAATAGCTAAGGCTTGATTTTCCAAGTGTATAATATTAAGGTTATATATAATCCATAAATATCATCTAAATTTCCCCCCTTTTAATTTAGTAATTAAATTTTTAGTTTAAAGGAGAAGAAATGCATACCTAGGTGTGTGTATAACACACCTTGAATTTGCTTGATTCCATCTTGAGTATTTTGCTTATGACTTTCCTGCAACAAAGAACATGTTATAGTAGATAATAAATTCATATAATTTTAAATTGAAGTATTGAAAATATTTAAATTAAAAGAGCAAGGTTGAGGATTACACATGTATTTATGTAACTACCTTGCCTATTAGCAAATTGATTTGAAAAGATATATCATTTTAAGGCTTTGAAATTGAGATTAGGACAAATATATAAATATGGAAAGTACCTATATCTAAGGAGATACAGATATTTTTTAAGAAACATGCCCCCAAATTTAGATAAAATGTTACTTTCCACCCATTAGTTGAGATCATCTCAACTGTACAACCCAATCATACTTATAACCTAGTGATCATGAGTGAACAAAGTCAACTCATACTATCAAACTAGTGAGGATGGATGCTACAATAAATTTCAACATAAAAACTTAGAAATGTTGAGTGATTTTATCACCTCAACCATACCAAAAAATTAACCAATTACTATAGTAGATTGGCTCAATATAGTCCATAAAAGTCCATCCTAGTGGGTGATCACAATCCCTGAGAGTGTTTTGAAATATGAAAAGGATTTGGATCTTGTAATATTGGGCACACATTTCATAACATATGAACCTTAGATATGTCTCATGATGAAACTATGTATAATAATAGTACCAATGTATATAATTCTGCCAAAAATGTGAATCTTAACCATGTAACTATGTGCTTTAAATAATTCAAAAATTGTGTAAGTGTAGAGAACATGCTTCCAAAGCATGCCCGCAATATATATGGATAAAGTTGAAAACTTAAATAATTTACAATGTGGAGGAGTGTGGAAAACATTCTTATAAATCATGCCCCCACTGAATATAGGGGTATTTAATACTAAATAAGTGTGGATAACATGCTACCACTAAATTGGGATGTGTTTAATACTAAATAAATATTCAGAAAATACTTCCAAAGCATGCCCCAATTAAATATGAAAACTATGCCAAATGTAGATAACATTACTACATGGTATACCCCAATGATAAGCCCCCCTTTTTGAGATTAGTTAAGAATATAATTTGGTAGTTACCTCACCTAAAAAGGAAAAAACAACTATACAATATATGAATGGAACCATGTAGCATATAGAAGAACATTTCTAGGCAAAAGTATAATTGAAGTGTATAAAACAATGTGGTCATATGAAGGCCTAATATGCATGATAAATATCATGAAAAAAAAATATATAGTAATAGTAAAATCTCAATAAGGAAATAAAACATGCATACAAGGGCATTCAAAATCAATTCAATCATGCAATGGTTCTAGGAGACCACGAACAAGGGGCATGTTCAAATTCCACATAATCAAAGGGACATGATTTAGTCAAATGTCTACAAAAGTAGTAATGACATATTAAAATGTCCATACAATAAAAAATTATAGATTGAAATTTCAAAGAAAGAACATATAAACATAAGGGCCAAAAATAAAGTAACATATTCAAATTATCAAATAAGAATACAATAACAAGGTAAGACACTCAAAGAAGTGTATAAAGGAAAGCATAAACAACCAACATAAACATATTATTTTATTCTTTTTAGAAATTAGGTGTTTAATTCCTAAGTAATAAAGGTCTATAATAGGGAGATAATTCTAGATTTATGTAGTGTAATATAGGTTTTTACCAATTTGATCAACTTAATTCACATGGGAAAGAGAAGATAAAGAAATATTAACTTAGCTTATTTTAGGCTAAAATAGATGATGCAGAGTCTAGAAATTGCTATGTAGGGATGGTATACTATTGAAAACTAGACACAAAACTCTATTTCTAGATTGGATAAGAGTTTTAAACTCAAGACACTCTACGACTTGGTGTTTTAGTCCACTTTTTAGCACTATTTTCCACTTTCGACACTATTGTACACTTCCAACACTATTATCCTGAGGCTAAAAGATTTCTAGGTTTTGTTCATCTAATTAATATAACCTTGCATACCAAATTTATGGTCCTAAAAGTCATTATATCTTGATATATGTCTATTTTAATTTTCATCACTTGTATGACCCTTTATACATGAAAACAACAAAGGAAATCAAAGTGCAAGGGGGAAAAGTTGGGTTGTGGGAAGAATGATCACATAATCAAAAAACCTTATTATTTTGATTATTTCCTATATGATCCCTCATGCCAAGGGTCTCATATCAAATTTATTTATCCCTTAGGGAATGTGCTTAATCAATGTGTACAACTGATGAAAGAATTAATTTCACCTAGGCCCTTCCTTGATCAAACATGCAAATCTATGTATGATGTAGACAAGCTAAGCTATACTATTGATTGATTTTATTAAGTCTAATGTGCCAAAATAGTAAGTGGTATATATAAAATGCCTTATGTAGTCCTTTATATACGAGACTCATTATTTCAAATTTGGGATATTTAAGTATATTTGGTTGACAATGGGAAACTTAGACATGAAACAAAGAAAAGGGGTAAGACTCATCTTATGGAAGAAGCTAACTATTGGGGCCAAAATTGGACTTGGAAAACAACACCAAAAACTAAACACCCTAGGTTTTTAGCACTATAGTCCTATTTTGTCACTCTTGTCTAGGGGATGTGGGACCTAGGGGGATGGGTATGGACCTAAATTATGTTACTAGGCTTGAAAGGGTTAGGTCTTGAATGATATGGATGTTTGGGAATAAGTATAAAGATGTCTAGGGAATCTAGAAAGACAAAGATAAGTTAAATAAAAAGACCTGGCTAAAAGTGAATAAAAACTTATATTCTCTAGTCAGAGTCTCCTATGAAAGGACTATGAAAAGGCATAATATGTGTGTTTTCTTGACCAATTTAGTGTGTATACATTTTTCCCCTTTTTAATCTAGTGATGCAATGAAATGAAGTACTAGAGTAAAAGAAAGAAAGAAAATGTGTATCTGAACTTACCTTTGTGAAGGTAAGTTTACTAAAAAAGGGTCTAACTTCTTGGCTAGGGAAGTTGATGAAGAACTAAAATAATGGTTGGAAAAATAAGGAATCCTTATAATAGATGCCCCTATACTGAATTTAAATAGTACCTAGAGAAATAAGTAATCCCTATAATAGATGCCCCGTGTACTAAACCTAAATAATTTGAACTAGATTTGAGAAGTGATAGAAGGTACAAAACTAATGTTTTCCTCTATCCCACACAAACTCCTGGGTCTAAGTCTGAGTAATAATATGGACCAATCATTGAAGATGATTGTATGGTCTAGCTTGGTGATAACTTGAGTAATGACTAAGTGTAAAATGGAAATGTTGGTATATGTGTGAGAAGAAATATGGTATGTCCTACCATCTTGATTTGTATAATCTTAGAAGATGAGGGACATGAAAACTTATGTCATGCCCACAAATATGATATGTGAGTGATGCATTCAAATAATCTAGAAATTTATATAACCACATGTGATATGATCTATCATGTCAAGTTATATGTGCAAAATTGGAGATCAAAATAATGTGCCCTGCACTATACCTATAATCTTCTATCTAGTCTATAATTGTGTCATGTTGTATGAATTTATATGTGTGAGGCATGTAATAATGTACATACCCTTAAATATGGTGTCTAGATAGTCTATATATCTATAAATTAAAATTGTATCCCTCTGAGTATCTTGAGTAATGTTGATTGCCCCAATGTACTCTAAATCACTATATAATCTTGACCAATGTGAGCTGAGTAATGCTACATGACCAAATGTGATATGAACCATTGTATAATCTTGATCAATATGAACTAAGTAATGTTGATAGTTTGAATACTAGAGGTGTAAAAACCATGTTGAATGGAATATCTTGAGTAATGCTAAGTGACCCAATATACTCTGAATCATTGTATAATCTTGACCAAATCTGAGATGTATCTTATAATTTGACTACTAGAGGTGTGAGAACCATGGTGTATCCATTTATGAGACTAGATAGATGTGTTGGATAAGTATAGGAATATAAATAGTAGGAATGATGCCCCCCTTTTAGGGGAAAGGGACAAAATCTGTGATGGAGGAGGTTGAACTAAAAGTGATGAGTAGTGGTGGAATGTATAGGAACTTTTGTTGGCATGTGTTGAATTTATTGAGAGTTAAGCATTGAATTGGTGGAATTGAATTACTGAGAGTGAAAGGTGCTTTTGATTGATTATTTGAAAAGGCTGGGTTGTTTGGATGTTTTAAATGAGTGTTGATTAGTGGGAACCAATTTATATGCTTGGGTATTAGAAAGATGTGTGAATTATAGAGTAAGCAGATGACTTAGTGAAAGAGTAGATATTTTTTGATGTTGAAGGTATCATCATTACAATTTTTAGGATCAAAATAATTTGTAAAATAGAGTTACGATGCTCTAGTTATGAGTAAAATAGTGTTTTGCTTTTGAATAGAATAGTTGGTTGATATAGGAATTTGGATTGAATTTGAGCTCATTTATGCAGTGATAAGTTTGAGATATTGGATCCTTAGAGTTCAAGATGTTGAGGAGATGAACAACTTCTATAACATGTTTTGAGTAGCTAGTAACCCAAATTAACATTGGTGGGGAGATTAACCTTGTGAGTAAGCTGGTCATTTGATTTTTGCCTATATAGAAACCTATTTTAGTCATTTTTGAGCTATTTTGAATGGTTTAAAAGATGCTTGACTAGTTGTAGCACTCATATCCTAGAGGTAGTGATCCTATCTAAGGTTTAGCACTATTGTCTAGGTTTTGGCACTATTGTCTAGTGCTAGTGTCCTTTTGTAGTGCTAATGGCCACTATTGATGACTTTTGGAGTTTTTGATTCACTATTTACTGCTTTATAGTTTGGTTTTTAATTGGCATGGTTATGTAATGTATTTTATACTTTTTGGTGTGTTTTTTAGGGTGACTTATGGATGAGAGAGTTCTATACATGCTAGGTTATAGAGACACTAAGGATGTTACCATTGTTATCTAATGAGCTTGTTGTGAAGGATAGGGATGGATTGGGTCATGTATGTGACCTAGGTACTATACAGTGGGATAGGTATCTAATTACTACCTTATGTGAGAGGTGGAATGTTGATAGTTATACATTTTGGCTTCATACTAGGAAGATTCCTATTACTTTAGAAGATGTATATTAGATTTTACATTTGCCAATTAATGGGTGGAACATGAAATTACAAGATGATATTGGTGAAAATGCCATTGATCTATCATATAGATACTTTATTGGGGTGCCTTTAGGAGTACATTGTTAAGTCAGTGACATTGATGTGCTTTTAATAGTGATTATGTAGTCGAGTGTTCTATGCTTATGGAAATGGTTAGCTATGTTATTTACCTCATTTGTTGTAGTGGATGGTAGTGGAGTGTCTATTTCTTATAAGATGCATAGGGTTGTTTGCAATATTGATATGTATGGTATAATGTTCTCATGGGGTAGGACTATTCTTTCCCACATGTATAGAGATTTGTATAGATTTACTCAAGAGGCATTTAGTGATGGTGTGGGAGTGGCCACATTGTTATATTGTTGGGCATATGAGCACATAGTAATTATATGACCTATTGGGTTACCAAGGGTGATCTAGGCATATCCACAACCATTTGGTGAGTGATGGATGAGTGAGTTGGCTATCAAATCCCATGGGATAGACCACTATATGAGGGTGCTAGATAGGTTGGTGGCCCAGGATATCATATAGAGGCACTATAGAGGATTCCCTAGATGGCATGAGGATGGAGAACAATTATGGTATATTAGGGTTAGATGTTGGTTACATGATCATTGGCCTAGATTTTATAAGTGCTTTTAGTATGAACATGTGATGAGGTAGTTTGGAGTTCAAAAAGATGTTCCTCTTGTAGAATGGGTATGGTTGAGAAGTGCATAGGCACCAATGAGAGTAGGGGCTCATGAAATACCTATTGAGGCTAAGTGGGCACCTATACCTATGGATGCACAAGATGTTGTTATAGATGTTCTTGAAGTGGATGATGTGGGATGTACTGAAGGATACACTACATGGTGGGATAGGGAGCAGTGGGCTCCATTGTACCCCATGGATAGAGTGGATGTTCATATTTATGAGTATCTTGAGCTAATCTTGATGATGGGAGGTAATCAGTAATTGTATTTAAATTGATTTTATGTTTGTTCTTGAGTTTGTATTTTGAAAGTACACATATAATGTAGTGTTTTCTTTCTTATGTGTGTAGGTGGAGTGGGAGGTGTAGAGGGTGAGGCACTTACTGGGGTTAGTGGTGGGGATGACATGTTATAGGATTCTATCATTGAGTTTATACCACATGAGCTTACATGGCTTGTTCATGATGATGTTGTGGAGGAGGGTTTTTTAGAGAGAATGACCATTATAGCTGGTGTGTATTCTCATTTTTTTTTACCATGATTATATAGCTATAGCTATATATGTTAAGGTAGAAGGGGAGAGAGATGAGATGAGGACTGAGTGAGATAGGCATAAGATGCCTCCTCTTGATTGTGGATCAATGAGCTTAAATATTGTGGATGATTATATGGATCTTCAATGGTGACATGTAGACTTGCATGAGGTGTATGGTCATTTGTTGGAGTAAGATGATCTGTGCAAGAGGCATTAAGGAACTCAAGGAGGTGTAGGATCATTGAGTGTGAGACAAGATTATGGAACTAGCATGGGAGGAGAGAGTGAGACTGACAGTGATGGCATGACTCCTATTCATGATTGATTATACATTGTATATGTTTTTAAAACTTTGTGATATATATATATATATATATATATATATATATATATATATATATATATATATATATATATATATATATATATATGCTAGTGATTTTGAACTCATTTTCATTCATGTTATGGATTTTGGATTATGCTGGTATATGTATTGTAAGTGGTTGATTTTGGAAATGGTTGATCTAGTATTTATTTTTATTATCATATTTGTTTGGTAAATTAGTACTTTAGACATGTAATTTGATGTTTTGATGTGTTTAAATGTGATGTTTTGATAAATGTGATACGAGGCTTATTGATTTTGAATTGTAATTGTATGAAAGAAATTTTTTGTTTGTTTATGGTAATTGGTAAACTTATTTGGATGAATTTGATTTGGTTTTTGATATTGATAAAGTAATTGGAGAAGATTGATTTGGTAGTATCTATACCTTGATAGGATGGTTTGAGATTAATGACTTGTTCAAATTAATTGATTGGGTTTTATATTGGTAAGGTGTTTAGATAGGTTGAGTTGGTAAGATCTAGATTTTGATAGGTTTGTATTTGGATAGGATAGTCTGGTTTTAGTTAAGGATAGTTATCTAGAATCAAGAAAGCTAGTTGTTCCTGGGTGGGGATGTAATATAGTAGATATCCATATTAATTCCATAAGAGTGGCTCAAGAATGCAAAGGTTAACTATACCTTTGGCATCATTGTTGCCCCACTAAGTGAAATTATGAAGTAATGCTAAACTAAATGTATTCTATATTACACTATGTTACATCACTATCTAAACCCTATCAGCCACATGAATAAGTTCCCATATTACTCATGATATGTAAGAATGTGCTTTGTAGCTGATACTATCTATTGTGAAGAAGTCTCATTTATCTATAACCAAATACCCTGTGACCTTTGATGTGATGGATATGAATGTGCAATATATTGAGATGGAGCTAAAACCTATGGTGAGGGATCATTTAATCTTAATCGTAATGGGTTGTTACATGAGATAAGACCTTAAAAATGTGGTTGTAATGAATATCTCTCTAGAATAGTACTCTATATGTGGGTTCAACTAATCTTAATCATAACAAATTGCTACATGAGATAGGACCCTAAAAATTCAGATATAATTAATATCTCTATGGAATAGAACACTATTATGGTGCCTATGACTTTGTTGGATATGTATATAAAACTATACTATGTATACCATAGACTACACTACTATATGTGGGTTACTTTTGATGTACTAGTTTCCAAACATTCTAAATAGTTAGAATAAGATATCTCTTATGAGATTATATCCTAAAACCTACATTTCACTCATTATGAGTGACCAATGATACCTATAAAGGAATGTCCTAGGATGACTTAATCATGGACATCTCTGTGCCTTTTGTGTGAATACAATAATGCCCTGATAAACACATCTATTAATGCAATCTTTGAGTCCATAACAATTATCATCATTATGTCCACAAATACAATGATAATTACAAAAGGACTGATGTGGTTGTCTATGTAAGAGATGTGGATCTCATCAGTGAATATAAGGTAATGTGACTAACCTCTTATTTAGTAGTGATGATAATATGATAGATGGGCTATTCTGATCTGAATCAAACTATAGTGGTGATTTACTATTATTATTTTTGGTACATATTTTAGAGTGCATTCTAAAAACTTGCTCTTTATTCTTGATTGGTTGTTTTTCTAGTTGTGGTCTCCTATCTTGTCTAGGACATGGTGGATGGTAAGTGGTAGGAGCTATATCTGAAGATGCTATTGTGAAGTCTAGATTAATCCAATCAACTCAATCTACCTAAATTAATCTCAATCTATTTTCCAAAGATAGAACAATGTAACACAAATATCTAAAATAAGGCTTTGTCTGATATAGTAGATGCTCGAGGAGAGGCTAAAGAAGGCCTTTGATAAATATATGTTAAATCTCTAGATCTATAGGTTTATATATCAATCTTAACAAATGAGCCTTCAATATTAAGATATACTCACTAACTGGCTCTAAAGAACTTTGATGTAGTGTGGCAAGTTTATCATATGTAACATGAGGGCCCATGTTTATGATGTAGTTCCTGAGAAATGCCTCTTCTAAGTCATCATATGTGTGCAATGAACTGATGGGGAGTAGATGAAAGAACCAATTATGTTCTTCCCCCAGTAATGTCTATTGAAATAACTTGAGTATAATAAAATGGATTTCATGAGGTGGCAAAGCCTTTTGAAAGGCTTGAATATGTGTGAATGGTTCTCCAATTCCATCAAAGTGAGGTAATGATGGTGTCTAGAAATGCTTAGGCAATGCAACTTTTATGAATGTCTTTGGAATAGGGTTACCATGTAGATCATTTGCATCCATACAATATTTATAAAATTTGTTTCCCAAGGTAAGGAAATGTACTTGGTGTTTTATTTCACCAACTGTATGCATCAAAGAGATGATCTCCTGGGATGGTACATTAGTATCTTGAAGTGGGTCATTTAATCTTTGAATTTGATTTTTAATTCTGGCCATGGGAAAGCTACATTTTGTAATTGGATCATAAAGGGGGGGGGTGTGTGTGATCACTTGAACCTTGGAAGTAATATTAGCTTAGACCTTACTATAGGGATGTGGGCTACCATTCTCTTTAGGTGAAGTGTTACAACTAGGTTCTACCATAATGAGGGGTGGCTTGGGGGATTCATTAGTATCCTTATGTTTAAGTGAATTGTATTATAATTTATTAGAAGTTGTGTTATGATCATTAATGTGTGTATTATTTGGGATAGAATCATAAATAAAAGTAGGAGCAATATTTTGACATGCATTAGATTTGAGAGGAGTGAGAGAAGGGTTAGAAACATGAGATGTATTTTCTTCTTCACTATATATATAGTAGTCATTATTATTCCATGCATTGTCATAATCTACATTTTGTTCATTTGAAATAGAAAAAATTAAAGTATCATTTTCATATTAACTTTCATTCTCATACTCATTTGCATGTTCACTATCATATTCATCATCGCTTCCATCAATGCTAGGGAGAGGTGTAAGAGAAAGAGTTAATTTATTTCTAATATGCAATAAAATATCATTGGAATCAGTAATATCATGTGTATATAGGCTATCCATGGATGGAGTATATGCACTTTCTTCATTTTCAAAATGAGAAGGAAGAGTAGAAGAGTTATCATTTGAACATTCTTTTAAGAGAGTAGAGTTAGGAACACATAATGAATCATTTGAACTATGCGTTGTTAATTTGATTCTATTGCATTTATATTATTGTATTTTGAACATAGTTGTGGCAAAAGGTAAAGAGAGATTAGGTTCACATGGAATAAAATCATCACCTAAAAGAGGTTTACTTGGAAGTGCATGACTAATTTTTGCATTTGGTGTATTTTGACTAGGAGAATGAGGTGAGAAGTATCTTTCCCATTTATCAAAATTATTTTCATTAAAAGAAGGAATAAAGGAGATGGGTTTAAGATAAAAATATTCATCTTTATGTGATTCACCCTCATCATTGCACATATCATCATATCTTTTATTGCAATAATAGTCATTATCTTCACTATAAATGAAATAATTTTCTATAGGTTTAGCTAATGTGAAAATTTGTCCAATCATTATAATAATTGGAATAAAATTTTAGAAATTGATCTACGAGATGAGGAGGAATCACCTTAGTGGCCATTTTATCAACAAAGATAATTTTAAAAAGTACTACAAGGCAAATAAATGCACAAATAATTACTAACATTGAGTTTTGAAAATTACTTTTGATAACCCAAATAATTTGCTATAAATTCAAATTATTTTTATAAAAATTGTAAGGGAGGGAAATTTGAAGTTTGAGGTCCTAGTTTTGAAATCTAGGGTTTTGAACTAGGCTTTTATAATTTTTAGAAATTATGCAGTAATTTTAGATTGTAAAAATGATTTAAAATAGGAATATGTATAAAAATTAATACAAGAATAAAAATTTTGAAAATTAAATTTTTGCACAAGAAACTACTAATTTTGAAATAATTTTTAACAAGGCAATTAATTTGTAAAAATTTCAAAATAGTTTTCTAAAATTGGCAAGGAGGAAAGTCTTGTTGTTTGATGACCTAGTTTTGAAATCTAGGGTTTTGAACTAGGGTTTTTAGAAATTTTGAAAATTATGCAATAATTTTAAATTCTAAAAAATAGTTTTTGACTTGGATAAATATACAAAAATTAGAATTTAGATAATCAAATTTTTGCATAAGATAAGAAGGAAAAACCCTAAATTTGGCTAAGGTTTTAGGTTTTTTGTTTAAAGTCAGGTTCACCAAATGTTTTATTCTTTTTGGGAATTAGGTGTTTAATTCCTAATTAATAAAGGTCTAGAATAGGGAGAGAATTTTCTAGCTTTATGTAGTGTAATACAAGTTTTTGCCAATTTGATCAACTTAATTCACATAGGAAAGAGTAGACAAAGAAAGTTTAACTTAGCTTATTTTGGGATGAAATGGATGATGCAAAGTCTAGAAATTATTGTGTAGGGATGGAAGAATGTCAAACATAGGACCCAAAACTCTATTTTTAGACTGGCTAAGAGTGCCAAACTCAGGACACCCTACTACTTGGTGTTGTAGTCCACTTTTGGAACTGTTATCCACTTTTGACACTTTTGTCTAGAGGTTAGAAGCTTTTTGGGTTCTATTTGTCTACTTAGTATAACCCAAGATACTAAATTTTAGGCCCTAGAGGTCACTAGAGCTCACTATAGCTCTGTTTCAATCTTCAATACCTATATTATCCTACATACATGGAAACAATAAAGGAAATCAAAGTATAAGGGGGAAAAACTATGTTATGGGAAGAATGATCACATAATCAAGAACCCCTATTATTCTGATTATTGCCTACATTAACCCTCATGCCAAGGGTCTCAGATATGATGTAGTTATCCCTTAGGGAATATACATAATCAATGCACATGATTGATGCAAGAATAAATTTCACCTAAGTACTTCCTTGATCAAGCATGCAAATCTATGTGTGATGTAGAGAAGTTGAGCTATACTATTGATTGATTTTATTAAGTCTAATGTGCTAAAATAGCAAAAGCTAGATATAAAATGCCTTGTGTATTAATTTATATAGGAGACTAATTATTTCAAATTTGGGAGATTTTATTACATTTGGCTGACATTTGGAAACTTAGAAATGAATCAAAGAAAAGGATTAAGACTTATCTTATAGAAGAAGCTGACTGTTGGGGCCAAAATTAGACTTGAACAATATCACTAAAACTAAACACCCTAGGTTTTAAGCATTACAGTCCTATTTGGGAACTATTGTCTAGGTGATGTGGGACCTATGGGGATAGGTCTGGACCTAAAATATTTTCCTATCCCTGAAAGGGTTGGGTCTGGAATGCTATGGATGTTCAAGAATAAGCGTAAAGATGTCTAGGGAATCGAGAAAGACTAAGACAAGTTAAATAAAAGGACTTGGATAAATGTGAATAAAAAATCATATTCTCCAATCAGAGTCTCCTATGAAATGATTTTTAAAAGACATAACATGTGTGTTTTATTGACCAATTTAAGTTGTATACACATATCAAAGTAGCCCATGGATTAGTTGTGTTAGTAAAAAATTTAAGTGCATAACATATCAAGTACCTTATGAAAGATATAATAATGGATAAAGGCATGTGTAAGTACATAAGAGATCAAACATGATAATGTAAAGTGACCACATAATGATATAATATGAAATTATTATGATCATAGAAGTGGATGCCCCCAATGTCTTGGTCATGTGAGTATAAGGAAATCCCAACATAGATAAATGCATAAATAACATGTTTGTGTCTGCCTATATCATAGTTAAGTAGAATTATGAAACACATGTGTATTCATCAGTAACTAATATGTCATCCATAAACATAGAACTAACACATAGATGTCAAGGATGCAATAGAGTATGTAGGTGCCAAAAATGTTTTTGGATTTTTGAATGTTTTTTTTTGTTGGTATTTTTAGAATATTTTAAGATTTTCAACCTTAAGTTAGATGTTTGACATTTTTTTCAACATCATTGGATAAATTTAAAGGGTATATATCATGTTCCTCCTCATTATTTCAATATTTAGTAGAAGAAGTAATGCTATCATTTGGTATATGGATCAATTTTCCTTCATGAGAAAAGGAAATACCTTGCTGATTTTTATCAAATTTTACTTCCATTTGATATAAACAAAGAGTTCTCAATGTAAATGTATATGGATATGTGGTTTACATAACCCAAACCCATGTTTTAATTACTTAAATACCATAAGTAATTGATATTATTATGTTTCCCAAATATTCTTTCTAGTTAACCTTTCTTTGTAAGTCTTATAGATCAAAACCAAGCTACTGAAAATGCCTTATATGGCAAGTAATTTTTATTTGTGTATGATCAATATGGTTAGTTAATAATTAAACACCACCCATGACTAAATTTATTGTCAAATCATGTTTTTTATAGATATTATTTAATTTATTTACTCTAAACACATTGGTGTTCAGTGTGTGCCTATAGTAATTCAAAATTATTTTTTGAATGATCATGAAAACAATTGATAAATGTTTTATTTTATGTTGATCACTAGGTTGTGAACCTAATTATTTATGAGGATCATCATATGTAATATTTTATTCATCATTAAGGTATTTTATCTTATGATTTAAGGTAAAGCATCTATTCTTAGAATGCCCTGACCCTTGATGATAATCACAATAAAAATTCAGATCATATCCTTAGGGTATAAGTTGACTCATAAAAACCTCTATATGATGAGGGTGAGATACAACATGACACTCTATTAAACATGGGAGTAATGAAGTTGGATACTTAGGTAAACATTAGAATGATGTCCTCAGTGACTTAGAAAAATCCGATTGGGTTGTCATATTAGTGTATCAATGAATGTTTTATTATTTGTATAATAAATGGGTTGAACTATATCTTTCTCATTATTTCATCACCCTTGTCCCTTTTACTCATATTCTTAATATTTTTTTGTAGGATTATCTATTTATTGGACCATTTCATAGTGTTTTAAGGGATTAGGATCCATTGGACATATGTAAATGAATCCCAGATAACTAAATTTTAAGAATGTGTGGAAAGTAGAGGGAAATAAATACATGTCATGTATTCAAGGACATCCCAAGATAATATTATAGTTCAGATCATTTGGCATAACTTTACACAAAGTAGGTAATAAATGGGGACATATGGTAGTAATCAATGTTACTTGTCATAATACTCATCATGAAATATTATAAAATCCCCTAATGATCATATTATATGATTATAAATCTAAATGTCAATACTAATTAAGGATAGAACATATATATTTCAAATGTTGGGTCCTGAACTACTATCCACAAGAACTCATTTTACTATTTTATTGCGAACACACCCCTAGATGTAGAGTGGAATATATGTATTTATCATAGGTTCGAATTGTGGATCTTATTGAAAAATGATGTATTGTGTTTAGTTAATTTTATGGAATTTAACATGAGATCCATATGTGGTGACTCTACATTCCACTGCAAGGTTGTCATCTATAATGTTTTCACAAAAATAACCTTATAAGGTGGTGACTTGTCTAACAAATCTAAATGTGGAATAACATCATTAAATGTCTTTGAAATTGATGGACTATGCCCATGTTGGTTTTCCTAATTTTGATAAGGAAGTTGTGTTTCTAAAGGTAAATCTTGATAAATGATATTATTTAAGGACAACTCTTTACAACCATAAGTAATAATGTTTGTTTTGTATATAATATTTTTCATAGTATTTGAGAAATCAACCAATGTTATATCACTTGGTACTTGGGTATCACATAATGGCTCATATAGGATATCTTTATGGATAGTGGGGTGATTTAAAATCTTGAATAGTGAAATTTTAATATACATACTACTTGATTTATCAATAATTTCACCTCCTATGACATTAGGTTTAGAAGGCCCTTAATCTAGTTTATTATAAAAGGAATTTCGAAGAGAGATCAAGTGTTAATATATTTAATGCTTTCATAGCCCATATCATTGATAAGATTTGCTTTTGGGAATAACTATGTAAATATTTTAGCCTCAATGTTTCAGGTCACCTCTCATGATCCTTCGTCAAGAGAAAGATATGCTGAGGAATAACAAACCTAACCACCTTAAATAAGGTAAAGGGTAATCACTTGAGGTAAAAATTTAAGTAACTATTATGAGCTCATACCCCAAGTTCCAACAAAAAATTCACTTCCTATCCTAAGCCTCTTAATGGTAAAAAAGATAAAGACAAGGATAAATTAAATTTATTAGAAACATATATATATATATATATATATTGGAAACATAATAAATAAATTTTAACAAGTTATTTAATTTTTTTTCTAATTTAAAATTTTTAATGGAAATTTAAATTAAAAATAAAGATTAAATGGAAATTAAATGATTAAATGAAAATTATAAAATAAAATAAATTAAATGGAAGTTTAATTAATAAATTTAAATTATTAAATGAATAAAAAATTATAAGCTTAAAAGAGGTAATTAAATAATAGGAAAAAACCTAAGCAAAAGGGGGAGGCAGGGGGTGGGATGTTAGAGGAAAAGCTAAGGGTATAGGAAACAACCAAAGGATTATATGAGCTAAGGACTGTGTTCCAAGTGAGGTCAAAACTTAAGCCTACATCTCTATTAAAGTTTTTTGGGTGTTTGCTAATTTCAATGGATTCACTCAATTTGATTTTCAAAAAATGGATTTCTATGGCGATCACCTTGGCATCTTTAATGCAGATAACATGGTTGGTTTTGTAAGAATTCTCTACCAAAGCTAATTTTTCTTTCCTTTCTAGATGAATTTCTATCACATGCTCCTTAATTCTAGTTCTGATGGATCTCCTCATTTCCACAATGTAAGGTATACCACATGATTACTCTACCTAATAGAATCCACTATGTAGGTTGGGGTTAAAAGGGTCTTTGGTAGATTTTATGTATGTTCTAAGCTTGTTAATGGTATGGAGGGTGGAATTGATATTGTGGTGCTTAAGTATTTTAGAAATCTTGTTATCAATTCCTTATACATAAGGTAGGAAATCAAATGGTTCTTATGTAATGGTTTATTTATGCTTAGTTCCACCTACATGGTCCTTGGCTTGATTGATATCTCTAGTGATTTGTTTTCCTATGTAACCATTCAACTTAAAAACATTTTTTAATTGCTCAATTTTTAGATCAATGTTGTCTTTATCATATATTTTTAAGGCTCTTGTAGTAAGGGTGTTTAACACTCCAATTTTTTGAGTAGGATGATGGTGAGAGGATGTATGAAGGTACAAGTCTATATGGGTACCTTTCCCATAGGCCTTCCTAATAAGAGAACCACCATCTTTTTTGGGGATGAAGACATCCAAAAAGGAAGGTTTCTTTTTTCCTCAATTTCTTTGGTGAATTGAATGCAAGGTAAAATACTATTAAGATGGTCATAGAAGGATTCTAAATTGTTTGAACCATGGGGCAAACATAAATTGGTGTTATCAACATATCTTTTCCACCATTTAGGTTTAAGAGGGAAAAAATGAAGAGCTCTTTCCTTAAACTTCTCCATGTAGAGGTTGGCCAAAATAGGGGAAAGAGGGAAACCCATAAATAATCCTTCACATTATTTATAGATAAAACCTTTGAAGGAGAAGACACTGGACTTGAGACATAAGGCTACTAAATTAGTAGTTTCTATATCTATGAGATTCAAGATCACTTTAGTAGATTATTCTATGGGGACACTCAAGAAGAGAGACACTGCATCAAAGTTAACTAATAAATCATTATCTTGCACCTTATTATATTTTATAAATGCCATGAAATCACTGAAGTCATGGATAAAAGAAGTCTTGCCTACTAGGTGTTTTAATTTATTAGATAAGAACATTGCAAGATGGTAGGTAGGGGAGTCAGTGGTATCAATAATAGGTCTCAAGGTAAAACCTACTTTATGGATCTTAGGGGCACCTTAGACTTTAGGAGTGATCTCTTTGTTAGGAATCAACTTCTTCTTGGTCAAGGTGTCTAAGGATGAAGATTCAATAGCTCTAGTGACCTTTTTAGAAATGTGAGAAACATGGTTAAAGGAAAAAAATTTATAGCTGCCATGATTATGAAGGTTGTCTACCATTTTTGAGTCATAATATTATTGATTTAGAATGATAATGGTATTACATTTTCCTACTTTGAGAATCATAATGTCTTTGGTTTTTATTTCTAATTTAATTTTCCAATAAATTTTTTAAATTTATAAAAGATTTAAATAACCCATTAAAATTTATTTATTATATTTCCAACAAATAATTTATTTTTATTTTTATGTTTCTAATAAATTTAATTTATCCTTATCTTTATATTTTTTACCATTGAGAGGCTTAAGATAGGAAGTGTGTTCTTTGATGGCACTTGGGGTATGAGCTCATAATGGTTACTTCAATTTTTACATCAAGTGATTACCCTTTACCCTATTTAAGGTGGTTAGGTTTGGTCTACCTCATCATATCTTTCTCCTGAAGAGGGATCATGGGAGGTGATCTGAAATGTTGAGGCTAAAATATTTTATAGAGTTATTACCAAAAGAAAATATTATCAGATCAAGTGTTGTTTCCACTTGAAAACCCTCTCATGATGTGTAAAAAGTTTCTTAATTTTTTTATAAGGGAAGTGATATAGCAAACCATAGAAACTATCATAAATTAAAACCCAAAATGGGTGATAAATGCATCTATGTTGCACATATTTTATAGAAATCTAGGATCAAAAACATAAAAATTATAAAATCTTAATTGACCTAGGCTTTGGAGTTTAAATATTTGGTTCACCAAATATTTAACCCTAAAAATATAGATTGGGGTTTCCTAGGGTTAAAGGGGATAGAGATATCCTAGGGTATAAGGGTGATAAAATATCTCTATAATATGCCAATTAGATGCTAAAATCAGATATAACATATGTTTAATTCATTAAAATGATATAGGAGAAAAATATTAAGTAAAACTATGCTATGTATGGAAATAACAAAGAAATAATGTACTTCATTAGTTCTAATGCTAACATGGTTTTGGATCTGAAACATGAAAAACTCTGATTGTAAGATGGTTATAGAATAGTCACCAAATTATGGATTGAATGCCTTTAGATCCATTAACACTAGTGTTAGCCTTAGATGGTTGTGTTGACATTACTATATAAATTTGATGCATGTGTTTTATATAGAATACCTATTTGAGAAGGATGTAATATGCTTCTAGGTTTTTTTCCACCTTTGCTTTGGTACATTATGATGTGGGTCATGACTTATCACTCCTCATGAAATTTCAAAACCTTGGTTCTTAATATTCATAGTGACCTTGGGGAAAATGGGTTAGTGGTCACATAGTGTCAATCTAACCCCAAATACCCCTCTATTAATGAGTAGTGCCTACATATCCAATACTCTAAATAGGGCCTCATACTGATATAGTTATCCCCTACATTTTGGCTTGTGTGTGAATCATAAAATATGTGGAAAGCAAGTAAAATAGTGACCTAGATTGTAACTTGGAAAATATATCTATTAGGCTTCTCTTTCAGTACTTCAAACTGATGTATGTGTTTTCTCTATAACTGACATGGAACTTAGATAAAATAGGGAAGCTTTTCTCACTTGAGTGATAGATTGAATACCTTTTGTAAGTTTCTTGGTGAGTGGGTAAGAATTTTCTAGGTGAGGAATTATTGAAGATTAATCTTGTATTTATATCAACACATTTAGAGAAATAAATCACATTAAATCACTTAGACCAATCATTAGGATATTTTTCATTTGAAAATTAAATGATTTTAGGGCACTATACACTTACATTAGAGTAGGAAACCTACATAAAGATAGGTGTCTATCTAGGATTCTAGTGTCTAGGGAACAAGAAAGTGGATATAGGCTCAAAACTTGCATAGGTTTAAGATAAGATTTTTTCAAACATTCTAGATAAGATAACAAGTCTAGGTCATCAAACTAAGATTGGTCAAACTGAGAGATAGGCCAAGGCACATATGATAGAAAAGATGTAAGACATAAAAAAGTGGGAAAGATCTAGAAATTAGAGGAAAAACCAAGGTCGTAGTTCTCCAAGGGTATAAGATTGAGGTGTTATATAATCCATAAATATCATCTACACTCTCATGTTAAAACCTAGATACAACAAATGTACTAATGTATAGATGTTTTACACAACTATGTCTCTAAATTGTATAACTATATAGTTTGGCCAATATTCAAACTTTGTAAGTGTAGAGGATATGTTTATAAAACATGCTCCCACTATAAGATGAAACTAAAATTGGTGTATGTGTAGAGAACATTTTTCTATAATGTTCACCCATTGTATATCTTTAAATTAAAATTGGTGTAAGTGTGGAGAATATATATCCATAACAAACCCCAAATGTATGTCTAAATCTATGGAAAATGTGGAATCCATGTCTCTATGGCATGCCCCCATGAATATGCCCCAATTTTGAGGTGAGATTAATTATAAAATAGTAGTCACCTTACCTTAAAAGGATAAAATAAATGTATAATCTATGTATGAACAAATTCTCATATAAAAGGAATGTGTCTAGATAGATATATCATTGAAGCACATAGAATGTGATCACATAAATTCATAAGATTCATGATGTGAATCATGGAAATTTATAGATAGTAATGTTACAATCTCAAAACTCAACCAAGCACACACGTAAGAGTACTAAAAAGTAAGTCAAAAGATAATGGTCTAAAGAGACTAAAAATAAAGGACATGTTCAATTGACACACAAAAAAGGGACATGAATTATTCAAATGTCTGAAAAGTAAGGAATGACATATTCAAATGTAAACTTACAACAAAAAATGACACATTAAAATTTTGAAGAGGAAAAAAAAGGCATTTGGGGCACAAATAATAGAGCATATTAAAATGCTCAGTAAGTAAGACAAGACACTCAAAGAAGTGTGAAAATGAAAAGCATGGACCATAAGGAAATAACATAAACACATCATACTAGTCCTTGGATATGTGCTAAATAAAAAAATGTTAAGTACATAACATTTAAAGAATAATAATAAATATATAAGCATGGGTAAATGCATATAGAATTACATAATATCAAACATGATACTGTAAAGTTATCCTAAAATGATATAACCTAGGTGTATCATGATCAAATAAATTAGATTTCCTGAACTTCAAAGTGATGTGAGTCGAGGGAAGTCTCAACATCCAAAATTTCATAGATAATACATCTATGTATATCTATATCGCACTCAAAATATACATGAAACACCTATATATATAAATAGCTGATATGCTATCTACCAACATGGAACTAACAACATAGATGCCAAGGAGCCAATAAAACATGTAAATGCTAAAAATATCTATGGACTTTTGATTTTTTTTTGGTATTTTGGGAATATTTAAAAATTATATATGCTATCAAATGATGTCAAGAAGGAGATGAAAATCTTTGAGGAGTGATAAATGAATAACATTTCCTAAATTAAATGTGGCATATGTATTCATAGTAGAATTAGAGACTATATCATTCCCTTGTGGTAAATTTTTACTTGGTATCTTTGGTTTTCATTTATCTGTATTTAGTTTCTAATTTATCAGTGATGGATTCAACCCATAGGTTCCTAGTGTATACAAAGGAAAGTGAAGATGATCTAAAAATCAATCCTAGATCAAAGAAGATAAATCACACTTACCCTTTTGATTGTTGTTACATTTGGAAAATCAATATCATGACCAAGGTGGGTCTTCTAAATCTAACCAAGGGGTCCCTTACCACATTAATATCACTAGAGAGGGTTCAAAAGCTTCTAGTCAAGAAACACCATGAGATATCCCTAGCTAGGTCCTATGTTTTATTATTAAAAAAGTAGATGAAAAAGTAAATTAAAATATAAATTTGTACTCACCAAAACATGTGAAAAACAATTGGGGGTAATAAACATAAAACTAAACATGCATAAAAGATATCTACTCAAGTCAATCTAGAGGAAATTATAATGCATGGAGAGAGAATCATATAAGCTAACAAATGCAAATATTTCTATTCTAACAAGGAGGATCAAGAGTTAGGAATATGTACATTTGAATATGAACCCATCAAGCCTTAATATCTCCCTTTTCCAAGGTGCTTCATAAGAGGTTGTTGTGGTATGTAAGGATAACAAAAATAGGTTAGCTCTAGGTTGCATGAATTATCTTATGCATCCAAAAGACTTACCCACAAGACAAGCTTCATATATGAAAATTTAATATTGAAACCCTATCAAATGATCTTCAAGTAGAATGGTGGATAAGCAGATGCAAAAATAATGATTTACTTCTTCATTTAACTCTCTAAAATAGTGAAAAAGATGTGTGTGTGTGTGTGTGTATAGATGGATCTAACCTTAAACACTTCTAAAATTTGACAAATTCAACCCAATTGACCTTATATCATTAATTAATAAAATTATTTATGTCTTAGACTAGGTCATCTAAGTCCAACCTAATCTTATAATGTGCTCATATATTTTAATTACATGGTCAACCCAGGCTAACTTTCTTTGATAAATGTCAAAAAGAGTTTTTGTTTTAGGTAGGGGATATTTTAGGTGGTGAAGTGCTTAGAGGATTGTGTAAGGGAGGTGTCAAAGCTTAGGTAAGTGTATAGGAGAGTTTTATGTTGGTTTAAAGTGGTGTTATAAGGGACAACGATCTTACAAAGCACTAATGGTCTACCCACCCCTTTCCTAGTGCACCCTTTAAGGCATGCACTTAGAGAGATTAACAATTTATGGATTCCTTCAAGAGAGAAATCATATGTAATTAATAAATTTTTAAACTATTATGTGTATACATATTCCCAAATCAAATATTATCACATGTCACATAGGTGTAATAGGGAATGGTGCTTTAGGAAGAGAACATGGCAACACGTAATGTTTAAGATAAATAAATTGTAGTATTTCAAAGTAAAAAATAACTAAAATGAAATGACTAAAAGGAAATAACTAAAATAAAAAATTAATTTATGTGTAATTTAACCTACCTTTATCATTATATGGTTGTCTATTGTGTTTGTACTTTTAATCATGGAGGGCACATAGACTATATTAGATAAACCAAAGGATACAAAACTAAAAAGAAAAAACAAACAAACATAGTAAAGTCAAGATAATCAAAATGTGTAAGCATGATGTACTTGGAAATTTGGTAATTTAAGGTGATAACTACCAAGGTAGGAACAAATGACCAAGCCAAAAATTTAAAGTAAATTTGGTAACTAAAAACCCAAGGCTACTAAATGATCAAAAAAATAAAACATGTACTCCTTAAGTAAGGTAAAAAACCAAATCAAACCAAGGATACATGTAATAATGATAATCTAACATCAATATGAAAGTAGTAAAAATACTTACTTAAACAAACATGGGCAAGAAATGATAAAACAACATTGATGAGTGAGAAGTAATAATCCTTACTCAACTATCAATGGAAAAAGTATATAAAATGGGGGAAATAACATTGGTGAGTGAGAAGTAACAATCCAAACTCACTTAGTAATAAAAAAAAGTTAAAAAAATATAGAAATATACATAGTTGTCTAAAAAAATAATGGAAATAAAAATAACATTAGTGAGTGAGCAGTAACAATCCAAACTTAATCAATAATGGAAAAAGTACTAAATATGAATAGACATAGATGTCCAAAAAAATGGTATAATAACAATAAATTTGTAAATGAAACCAAGGAAATTTTATAAATGTAAAGCAATGGTATATAGAAGATAATCCATAGTCACTCAAGTATACTTTTTTGTTATAAGGATAGATAAAACTCAAATAAAGTATTGCTAACATATTTGAAGATGTGAAGAAGGGAATATAGTGTAGACACCATAAATTTATACCATTTTATTATGAATGTGTCTTACCCCTTCCATACCTTTTTTATATTGATTAATATAGTTATACCATTTACCATCTAACATTTTATAATAAATATAGTAAATTACCATTATACCTAGATAATTAGTTAACCATCCCTAAATCTAGTAAAATCTCTCGAAGCTTATTAGGGCTAAGATGTTTCAGCCTCCCTAGAAACCTCTACATACCCAAACCCCATTAAAAATCAATATGGATTAAGAATAATCTATGATATTGAGTTGTTAAATCAATAGGTTAATCTTTGACCAAATTGGTAATGATCCATTCAATCATCATCTATCCTGTTAGGATCGATGTTGATTTATAGATAGTCCAACCTCAAGCTAATGGATCCTAAAATTTTCACACCAAAACACAAATAAAATTCCCCTAGAGCACTACAAAAGAATTCCATCCTTGTTTTAGTCTATCCACACTCTATCCAAAGCCATGTACATCCATGTCAATGAGATATTCTCTATAGCACAAGAAGTATTCTCAAAGGTAAGTATGTTGTATGTTTGAATGATTTTTTATTACTACATGGTCCATTTATAATCTATTTATTGTTATAAGTTTATTTAGATAAACCAATCACTATTTTATAATCCTTTTATAATCTATAAAAGCTTTCCATAGTCACCATCTTTAGTTTTTCAACACCCACTATAAATATCGACCATGATTCTTTATGGATCGACATTGATTACCTAATTGATACTAATTCTAAGATAATCAACATCGATCCCTATGTTTTTATTTCTATACATAACTCAAGGCTAGATCATTAATCTTAATTATTTCCAATTTATAGTTTTGAAGTCTTGAAATCAAGCATTGTTGTCTCTAGATGACCCTACCTGGTGTTATACATGATGTGGTTTCAATTCATGACTTACCCATATTTCCTCACCCACTATTTGCCAATAAAAGTGACATCTCTTTTAGGTTAATACATTGTATGATTGTCTTTATCCTAACTCTAGAAGCCATCACCAAGCAAACAAAAGAAATTTAAAAACAAGAAGACTTAGTGATAACATATTAAAAAGAACATTTTGATAATATCTATATAGTAGATTGATTTATTTCATTTTATTTTCATAATATAACCACATGCTTTACTGTAATCTATCTCATTATATTATCTACTTTATTGCATAAAATAGTGGCCTAACATCCCTCTAAAGAAGTATACCACTTCCTGGAACTAATCTTGTATCAGGCAGTCCACCCACTTATGTTATTAATAAAATATTGTCCAAATTATATTTTATGTATAAGTAGTCATTCATAGCCAAAAAGGCCTCCCACCTCGTTGGATCAATGGTGTGCATCCATTATCACAAGTATTTATATTTAAACCCTAAATCATTTCTATTTTTAGTAAGTTAATTTTATTAAGAAAACAAACTAAAAAATTACTAAAACATTATGTCATGCATGGTGCGAACCTAAAGTCTCATTGTTCTTTTTGTTTTCATTCTGAAGTCATTCACTAGTTACATTTTCTTGATTATTTGCTTCCATTCAAAAAGAGAAAAATCTAAAAATTGTTACTTTTCCTTTTAAGGTTTAAAAATAATTGCATTCATCCTTTGCCTGATTATATAATTCATGTAGAGTAATCTAAATGGATCAATATATAGTATTAATTACATTTTCTCACACACAACTAAAATCATACAATTTAAAAAAAAATTAAAACATTTTCCTACCTAAGGTGGACCCACTTAGATTTCATCATCAAGGAGAACACTTACTTGATATATTGATCAATTGTAAAAATTCTAACAAGAAGTATAAAGGCTAATAACCTGACACCCTTATCATTATGGTGTGTAAATTAAGGGGGTAGGCCCCAATACCAATCCATGTACTTTATTTCAATAGAAAATTAGGCCTCAATATACCTTTGTATATAGAGGTTCCCATCCTTAAACAAAAACTTGAAACCATCTCTAGATTACCATTTTTTAGTACCCTTATTGACCCTTTTCCTTACCACATTATAAATTTAGATTTTAAAAAATTAAAATATTTTAAGTACGCCTAGTAGTGTGTGTGTTTATTTCCACTAAAATGAGATAATAAAAATAATATTTTTTATTTTTTAATTTTATTTCTTCATTTATTTTTAGTGCTACATGGTTTTGACATGACAACATTCTCTAAAACAAACTAAATCTCCAACCTCATCCTCATCCATGGAGAACATCCCGAGTCCTCCTACTTCTCATGAGTCTATGGGAGAGGGTATTCCCTAGTTATATACATATGGAGATTGATAAATTTGATAGAATATTAGATAGTAATCCAATTTCCCTTAATCATTACCTTAGTACTCAATCTATACATATTCTAATTTCCCCTCTTACATAGTTTTATAAGAATGTTCTTGGCATGCTCCTAGAGGGACTTGAAGGGCTCACTATAACCATGGTTTACTTTCTCAAAAACCCTCCCCCAATAATTTTTTATACTAATACATCACAACATTTGAACAACCCACCCCTAGTAATATCTATTAGTCCATCTCTAACTAATACCCAATCCCAAATTATTACTACACCTTCACTTACACTTACTACACCTCCCATTACTTCACCTTAGAACTTGGTAATTTCAATACATGCTACTCTCCCACCCATCCAAAATATCATAGATTTAAATATTTAAACCTAACCTTTACAACAGGTTCCCTTAATTCATCTTCATCCATAGTACATCCCATTAAATAGTTAATATGTGTCTCCCATGAAAGCTCTTAGATCTAATTACCTTCACTCATCCCCATAACAAAATATACCCTTGCAAGCCCCATAGTATGTATCTTCATACCAACCTATTATGAGCACTTATGTTTATTAACCCTTGTCACAAACCATTTCCACTCCATTCCATACCTATAAACACCCACAAAAAATTGTCTTAAGGGTTATTAATTAATATAATACTCGACCTTACCTCGAGAACATCCTTATGAATAGAATGGAAAATATAGAAGCCTCTACCTTTATGAAAAAAATATGCTCACATATGAGTGAATCTATAAATAACACATTAATCCACTTGTACCTATTAGACCATACCCCTCACAATGGGAACTACCTAAATTTATGAAATTAAAAGCAAGGAATATCTTCAAAAATAAATTAGATCATTTAGAAAATATTTTTATCTCATATCTCATGATGATGTTTTCATCCTAAGGATATTTCCCATGTCGTTAGTTGGACCAGCCTTAGATTAGTACAACTATATCCCTTATCACTTCTTATTCTCTTTTGATCAACTAGCCTAGATCTTATTATAACACTTTTCCATTAATATCGTAAGGAAAGTGACCATAACCAAACTCTATACCATTATAAAATTTTATGTTGAATCTATTGCCTATTTTGTGGCTAGATGGTGAAGTATTATATAAAAAATCACTTTCTCCCTTCCTCAACTAGAATTAATCAAATTATTTGTGAGATTATGCACTAAGCATATCTAATCAACATTATGGGTTCAATCCTTTAAGACTTTTGATGAGGCCTTTTCCATGTCTCATAAACTAGAAATCTGATCTTTAGAATAAGGGAAGGTAAAGCTATGTAATATTAACTTTAAAGTCGATCCCTAAAAAATAGCTAATAATACCAAAAATAAATACACTGCTAATATTGTGGTCTTAAAATTGGCACCTATGAAGACAAAACCAATTTAAACCCTCTACCTCCCAAGCCCAACCATAATAACCATTAACATAGTTTCCTCCTTGATAATACACACCCTTAGGGTAATCATATGATTCCATTTTAGTATAAAAATTCCTCTGATTATACCTCTTATTGACTCTTTCCCTAAGGCTATTTGGTTTGAAGAAAATGAATTCTACAACTACCATCATGTACTAGGTCATGGTGTCAATAGGTGTTACTACTTCAAAGGTCTAGTTCAAAACCTTATTAACCCAAGAGAATTAGAGATAGATAATTTTAATTCTCTTCCTAATGATTCCATAAATATATTTAGGAAACCATTATCTAACCATCCCTCTACATCTAACTCCATATAGGATAACTTAGGATGCACCTCAGGCCATGAGACCCATGTGATAAGCACAATCCATGATCAACTTCTGCCTAAAGGGTTTCGTAGTGATTCTAAATTACCTTATAAAATAACTAAAGACCTATATCTCCTTACAAAATATTCTTTTGAACCATATAAACCAAGTATATCTATCCCAAAAACTCACTTGGGTTTTTTGGATCTCATTATTTGGGATTGTATTGAGGAAACATTACCTAAACCCATTCAAGACAATCAACTAGAAATAAAAGATGAGAAAGCTATTAAGGAAGATACTTTTTTGGATATTTTATAAGATACGCATACCCATCCTTTAGTCACTACTTCACATTAATATAACATACCCATCTCCTCTAGCTTACTCCCTCCTGAAAGGACTATTACATTACCTTGACCAACTTGAAAACCAACTTCCCTTATAGCTCAAGACGAGCCAAATCTTGTAAAGATAAAAACTAAGGGAAATGCTTTATGAAGTGGAAAAAAAACTTGGGGTGTCAAGAGTAAAATATTTAAAACATCCACCCATAATAATTGAACTCCATAAAGAGGATATCTCTGCTACCTCTAACCAGATTCAAAAAGGGTTAATGGTTATACCACCAATTCAAACTAGAGCATCTATATAAGGACTTCATCCTTCGGTGAGACAAAAAGCCACCATTGTGGAATCCTCTTCTAAATAGAATATACCATTACAAATGGATATCCCCATATTAATAATGATAATACATAATCCCTTAAATCCTTATTACCTACAAAATCTATGTGTAAGGTCTTATCCCAAATATAAAATACCCTCTGTGAGAAATATCCAAACAATCAATGTGAAGAATTAAGACTCAAAATAAAATTAAAATTCCATTCCAATGCCTCATAAGGTTTAAAAACCCAACCAAGATACATTATGGGGTCTTATTATAATATTATAAATCAACTCCTTCAAACTTCCCTTATCATACTACCACCCATAAAACCTATTAACCCCCTCCTTAAAAAACTAGCATGATATCGATAAAGGAGGAAATGAGCCTAATATAAAATAGTGGGACATGATACCAAAATTTTTAATGCACTCAAATATATAGTCCAAAATTCAATATAAGGGGATGATATTTTAATAGAACAATTTGATCATTATTATCCTCATAATCAAACTACTAGAGTCATGACCACTCTAGGAACTAGTATATTACCAAGAGGATCATAATGAGTTTCAAAGAAATATATAACCTATGATAAAAATCAATATTAACCCCTCTTAAACCATTTATACTTAGATGATTATGAAAACACAAAAAATCCACCATTTTTTAGATAGATGTAATACACATGGCTATATGATCTCAGACCAAAGTTCATAAGACCAAAAATCCCAACAAAGCCAAGGTGACTATTGAAAAAATTCCTTATATCACTAAAAGTCCTACAACACCTTTCCTAGAATGTAAAATTTGTATTCTAGGGAAAGGATATAATAATAACACTTTAGAGTTGAAATAAATATCAGTTCTAAGATAACTCCATCAACTCTCCATCAAGATGTTTTTATATGAAATTTGTCCAAAACTCTCTGCAACATCATGATGATATGATAAAGGCCTTAAAAGATATGAATATATATTTATATGAACCCCAACCTCTATTATATTTTATCACATCTTTCTAGAAGTCATCATCTATCATGTTCCATGATTTTGAAATATCACCATTACAGCCTGATGACTAAGATTTAATGTTATTTATCACTACCCAAATTAATCAAACTTGAATCAAATTTTTAATGATTTATAATGGATAAAATATAAATATTATATCCTCACATGATTTTATGAAACTCTAATAGCTTTAAATTATTTTATCTCAATCTCTAGTTGTCTTATAGGCATTTAATGATACTATGGACCCTGCATTAGGAATAGTTATCCTTCCCATAAAAGTAGGTATATGTACTCTCTTAAAATAATTTTACATAATAGAATGGGATTTTAAATATAACATACTATTAGTAAATCCTTCGATATGTGTTATGCATTTCATCCCCTCTATTTTGCATCTATGTCTTAAATTTGAACATGAGGGTAAGATCTATATTTTCCCAATCGATCCACATCCATTTAAGATATGAAAATTGATTTATCAACCTAATTATGTCTTAATCCCCATGAATAACTCAAGTCCATTTTATTCATGGGAAACATTTACCATCTCTACTCTACCTACATCTTATATCCCTGATGTAAAATCTTTTGATTTCAACAACTTTCTCTAGGAGAATATCAACTATTAATGATTAACACTTTATTAACCCACCAAGAATATATACATCTTGATAAATAACACACCTATCAACCTAATATAGGATACATTATTCCATTTGGACCTCTTCATCTCTAAATTCACTTAACCTATGGAGGAATTAATCAATGTCCTTTATATAGGGAAAGTCAAATATCGACCATCTCATGAACCTCACTACAAGACATGAGAGGTTGTAACTCATGGATGGATTTTATAGTTTCAATCAAATCCTTATCACCCTAGAGGATCAACATTAAAATTAGTTTATTACTCCATGGGGGACTTTTTGCTATAGGGTCATGCCCTTTGGTTTAAAGAACACAAGATCCACTGATATCATGTCATGAACTATATTTTCCATGATTTAATTCATACAATCATTAAAGATTATATGGATGATTCCCTTTTTAAATATAGGTATTATAAGGATCACTTATCCATCCTTCAACAAAAAGTCTCTCATTTGATCTAATATTAGGTTTGTTTTAACCCCAAAAATTGTGTTTTTTGGAGTTTTATCAGGTAAGCTCTTAGTTTTTATTGTTTCCTTTAAGGAATAAAGTTCTATCCTACCAAGATTAAGGCCATTATAAATATGTCACCTCTTTCCAACCTCAATCATATTCATAATTTATAAGGGAAACTGTAGTCTATTCACCATTTTTTTTGTAATTGTCAAACCAATGTGAAATATAGGTATTATAAGGATCACTTATCCATCCTTCAACAAAAGTTTTCTCATTTGATCTAATATTAGGTTTGTCTTAACCCCAAAAAGTGTGTTTTTGGAGTTTTATCAGGTAAGCTCTTAGGTTTTATTATTTCCTTTAAGGAATCAAGGTCTATCCTACCAAGATTAAGGCCATTATAAATATGTCACCTCTTTCCAACCTCAATCATATTCATAATTTATAAGGGAAACTATAGTCTATTCACCATTTTTTTGTAATTGTCAAATCAATGTCAACCTCTCTATCACCTTGTTAAGAAAGACACCTAGTTTGTATGGGATTCAAATAATTAAATGGTGTTTGATACTCTTAAAAATTATCTCTCATCTCCTCCTGTCCTTATTATTCCAAGAGAGAATAATTCTTTTTACTTATATATTTTGACTATGGATCACACATTAAGTGCCATGCTTACCCATCGAGATAATCAACATAGATAACAAGTGATATATTATATAATCCATACTTTGGTTGAGTATGAGATTAATTACACACATGTTAAAATATTATACTTGGCCCTAGTATTCATATCTTTTAAGCTTCACCACTATTTTCTTAATCACAAGAACTATGTCATTACCACTGCCAATCCTCTTAATTTAATGCATTCAAAACCCTATACAAATCAATGGATGATAAGATGGTTGATGATACTTGTTGAGTTTGATATTGAGTTCCATATTCATCAATAAATTAGCTAAAAACCCCCTTACTAATAATCTACCATCTAGCTATGAATTCCTTGATGAAGATATAGCCTCCACATCTTAGGAAGATCTTGAATATCAAATGACATTATTCTTTGATGGATCTAAATGTGAACATAGAGGGGGAGCAAGGATTATTTTAATACCACATGAGGGAATTATTATACCCCTATATTTTAAGTTTCATTTTGATTGTACTAATAATATGGTAGAATATGAAGCCTTAATTATAGGTCTCCAAACAATTTTGGCTCTAGGGGTTAAATTACTTCATATTTTTGGGGACTCCCAATTGGTAGTCAGTCAAATAACTAGAATATATCATTACAAGAATAACATCCTCTATATGTATAATACATTAATAGATAATTTTTTATCCAACCTTAACCTTTATATCATCCATACCACTCCTTGATCAACCAACAAGTTTTTTGATGCCATGGCTTCCTTGGGCTCCTTTACCCAATCCTCTTCCTAGGAGTCTAAATTATTTATCCTTATTCACAAGTTTTATCAACCTTATTATACCAAAACTAATCTTCCTTATATCCATACTATAGTTTAAAACCATGTGGTACAAAAAGATATTCGATTATTTGTCTAAGGGAATCATTCCTTAAAATTTATCCAAAAATGCTAAACATGTTTTTAAGAAACAAAATTCTTGGTATGTAGTACTAGGGGTGTGATTTATAAGTGGGTATTTTATGGTATTATCCTCTATTGTCTCCATAATTATAAAGTAATTCTTATAATCAAAGAAACTCATAATGGAATATGTGGTGTCCATTTCAGTGGCTTAAACATTACCAAGAAAATTATGTGGTTAGGATACTATTGGCCTACTATGAATCAAGACTATTATGAGTATGCCAAGAAATTCATGAAGTGTCAACAACATGCTAACTTATCATATATCCTTATTCATGTATTACAAGTACTCAGGTAATTTTTTCCTTTCTCCCATTGGGTTTTAGACTTTATAGGGCAAATTAATCCTAAATCTTCCTACTGATAAAGCTTTATGACTACTGTTAATGAGTATTTCATTAAGTTGGTGGAATCCATTTCCCTCATTTTAACCAAGGTGGATAAGATTGTTGATTTCATTAATAATTACATCATATGTCATTTTGGTGTCCCACATGAAATCATTACAGATAATAGGGAAATATTTAAAAAAAAGTAATTCTAAAGGGTGTTGATTATTTTGGAATTAAGATAGGTTTCTCATCACCTTATTATTTGCAAGTCAATGGAGAAGCCAAAGTATCAAACAAAACCTTTGTCAATATGTCAATTAAAATAGTCAATGAGACTAGAAAGGATTGGCATCTTCACATAGCTTTTGATTTGTGGGATTATCAAAATAGTATTCAAACACCTATAGGGGCAACCTCTTTTTTTTTGGTCTATGGTACTAAAGTAGTTCTCCCCCTCTACGTCTAAATTCCTTCCCTTAAAATATCTCTAAAATATATCATTTCTAAAGAGGATTATCATCAAGATCGATTAATACAGCTAGAAATTTTAGAAGAGGATTGAGCCATAACCTTTAATCACCTTCATGTATATCAAGAATGATGAAAACATGCATATATTCAATATTTAAAATAATAAGAAGTTAATATTGATGACCATTTCCTTAAAGAAAATTAATAGGCCACAAATATGGAAATAAGAAAAAGAGGAAAGTTTGCTCCTAATTTGATTGGGCCCTATATTATCACTCATAAATATGGATCTAGGGCATATCGTTTGGCCTCCCTTAATGGAAAACTAGAACATATCCTCTTAATGTTTTGTATCTACATCCTTTCTATTATTAATAATCCTATTGCAAACTTTATTCAGAAGCTCTCCTAAAATATTAATACCTTACCTTTAAAAGGACCCCATAATGATCAAGAATTATGTGGATTTATTGTATTATACTAGTTTTATTCTTAAATATGAATACTCTAGCTCTATTCATAGCATGTTCTCATGGATAGGATATATTTAAAATAGAGTGGAGCTCCAAATAATTATTATCTAAAAATTCTAAAAGCTTGTTTGAAATAAATAACATAGGGCCTTGTTTCTTAGTCTATAAAAATGCTTTAAGTTTAATCCATAATAAAAACGTTTCAGATATCAAAATATAGAAAGAAGTAAAAGATAGACCAATCCCTTAAAGGATAGGTGTTATCAAAATCAAGGAAAATGCAAAATTGTATACTGATCCCTTGAAGGACAAGTTGTTAAGATACATGTATCTAAACATGTAGATCATTCCCTTGAAGAATGGCTATATTCCTATGATTTTGGAAATTTCTTGCATTGATTAGTTTCTTATTAAAAGCAAATCATGTAAAAATTTATGAAATAAAAATGAAAGCTTCCTGCATTGATCAACTTTATTTAACTTTTAAACTTCTCACATTGATTAGTCTATAGTTATCCATGGATTAGTTTAAGGATAAAAATCTTGGAAACATAAAAAAAATGTGTATTTATGGATAATTTATCATTTCCCCCATTCCTATAATCCCCTTTTCTTTAAAACTAAGGATTTACAAATTTGGTTGATAAGAGATTGTTAGGGAATTTCATTAACATTAGATAAAAGGGCATTTATACAATAAGTAGCAAGGGGCCTAGATGTCATTCAGGTCCCAACCAATTATGAGGCATGCATCTTTGGTTAGTTAATAAACATTTAATTCATGTAAAATTTGCATTTCCATAATCAACCATGATATAAAATCCCATCCATATAATCTAATAAGTATAATAAAACATAAAATCCATATAAGAACCATCCATGTAAATAACATCCATCAAAAAAATAAGTTATAAATCCATAAAACCATAAATTATCGCATGTAATTAAAAATCCATAATCCACTACCAGTCTATTTAAAACACATACATATGAATCCATAATCAGATAAAATCTACATCACATCACATAATCTAGATATCATAATCCATGAAAACACTGCATAATCAATATAATATAGGATGCAACTAAAATAAAATGCCATATAAATGTAATCCATATAACTCTAATTAATAATCACATAACACAAGCTCATGTAATAATTGTGAGTAACATGTAGTCATGAATATATATCCAAAAATCAAGCATACATCATAAAGTGTCATAATGTGCATTATGTACAAAGGTCAATCCATATAGTTAGAGATATATATGACTACTCAGCAAACTAGATTTGGCTCAGTCAGATATCCATCCTACCTCCCCTGATATCCCATCCATCCCTCCTATATCTCTCCTACATCACACTCGCCACACTAGTTTCAGTAGTTTGTTTATCCCATGGAGTTTGACCCTGCTTGGATATGTGGTTGGTGTATCTAGGAACCTTGGGTAACTAGTCTATAACAATCTATTCATAATATCATATCTCCACTACCAATCATGATATTTATCTAGGATCAAACTCCCTAGATGCCTCATTCTCTTTCCCTATCCCTTTATTGATGTAGTGGATCCTGATATTACTACCCTACTCCACATGTTAGTACTTAGAGCCTCTCATGTTGATCATGATATATATCCCATGTTTAATATTCCTCATCATAACTATACTAAAATGCATCATAACACACCTATAACTATATCAACTATGCCTATAGCTTATCACACTCAAAAATAACTCTAGAGTACTTTGCTTGAGCTACATCCCTCTCTACCATAATTACCTGTATATCTCCATCCCCTTCCCCATCTCCTCCTATAACCTCTACATCAAAAATAACCACATCCACCATATCTAACCTCTATCACATCAACCTCTCATCTCCCCCTCAATGCTAATGCACCCACCATAATAAATATGCCTCTATCACTCTAACATCATCTATCCCCACTCCCTTTATTTCTGTATATGCTAATAACTCTAGACCTATAACCTATGGCTTAGGTAGCTCCAACTTTGAGTCAACTATCCTATGTACCTAAGGTGTCATAGGTAGATCATATAATACTCCAAACTATCACCATACATGCCCAAAATAGAAAAGTTCCACATACTTTAAGTGTCTCTCCCATAAATACCTCACTCAGTATCCCACTACCATCTCCTTCTCCATCCCTGGCCACATTGGGAACGTAAAATAAGTCCTCCATATCACCTCATCCTCATCCATTATCTCTAAAACATATCTATAATAATATAAATCTTGCACTTTCCCATCTCCATGTAGGTGGGCAAAGTCATCCCTCCATCATAGAAAACTAACACTGAAGGTAAATTGGTGCCAACCCATCCATGGTAACTCTAATGGTTTTACTACTCAGATGTGCTCATATGACCAATATTTTATCACATAGGTAACATATAGTTCATAACATTGCTATGTCCTCCACCAATACATCTCTCTGTGTATCTATGCTAGTAAGGCTAAATCCCTTGCAAATACTATTTAGTTCTCCCAATTATCTAACAACACCCCTATCAAATTTTATAAGAACCTCCTCCCACCTAAGTCCAATAATGCATAACAAGACATAGATAACATCATCATGTTAATACCCCATCTCCCATCCTTATCTCAATATTATATAGCCTTGAAAGTGAATCCTTCGATTATGAAACCAATAGCTGTAGCATCATCCTCATATAATCATGTCAAGGTAGCTACCCATCCTCTCTCATCTATTGAGTTGATATATACACCCTATACCCACATCTATAATATCTTATATATGTCCTTCAAGGTCAATATCATCTCCCTTATTGGTAGATAAAAGGTCATTGCATCTAGATCCCATTACACCAATAGTACCACTAGTAGACTCTGATCTTAATATACGTAATGATAGTTGCATAACCCTCCTAATCCTACCACCTCAATATGCTCCCAATCTAAATCTCTCATCACCTTATATAGTAATTCTAGAAAATGTGTAACTTAGTCTCATATCATCAATAGTAAACATGCCTATAATCCCATCATCTCCTAAATTCATTTATTTTTAAATAAGTAATCCTATCCTCTATTTATTTATTATCCTTTATGAATTGGCATTGATCCCTTACTAGATCAATATTGACTGGTCATTGATCACACTGATCAAAAGATCAATGTTGATCCCTAACCCTTAATGGTCAATCATCTAAAATTCAATATCTATCCCTTTAGGATTGATGCCTATCTCTGTTAAACCCTAACAATCCTAAAACCCTATCATACACTAGCTCAAAAAGTAAAAAATTCAAAAAAATCACAAAAGAATGACAAAAACATGCTATCCCTACCTCATTGTGATATTTCCATTGTCATCCACTCCCACTAGAATCCATCATGTATATCTCACTCAACAGGGTTGACAGGTGTCAAATTTTTGGCTCTAGCTCAACTAACATGATCTTGTTTGTAAAATGAGTATCAAATCCATTTGATAGCCTATTTATATCCCTTTAAAATCGATGTTGTTTCTTCCATGATATACATTGATTATTTCCTAATAATTATTGATCTATTCTATCGATGTCAATTTGGTCCATTTTAGGTTCCTTTACACTACTTGAAAATATATTTCATCCTTATAGCCTTATTTTAAGACCACTTAAGTTATCTTTTATTATAACTATCCTATACTTTATTACTTAACATTACTGGCTTGTGGACATAGACCCCCTAATGGTCTCATATCCTTGTAAGAGGTCTATATTTGTTTTTGTGTCTATCCCCTATGGATCCTAAAAATGTACCTCATCTTGAGTGTAAGTATCCCTAGGTCACGAACGTAAACCAAGCACATTGGATGCTTGGTCAGCCCATCCTAGTCTTTATCTTCTTGACTACCTTCTATAGATCCCACACATTCTTAGTTGTGGAAATCCATTATTTGTTTGCCTTAGAGCATTCATATTTAGGATATCTTATATCTTTTTAGTACAACATTATACTTCATACTTATCATGGCATTTTCATCACTCATTTTCTATCTACCCTCTTCATTATCATATCATTTTCAAACCTATCTCTACTTCATTATCCTTTTTTGAGTCCTTATTTGAGTGGGAATACCTCCTCATATTAAACCTATGGAATTGGACTCACCTTAGTTTTTGTCTCATGATAGGTTATCACAAATCACTCAACAAAAAGGGGTAAATAAAAATAGTATAAATCTAGACAATTTTATTATAAATAAATGTTTCTTACCCATTTCCTACATTTTTATGATAATTAATATATTTTTACCATTTACCTTATAACATTATGTAAGTAATCTAGTTAATTATCATTTTACCTAGGTAATTAGTTAGCCATCCATAAATCTAGTAAAATCTCCCTAAGTTTATTAGGGATAATTTATTTTAACCTCCCTAAAAATATCTCCATACCTGAGCCTCATTAAAAACAAGTTTAGACTAAGTTTAATATGTGATCTTGAGTTTTTAAAACCAATAAGTTAAACTTATACCGAATCAATAACAATCCCTATGATCATCATGGATCTTGTTAGGATTGACATTGATTTATATCTAGTCTAACCTTAGGCTAATGGTGTAGACACCACAAATGTGCTTGCACCTTAGTTCCCCCCCCCTTGTCCACCTCAAACCCATATCCTAACCCTTGGCCTTAGTCCCCTCCACTCATTTAATTAAAATAACTTAAATATTTCAATTAAGTGGCCCCCTTTCCACCTCACCCTTGCCACCTTGGATCCTCCCTTGGACCCCTCCACCTCCCTCCTAGCCTTTATTATGCCAAATCTTCTCATTATCTTCCTCCCATGCCCATTTAAGCATCCTCATGACCATTCTTCCCACAATTCCTCACCCGGCGGCGTGCAAGAACGGGCAGAGGCTATTTTTAGTCTCTGCCCCCATTTTGCCACTGCCAACGTCGGCGACCCTTCGGCCGACGTCAGTGATCCTGCCAGCGTCGGCAGCCTTCAAGACTCCTTTCTGCATCCATTCCAGCCCCGGCCCCTTGAGCTCGCAAACAGATTTCTCTTGGCATTTCAGCATTCGTTTCTTCTCCCTCTAGACCTCGTGCAACAGCAGCAACAGGTGCAGGGATTCTTGAGCAGAGATTTCCTCTTGCAAAGTCTTTTGTGGTCTCAACAACAGCTCTCCCACTCTTCATTCAGCAAGCTAAAAGGGTAAGCACAGTCTGTTATTTCATTTCATTTCTTTTCTTTAGTGTTCAGTTGTTTGGTATCTGCTGTCTCCCACTCCCTCCGTCCTACCCCCTGAGAGGCTGAAAATCCTTCTCAGGCCATGTCCTCTGTCCATCTCCCTTTCACCTGTCATCCTTTCAGGACAATCCCGGACAACTCCCTCATCCCTCCTGCCAACAAAGACCTTGTATAGGGCACCTAATCAGAACCAGACCATTCCCCAGTCCATTCAAAGTCATCCCAAAACTCTGTCTCGAACCTATTCACAAACCAGACTTGTCCACAGCCCAAAAACCCAACCTGACCCGACTACAGGCCACTGCCTCGACTGATGCCAGTTACTTCCCTGACCGACGTCGGCAGAATAACCGAAGTCGGTAGACTAGGCAATCGACGATGGCAACATTACCGACCTCGGCAACTGTCATCAACCCGATAGCTCCTTTCAGGTACTCATTGGCCTTTTCTTTCCTTTCTAATTTGTTTACCATCTCTGTATTCTGGCATTTTGTATTTCCTTAGTCTTTTATCTGTCTGTTATCAGTGGGTTGACCTCCCTTGAGGAAGTTTTCACACTTCTGGGAACAAGCTTTCGCTTGGCAACCCACTGCCTATCCATCTAACATTTTCTTGTCCAAGTTTCTTTTTCCTTGCAGGTGTCATTCTTCCACAGCCATAGAGGGGTGCCCACAAACGTCTGGATTATGGTGCACAATCTTTATCCAGGTACTTCTAGCCTTGTCCATTTCTTTAGTTTCTTTATTCATCTTTTGAATGTAGAAAGCGAATTAGCGATAGAAACATTCTGGCACGCCCGGTGGGACCTTAGGTTCTTCCTTGGGTTCCTCTTCCTTTCATTCATTTAGGTGCATTTAGGCTCCTTCCTTCTTGTCTCTTTCTTCTATTCCAAATGACACTATAAGCAGGACTAAAATGAATCTTTCTTCCTTGCATTTCTAGACTAGTCTAAACGTCATACTCTCAAACCCTTTCTCAAACTTGTCTTCATCCAAACTCCATATTTTCGACTTGGGCTTAAAAACATACTGCATTGCATTTCTACTCGTGCTTGCATTAGTCTTCACCTAGTAATTAGTAAAACGCATATTGAATAAATCGTAGACACTTGATGTTACACTACCAAACCACATGCACTAAAATGAACATAAAACTTACTTGAGATAAGGCCCGACTAGGATTTCATCCCCCAACGGATACCTTACCCATCCCAGTGACCCTACTTGGATTTCATCACCAAGGGGGAAGCCCACTCCATTCTCTGGCAGAGGATAAACTCTAGGCGAGGTATATCTTGGCTAAGCAAGACCAGCTAACCACTGGAATCATGAAGTGAGGGGAGCTTGCTCCTTAGCACCAGGCCACGTACCAAACCTAACACAGATTTTTGAGTGCCTAAAACAAGACCCGAAACCAGCTCTAGACTGCCTCTTCTAGGACCTTTCTTACAGCCAATCTCCCTAAACATTCATCTAAGGCATAAGCCATAAGATTCTAAAGTTAATTCTTAGGATTTATCGCTTAGGCTTGTTTGTCTCTCTCTATTTTTCTCTTCTCATCTATTTGTTTGAGTGAGTGAGGATGCTTTCTTCATTGTTTTTCCAAAGAATCTTAAAATCTTTTTGTTCTCTGGAAGACACAGTCATCGGCATCAGTTCTGCCACCGATGTCGGCTTTCCTCTCTTACCGGCATCGGTTATCTGACCGACGTCGGCTATCTACCTTATCGACATTGGTTTTTTAACTGACGTCAGTCTCTGTCACTGTCCTTTTTTTCAAAACTAGTAGCCTAAAACCTGTCCCTTCTCTGTCAAAAACTCCATTCTGGTTTTTTGAAATAGAAAAACATAGTTTCTGAAACCTGAACCCTCTTTGCCTTGCATGGTTTTGACTCGTAGCCAAGCCAAAGCTCTTGTCAACCACGCTAGCCGTCAACCACTTCCGTCTACCCCATCTGTAACTAGGCCTACAATGGAGTTCAACTCGGAGACCGAAAGAACTCCTACTCGTCCAACCCCGCCCCAGACTCCTATTGTCCAAGAAGGGGACCAAGATTTCGAATGATTCTTGGACCTCAACGTCAAGGCCTTGCAACACTATCTCGTTCATAGCCAAACATGAGACTCCTTAGGCAATCCAATCTATGGAATGCCAACCTCCCTTGTCACAACTATGGCTGTATCGACAGCATCTATAGTTTAACCTTTGGACACTCAAGCCATCGCTTCGACCACTGACCAGACTTTGACCAATCCTCTAGGTGTGGCCTCTCCCTCTATCTTTGGGCCCACTTCCACCAAGGTTTTGGCCCCCTATCAACCTCAATCCGCTCAACCGCTATCCACTCCTTTTCAAAATCTTGTCGTCTCTATTCCGCCTACCCTAGCCCCTATCAACACCACGGTGGCTTCCTATCCCTTGGCCCCTATTACCACAATCCAACCTCTCATGGTAACATCGGGCCTAGCTATGCCTTCTACCCAACCACCTTTAGCCTCTTCTTCTATCCCTACGACTAGTTATCCCTACGTTGCACCTTTACAGGGGCAACCAACTACGTCGTATGCCTCCCCTAGCCTTTTCCAAGTGCCCTACAACTTAGGGGGTGTGCCACCTGTCAATCCATCGATAGACATCATCAAAATGCTGATGGACAAGATGACCAGCCTAGAGACCTCCATTTTTGGCTCACGCAACGCTCTCTCATATGAGAAAATTTGCAACGAGCCCATTCATCCTTCTATCGCAATCAGGCCATATCCTAGCCAGTGGGAGCTTTTGAAGTTTTCTCACTTTCAAAGCAAGGAAGACCCATAGCAACACTTACGAGAATTCAGACATGCCTATTACCTCATTGCCCATGATGATGTGTTGCTTTTATGCACATTTCCTATGTCTCTCTCGGGTGCTACGCTTGATTGGTACAGCTCCCTTCCCAGCCATTCCCTCTTCTCATTCACACAATTGGCCCATCTCTTCCTCGATCACTTCTCCATCAACATCACCAAGAAGGTCTTGATCATAGACCTCTATTCTATCTGGCAATTCGAGGATGAGTCCATAGCTGACTTCGTTGCTTGATGGAGAGGCCTCATCAATCAACTCTCCTTTTCCTTACCCCAGGCCGAGCTTATTGAACTCTTCTCCCAAGCCTACGCTAGACATATTTCTTCCACCCTGAGGGTTCAAACCTTCTGCACCTTCGATGAAGCCTTCACGATGGCCTACAAACTTGAGTTGCGTGCCATCGAGGAGAATAAAGTCAAGTTGCAGAGCAAGAATCCTAGCTCTAAGACCAATGACTCTTCTTCTGCTAAGCCATCATCATCCAATTCTAAATCCAAGGCTTCAGCTAATGCTATGGTCATTAGACCTTCATCTTATTCAACCAATCAGCCTGAGCCATCCACATCTCAGAGTGCCACTCGCCAATTCCAGCAGAGATACATATAACGACAGTATAATCCTCTCGGAGAATCATACGCGTCTGTGCTGGAAAAGCTTGTTAAGCAGGGGGTCCTCAATCTCCCTCAAGCCCAACCTCCTCTACAATTTGATCCCTCACATGCCATCCCTGCGTGGTATAGGGAACATGACTTCTGCATCTTCCACCGTGTTAAGGGACATGACACAAAAAATTGTAAAACTTTTAAGAACATAATCCAAGACATGCTTGAAAAGGGGGATCTCATCTTAGACAATCCCAATGCACCTCCTAATCAGGCCATTGACATCTTCAAACAGCCATTCCCTAATCATCCACCAACCCAAAACAATGTCTGGACCTTAATTGATGACAATCATGAGCACAACATTCGAACAGTCAATACGGTCTCGCCCTTCATCCCCAATCAACTTCAAGGGGTTAGTCCATCAATCAGTCCATCACGTGTGGATGAAACTCTTTCCCCAGCTAGTTCTCCATCGACCTCTCTCATCTTAAAGGACACCTCAGCTTTACCAGCACCAACGGTCTCGCCATCCTCCTTTCTACTGCCTATGGAGGACCCAACCCTTCCTACTCCTCAACCGCAAGTGGAGGGTACCATCATCCCTACCCTTTACCCGCTTGAGGAGCCTTGCTCTCTGGTTTCTTCTCCACCTAGGGAAGAACCTGTCTCCCCTTTGTCTTCATCTAAATCTGTCATGACTTCACCATACCATGCGTCTAAGACTACTACACCCATCTTGTCTTCAACCCCGCAACCATCAACATCTTCTTCTCAGCCATTCTCCCAGTTAGTGGAGAAAATCAAACTTATCCCTCCAAGGAAAGTGATGCCTCAGGTATTGTGGGAGCGTCTTAAAGCCCTTCAACATACCCACGCCCTCTCATCACACAATGCTAATCTTCCCAAGGCAGAATCTCTTCAGACTCTTGACAAAGCCCAGACTCTCAAACCTCAACCAAACCCGAAACCTGCATCTATCTCATCTGAGCCTATCAAGTCACTTGGCATTCGTCTTGTCTCCACCCTCACTCACCCGCAAGTGAAGGTGGACCTAGACCAGACCTTGACCAGTAGTAGTCTTCCAACCAAGTCGAAGAAGACTGCCAGACCGCCGAAGCAAACACCTCCTTCCTCGTCACCATTGCCATCCATTTTGGGCCCCCATCCTTCGACCTTGGCAAGAATCCTCCCCACTCCAGCCTCCAATCAAAACTCGTTGCCTCCTTTGCTTCCTCTGCCTACCTCCAGCCGACTCTCTCCCAAAAAAGCAGTACCAATCACCAGGAAAATGTTGTCTCCACCTGTCACTGCACCATCAACCCATAAGGTGGTACGAAAACCCCTTCTAACTTCACCTAAGCAAAAGTCACCGGCCTCACGCATATCAACTAGCACAGACCCTTTAGTGGGCTCATACTCATTGATATTGCACCAACTTCTATAGACTTCCAACATAACCCTTCCACCCATCAAGCCTTTTCAACCTCTCGGGTCCAAGCCCTCCTGGTTCGACGACACAAAAATTTGCTTATATCACCGTGTGCCAGGACACGATACCGAGACTTGCTGTGCCCTCAAGGCCATCATCCACCGCTATATGGAGAAGGACACTCTTCTCCTTGAGGACACTCTTGACCAGACCCTGACTCCTTCCCATCCAACCTCTTCAACCACGTCAACATCTCACCAGCAAGACATGACCCCTTCTTCACCTCCCATTTTTGAAATCAATGCTATCCGTATAACCACTAGGTCGCAAAAGGACAAAGTGAAAGAAAAAGCCACCATTCCTTGGACCTATCCCTTCGTCAAGCCACCTCTTGTGCCCAAGCCTAAAATTTCTATCCTTGGCGCATCCCAGCCTTCTTCATCTTCCTCTTCTGGGCCAATTCACGACTCCATACTGAAGCAGCTTCACCAAACGCCTATGAAGATTCCCTTTATGACCTTATCCAAACCTCACCTCAGCATTGTCAAGCCCTTATCCAAGCCTTGCAAGCAACGGAGGTCTAACTCGAGGACCCCCAGCCACTCGCTACCCTCGTCCATTCTTTATCTCCCATCGCCTCCATCACATTCAGTGATTCTGAGATTCCCACATCTAACGCGAAAGATCAAGATGCTGCCCTCTTCATCACTGCCTATGTTGATTGGACACGCATTAAATGCATTATGATCGATGGCGGCACTAGCATCAACATAATTTCTACCCATGCCTTTGATCAATTGGCTCTTCCCAAGAATTACGTCTCTAAAACTGATGTGATCTTATGCTCTTTCAATGACACCACTGCCACGACCATTGGCACAGTCATCCTTCACATTTGCATTGGTCCACGCACAGTCCCAGAGCTCTTCTATATCATCGAAGGAGAGTTTCAATACAATATTCTACTGGGATGACCTTGGATCTGTGCCATGGCCTGTGTCCCCTCCACCCTACACCGTTGTGTGAAGTTTGAGCATGATGGGCAAGTCCACACCATTCCCACTGACCCTTCACCCTTCAAGAGTTGCAACACAACCTACCGTCCCAACGATGTCCTCATTCCCATCAAGCCATCAGCTTTGGCACTGCCTCCATCTATGGAAGCTCTGACCAGTTCACAATCGGCGGTCGCCCTTACCCCTCCTCTTCAAGTGCCGACCAAAGACCCCATGGAAGACATCTTCCAATGACTATCACTTGGGGAATATCGCTTATTGACCTTAGACATGTTCCAAACTCTGCAAGAGTATGGATGCCTTCATCTTAGTCCCAATTACGACCATCGGATCGGGGTGGTCATGCCTTATGGTCCTCCTCACATCCAAACCAACTTTGTCTATGGGGGGCTCAATCAAGCTCCTACCAACGGCAATTACCTCTCTTCACCCCAACCTTTCACATCAAATTTCTCATTTCTTGGCAACCCTGCCTTTGCACACACTTACCTTTATAGGTGTGCATGGAAGGGTTTTGGTTTCGGACGCTATGAGCAGGGCTCCCATCAGCCCATCGAGCTGCTCAATGATGATGATGCCAAGAAACGATATGGCTTGGGATATCATGACCCCACTCAGGCTCCTTCCAACCTTTGTCCCGAGCCAACCATTGACCAATCTCCTCCAAACTCACCCATTTCTCCTTCGTCACCTACAGAGTCAGTAGTTTCCATCCCTCTTAGTTTTTTTTTTCCATAAACACCATCCGCCTGGACCCCTAACCTATCAGCTCAATGGGGTGTCCAGATCTCTCCCTCTCATCTTTCCTAACATGATAGAGGATGAGTCAACAACCATTCACACTATCCACTATGTTGACAATGACGCCATCCTTTCCTACATGGGTGCCGATGACTCTTTCATCCAGCATTCCCTCCCTTTCGAGACCCAGGTTATGTTAAATGAATCAACCATTGACATCAACCTCCCTTCTTCTGATGTTCCTCACGTCTTAAAGATTGGCCAATCTTTAGACACTCAGGAGTAACTTGACTATACCCAGTTCCTTTTCGACCATAGCAAGGCCTTTGCTTGGACTTATAGTGACATGCCTGGCATCGACCCCACCATTAAACCAGAGGCTAAGCCTGTTAGGCAAAAGCTTCGAAAGATGCATCCTCGCGTTACACTCCTTGTCAAAGAGGAGCTTCAGTGCCTTCTTTCTGTCTCCTTCATCCAGCCCATCGCTTATCCACAGTGGGTCTCTAACATCATCCCAGTTACTAAAGCAACTGGGGGGATTCAGATCTGCATGGACTATCGCGACCTTAACCTAGCCTGTCCCAAAGATGACTTTCCTCTTCCTAACATTGACCAGCTCGTTGATCTCATGGCCAGCCATGAGATGCTATCTCTCATGGACGGTTTCTCAGGATACAATCAAATCTTGATCGCACCAGAAGATCAGCACAAGACTACCTTTATCACCCCATGGGGGACTTTCTGCTATCGAGTCATGCCTTTCAGCTTGAAAAATGTTGGTGCCACATATCAGCGCGCCATGACCTACATTTTCCATGATCTCCTCCACAAAATCATGGAGGACTATGTGGATGACCTTCTCGGCAAGTCCAAGCTTCACCACGACCACTTGACCATTCTCAAAATAATCTTCTCTCACCTTCTTCAATACAATGTTCACCTTAACCCCAAGAAATGTGTCTTTGGGGTCCTCTTAGGCAGGCTTCTCGGCTTCATCGTTTCCTTCTATGGCATCGAGATAGATCTCACCAAGATCCGTGCTATCCTCGAAATGCCACCCCCGACCAATCTCAAGCAGCTTCGCAGTTTATAAGGGAAGCTCCAGTCCATTCACCGTTTCATCTCGTAGCTTTCAGACCGCTGCCAACCTTTTCATCATCTCCTTAAGAAGGACATCTCCTTTAAATGGGATGAGGACTATCAAGAGGCTTTTGAAGCCCTCAAAAGCTATCTGGTCTCTCCACCAGTCCTCGTTCCACCTAAAGATGACCAACCCTTCTACCTTTATATCTTTGCCACCAACCATTTGTTAGGTGCCATGATCGCACACCGAGACGAGCATCATCATGAGCAAGCGGTTTACTACATCAGCCGAACACTAGTCGACTATGAAACTCGATATACTCATACCGAGAAACTCTGTTTGGCATTAGTCTTTTCCACTACCAAGCTCTACCACTATCTTCTCAACCACAAAACCTTTGTCGTCACTCACACTGACCCTCTCAAGTATATACACTCCAAGCCATATCAGAATCAATGTATGGCTTGGTGGCTCATGCTGCTCATTGAGTTTGACCTCGAATTCATCCAGCAAAAATCTATCAAGGGGCAAACTATCGCTGACCAACTAGCAGATGCCCCTCTTCTCAACAATCAACCTTCATAGTGTGAGTTCCCTGATGAATCTATCGCTACACTTTCCACCGATGACACAGTCTACCAAATGACCATGTTCTTTGATGGCTCCAAATGTCAACTCGGTGGGGATGTGGGGGTCATCCTCATCCCACTCGAAGGGGAGCCCATGCCTCTATCTTTCAAGCTTGACTTTGATTGTACCAATAATATGGCTGAATATGAGGCCTTAATTTTGGGACTTCAGACTGCCCTTTCCCTCCACATCAAGTCTATCAACATCTTCAGCATCTCGCAGCTCGTCGTCAATCAAGTTAATAGTTCATATCTCTATAAAAATAAAGTTTTGTAGAGGTATAAAAATTGTGCTGACCTTCTTTTGGCATCTTTCAACCATTATCTCTTGCAGACTGTTCCACGCTCTATGAACAAGTTTGCTGACACTATGGCTTCTCTTGCTTCGCATATCCCGTCTTCATCATTGTCATCTCGACTTTTTGTCATGGTGCATCATGTACCCTTGCCTTCATACATCTCCCCTCACATCAACCATATCAACACTATCAATTCTAGCCCACGAGATGACTGGTATAAGCAACTTGTGGACTACTTGTCTCTTTCTGTCACTCCTCCCAACCTCTCTAGCAATGCCCAGTGAGCTTTCATCAAGCGCACAGCTCGCTATACCATGCTAGGGGGTCTTCTCTATAAGTGATGCTTTGACAGCCTCCTTCTTCGCTGTCTCACCTCCACTGAAGCTTCTCAAGCCATAAAACAAGTCCATGATGGGATTTGTGGTGGACACTTTAGTGGAAACTCGGTTGCCAAGCGCATCCTTTGCCTGGGTTATTATTGGCCCACCCTTCATCAAGACTATAGTGACTATGGTCGGCGTTACATCAAGTGTCAGGAGCACTCTAACCTGCTTCATCTCCCCAGCCACGCCTTACAAGTCGCTCAGGATTTATGGCCTTTCTCTCAGTGGGGCTTAGATCTCATCAGTGAGATTAACCCTCACTCATCTCTTTGTCATCAGTCCATCATCACTGCCACTGAGTATTTCACCAAGTGGGTGGAAGCCATTCCTCTTGTCTCCACAAAACCCAACAAAATTATCGACTTCATCAGCAGCCACATCATCTGTCATTTTGGTGTCCCTCACAAAATCATCACCGACAATGGCAAATCCTTCAAAAACAAGACTGTCAAAAAACTATGTGACTCATTTGGCATCAAACTCAGCTTTTCTTCGCCTTACTACCCATAAGCAAATGGGCAGGCTGAGGCTTCCAACAAAATTTTGACTAAAATTCTCATGAAGGTGGTCAACGACATAGGAAGGGATTGGCACATTCATATTCCCTTCGCTTTGTGGGCCTACCGCACTAGCATCCGAACCTCTACGGGTGCTACCCCTTTCTCCCTCGTGTACAGGATAGAGATTGTCTTACCTCTTGAAGTACAGATCCCATCTCTCTGCATCTCCCTACATGACATTCTCTCCAATGATGACTTTCATCAAGATCGCTTAGCTCAACTTGAGTTACTTGACGAGCGCCATCTTGTTGCCCTCAATCATCTCCATGTCTACCAAAGTCGCATAAAGCGAGCCTACGACAAAAATCTGCGAGAATGAAATTTCAACATCGGAGACCTCATCCTCAAAGAAAATCAACACGTGACCAATATGGAGTGAAGCAAATGAGGCAAATTCACCCCCAATTGGCTTGGACCTTTTATTATCACGCACAAGTATGGGTCAGGGACTTATCGTCTGTCCTCCCTCGATGGACAGCTAGAACCTGAGCCTCTTAATGCGTTGCATCTACGACCATTCTTCTGTTAGTCAAGTACTTGTCCACTTGACACGTAACTTGAGCTCGTCCCTTGAGCAATCCTCATCCTCTTAATCCTCATTCCTTTCAACCTGATTCCCCTTTAACAAGTCCTCTACAACCCCTTTATGATACATGGATGCTTTGTCCTAATAAAAGGGCGTCCTTGAACTTCTACAATCTTGTCCATGACTCCAAAAAAAAAAGAGATGTCAAAATGTATCCAAGGTCACAAAATCAAATCTAAAAAAGATAGACTGCTCCCTCGAAGGATAGTTATACTATCATTGTTGTAGCTAATAGACTGATCCCTCGAAGGACAGCTATTCAAACATTATATAAAGCAAAAATATAGACCACTCCCTCGAAGGATGGCTATGACTAAATCTTGCTACAAACAGCAACCTTTCTTAGAAGCTTCCCACATTGATCAGCTTCGAAACATGACCACTAAATCAAATGACATCTATATGTAGACTTCCCGCATCGATCAGTCTGCGCCAAAAAAAAAAAAAATGAGTCATGGACTTGGCTTGTAGTTGTCTCAGGGTCTCCTATAAAAAGGGGCAAGGATATTCCTGCTCTTAAATTGGGTTACCCTATCCTCCTCTTATTACCCACTCAAGGGACTTCGAGCTCACTTTAATGTCAAAGTGATTCGATTACCGCTCTAACACAACACTGGTTAACAACGTAATGCATGAACGGGGCCTTTGTTCTAATAACCCCTATCTATGCTCCCTTTCTGGTCCTTGTCAATGAAAGAGCGATTCACCCTTCACCTTTTCTCTACACTTTGGTCACATTTAACCACATCAATTTTCGACTCAAACCAAGCTATTTTTCATCCTCATGGCATCAGACATCATCCTCATCCATTTCACATAGTTTCTATGGACACCAATACACCTGGAAACTATCAACCAGACCCAATTTATGTTAAGCATAAACCAATACTTGCTGAAGCATAAATAGACCTCCATTCATTTTTAGCATACATCCATCACGACTATGGAAACTTGCTAGGGATGAAAGACTCTCGACCAATTCTATAGAATACATCATCTTATCCTCATCTTACCCTCATCATTTCGACACTTGAGCACATCCAATCATCAACCAATCTTCTCAATTCATCCGAACTACATTGGTCTGAGGCCCTATGACCAGGGCTATGTAGGCAGCACTCAGATAACACATCCTCTAAGGTTACCTCGACCACCCCCATTTGTTCATCTCTTTGATGGACAAACCTTCTCTTTTGTGACTTTGATCATGACCAACTCCGTCAACTTTGACCAAGACCGATCATTTTCTTTGACCATTCCTCCCTTTTAGGGAGAACTACATTGGCCTGAGGCCCTTCACACAAGGGCTATGTAGGCAACACTCAGATCACATGACATTTTCTGAGGTTAGCTCAGCCACATCCTTTCGTCCATCCATCCCCTTGACCAATGAACATTGGAGATCATGCGTATCTCCTTTGACCTTCGACTACTTCCAAGCCAATGTTGCCTTGGTTGTTTTTACATGTGTGCTACCTCACGACTGGTTAGCAAAATTGTCTGCAGACTATTTTTGACCCTTCACAAGTATAGGATTGCAAGCCAATTGATCCCTACTACTTGTGGTATTTTCATGTTTCTAGGAGCACTTCCTGAGCCTGGGATACTTGGAACACGATGACCATTTGGAGTTTCAGCTTAGATTGAGTAACCTGATTAGCAGATGACTAAATGCTGGGGCCTGGTTACTTCAATTTTGGCACTCCTTGACCCTCGACATGCGACAATTTGACCCAATCATCCCTATTGCAGCATTTTCGCTCACACTCTTCTATCCATCTCTCTGTCAAATCGACACTCGATCTCTAGTTCCCTTCTCTCGACTATCGCTTTGAGGGGGGAACACCTTATCCTTTTTTTGGGGCAACCAACTCTTGTTTTTATCTTGTAGTTTGTCAAGAACAACCAACAAGACAAAAAGGGGCAAATGTAGACACCACAAATGTGCCTGCACCTTAGTTCTCCCCCCTTGTCCACCTCAAACCCATATCCTAACCCTTGGCCTTAGTCCCCTCCACTCATTTAGTTAAAATAACTTAAATATTTCAATTAAGTGGCCCCCTTTCCACCTCACCCTTGCCACCTTGGATCCTCCCTTGGACCCCTCCACCTCCCTCCTAGCCTTTATTATGCCAAATCTTCTCATTATCTTCCTCCCGCACCCATTTGAGCATCCTCATGACCGTTCTTCCCACAATCCCTCACCCGGCGGCGTGCAAGAATGGGTAGAGGCTATTTTTAGTCTCTGCCCCCATTCTACCACTGTCAACATCGGTGACCCTTCAGCCGACATCGAGCAACCTTTAAGACTCCTTTCTGCATCCATTCTAGTCCCAGCCCCTTGAGCTCGCAAATAGATTTCTCTTGGCATTTCGGCATTCATTTCTTCTCCCTCTGGACCTTGTGCAACAGCAGCAATAGGTGCAGGGATTCTTGAGTAGAGATTTCCTCTTGCAAAGTCTTCTATGGTCTCAACAACAGCTCTCCCACTCTTCATTCAACAAGCTAAGAGGGTAAGCACAGTCTGTTATTTCATTTCTTTTCTTTTCTTTAGTGTTCAGTTGTTTGGTATCTGTTGTCTCCCACTCCCTTCATCCTACCCCCTGAGAGGCTGAAAAGCCTTCTCAGGCCCTGTCCTTTGTTCATCTCCCTTTCACCTATCATCCTTTTAGGACAATCCAAGACAACTCCCTCATCCCTCCTACCAACAAAGACCCTGTACAGGGCACCTAATCAGAACCAGACCATTCCCCAGTCCATTTAAAGTCATCCCAAAACTCTATCTCGAACTTGTTCACAAACTAGACCTGTCCACAGCCCAGAAACCTGACCTGACCTGACTATAGGCCACTGCTCCGACTGACACCGGTTACTTCCCCGACCGACGTCGGCAGAATAACTGAAGTCGACAGACTAGGCAACCGACAACAGCAACATTACCGACCTCGGTGACTGTCATCAACCCGACAGCTCCTTTCAGGTACTCATTGGCCTTTTCTTTCCTTTCTAATTTATTTACCATCTCTGTATTCTGGCATTCTGTATTTCCTTAGTCTTTTATCTGTCTGTTATCAGTGGGTTGACCTCCCTTGAGGAAGTTTTCACACTTCTAGGAACAAGCTTTCGCTTGGTAACCCACTGCCTATCCATCTAACATTTTCTTGTCCAAGTTTCTTTTTCCTTGCAGGTGTCATTCCTCCACAGCCAAAGAGGGGTGCCCACAAACGTCTGGATTATGGTGCACAATCTTTATCCAGGTACTTCTAGCCTTGTCCATTTCTTTAGTTTCTTTATTCATCTTTTAAATGTAGAAAGTGAATTAGCGATAGAAACAAATGGATCCTAATCTTTGTAGACTATAATGCAAAAAAAAACACCCTAGAGCACTATAGAATAATTCCATCTCTATTTCATTGTGTCCACACTCTGTCTAAAGCTAAGTACATCCCTATCAAAAAGATAATCTCTATAGTACATGAAGCATTCTTAGAGGTAAGTATGTTATATGTTTGAATGATTTTTTATTACTGCATGATCCATTTATATTTTATTTATTGTCATAAGTCTATTTAGATAAACTAGTCACCAGTCTAGAACCCTTTTATAATTTGTAAAAGCCCTCATTGGGCCCCATCCTAAGTTTTTCAACACCCATAATAAAGATCAACCATGATTCTTTTTAAATCAACATTAATTACCTAATCAATACCAATTTTGAGATAATCAGCATCAATCCCTATGTTTTTATTTTTATCTATAACCTGAGACTAGATTAACAATCTTATGTGTTTCTAATTTACAATTTCTAAGTCCTAAAATCATGGATTACTATAAGTAGATAACCTTACCTGGTGTTATACATGATATGGTTTCAATTCATGCCTTACCCATATTTACTCACCAATTATTTACCAATCAAAGTGACATCTCTTTTGTATTAGGAATTTACATGATTATATTTATTTTAACTCTATAATCCATCACTGAACAACTAGAAGAAATTTAGGAATAAGAAGACTCAGCCATAACATATTGGAATGAATGTTTTGATAATATCTATGTAGTATATTGGTTTGTTTCATTTCATTTTCATAATCTTACCATATGATTTATTATAATCTATCTCAATATATTATCTACTTGATTATGTAAAACTAGTGGACAAACATGCCTCTAAGGAAGTGTACCAATTCTTGAAATTGTTCTTATATCAGGTAGTCCACCCACTTATCTTATTAATCAAATCTTGTCTAAGTTGTCTTTTATGTCCATGTAGTCCTTCTTAGCCAAAAAGGATATCCCACCTCATTAGATCAATGATGTGTATCCCTCATCAAAGGTATTCCTCTTTAAATCCTATATCATTTCTATTTTTAGTAAGTTAATTTTATTAAGAAAATGAATTGAAAAATAATAAAACATATATAAGTGGGGAAACAAATTTAGAATCAAACTTACCTATCAAAAGGGGGTATTAAATGGGTGGTAGGTGAAATGAAAAAAAAATCAAGGTAGAGAAACTATTTATCAAAGTCAAGACATTAAAATTAGGTTTTTCAAAATAAGTGGACTTTAGACATAAAGGACTCTAGAGAACTTTTCCTAAGCACACAAATCTTGGGATATTAAATGAAGTATGAATATCATCCCATGAAGGCTATATGTATGAAAATTAAAATGGACATACCTTCACACAATGTGATGCCAATTCCTCAAGTCCCCTTATATATTCATAAATCTACTACAAAGATTAGGTACCTACATGATAAATAAGGTAACATTATAGATTATTTTGAATTTTCATATACTAGTTTACTAGACAAATGCACCCCAATAGATCTTGGCTCTATTATGAGGCCAAATTTAGAGTTTAAGCTTCGATGGGAGATAGGATATGTGTTATAAATCATGTATTTTGGTGTTATGTTAAATTTTTTATTTTTAAATTTCCTTTTGATCATTGAATTTTGTTTTAAATGATTTGTCTTTTAACTTTTGGTGGTTTTTTCTACTCCTCCATATAGATTCAAAGAACCAAACATAGGTGATAAAAATGGCTATCATTTAAAACTTTGGACTTGGTTTCTAAGAAAGAGAGATTATAGATCATGGTTTCTAAGAGTCTTGTTTATTCATGTGAAAAAGTGTTATCTTGACTTTAACCTTATTTTATCCAAAGTGGACTGAAAGGAAAGGAAATCAAGAGGAATGAACATGATTTTTTTAAATTACTTCAAAAAGATAAAAATGTAACAACTATGAAAAATGATACAATGATAGTTATGTATGATTATTTATAATAAGAATTCATGTAACTATAAGGAAACATGCTAACATAGTTTATTATGCAACTTTTGTCTACAAAAGGAACAAAAACTAAAACTAAGAATATGAGATCACAAACTTGTAATAATTTCTTAACATTCTAGAAAAGGAACACTCAATTTAGTATAGATGTTTTGAAATAATATGTTGATTTTATGAGGATAACCTAGTCCTAAAAAATTTATTACATACCAGCTCATAAAAGAGAAACCCATGTGGGTGCCAAAAAGGGAAAAAATGGTCCTATCAATGGTCTTACACTAAAACTTACCCAAAAAAACCCCAAGTGGGTGAACATAGAAATAAAAAAATGGTAATTTTGAGGATATCATAGTCCTATCCATGGTATTACATTGTAACTCACATAATATAAACCCAAGTGGTTGAATAAAAAAAGAAAGAAAAAAATGGTATTTGTGAGGAGAGCCTATACATATCCATAGTCTTACACTATAAATCATAAAAGAGAAACCCAATTGGGTGAAAAATGTATTAGAAAATAAAAAACTTAATATTAAAAATAAATGTATGAAATCAAAATGAATTCATGAGGAAAACCAGGTCCTATCCATGGTATTAAAATGTAACTCATGAAATCAAGAAACCAAAGGACCAAGGAAAGGAACTAAGATTTGTGTAAAACATGACTATTGTATAGGGTGATATCCTTGTAGAAATACTACAACAAGTGTTGTTAGGATAGTATATATAAGTGTGATAAGAAGTTAAATATTTAAGAAAAGTATTTATTAACAAATTATGCATTGGTGGGTTATTTAAAAACATGGTCTCCATTAGTTTGTAGGTGATAGGTATTAGGACCAAAAATATCTTTCACTAAATAAGAGCTCCATCATTTTTGGGTGTATTTTACTTCTTTATCATGGGTATAGTATACTATAAGGACTAGATCACCAACATTAAAATTTTAAACTTTAACCTTTTAATTATGTTATTTGGTGATGCAAGCATTGTATTGGTGGTTATGTTGAAGAGCGGCTAAACAATGTTCATCAAAAAGATCAAGGTCATGAATGTGATCTTCATGTAATTATTCATTGAGAATGATACCATGAAGAGATATATGTAAGGATGGGAATTTAACTTCTAATGGTAAAATAGACTCAAAACCATAGACTAGTGAGAATGGTGTTACCCTAGTAGGAGTATGTATGCTAGTATGATAGGCCCAAATTTTGGGATATAAGTTTAGATACCAATCAATGTGGGTTTATTATATGGTATTTTTTAGAATTTTATTGATAATTTTTTTAGTGACCTTAGCTTGGCCATTGCATTATGGATAGTAATGTGTGGATAATTTATAGGATATTTTAAATTTAACACATAATTATCTCATGTCCTTATTTTTGAAATTTATACCATTATTATAAATTATAGTATGGGGAAATCCAAAGTAAAAAATGATTTAATTAAAGATAAATTTAAAAATATTGGTTTCTGTAACATTGATAAGAGGTATGGATTATACCCATTTAGTAAAATATTTAGTAGTGGTATTGATAAAAACATGACCATCTTGTGACTAAGGTAATTTTACATTGAGATATAATCCATACATTGAAAATGGCCAAGAAGACTCAACATTTTGGAGCTCAACTAGTGGTGAATGGATTAAATCATCATGAAGTTGGCAAGGATTTCACTTTAAAAAAAAATTGATATCATCCTTTTCTAACGTAGGCTAAAAGTACCCCATATGTAAGCAATTTCATGTTGTAACATGTCCTCTATAGTGTCCACCATAAATGTCCCCATGTCCTTGTTTGAGGAGAAAAGGGACCTCTTCTTGCATTACACAATAGAGTAGGGTAGATTTTTCATTATGTTAATAAAGGGTGTTGTATTTGAAGACATATTTAAAGGTTTATTTATGTATTCTAATCTTTTCAAAATAATCCATGTCTAGAGGATAGGTTTGATGTTCAAAGAATTGGATGATGTTTTAATACCATGTGCTTTGTCAAATAGTGATAGCCTTAATATGAAAAATGGGTGAATCATGTGATTAGATAAAAGAGGGTGACTTTATTATTTTAATAAGAAATTGGGAAGCATTAATTAGTTGATGAGGATGAAATAGAGATGTTGAAGAAGCAAGAAAAGAAATGATAGAGTTTTGATCTATTAGATTTGGATCAATGGTAAAATAAACATACTCTTTGGCATGTGTACTTTCCACTTGATGATAAGAAACTATATTTTAAATTTTACACTGGTAATCACCATTAAATTGGTATAAAATATGTTAGGAATCACCCAAAGCATGTAGATATGAAATATCTAAGTCAAAGTGTTATTTCATACCTAAAATTAGATATCTATATTCGGCCATATAATTAATGACATCAATGATTAACCTAAATGATAGAGGGATGATATTAGCATGAGGTTTAGTGAGAATATAACTTGCCTCAATTCATTAGAGGCATTTTACACCATCAAAGTGGAGGGTCCAGGTGTCTTCATGCAAATCAATGATAACTTTTAGATTTTGGGGAAAAAAATTTGAACTTTGTACCGAAGGGAAGGTGTTAAATCAATTAGGAAGAGTTTGAATAATTTATAATGAGTCATGTTATGATTGGATTTGTGAGCCAAAGATTTCAAACATTTGATAAAATCATGAAATAATTCATAATGGGATTGTTTAACATTAATGAAATGACTAAGTCAATTTTTAGGAAGATCATTGTGTTGAAACTCCTTAGATAAAGGATTAAATAAATCCTCAAATTTCCATATATAATGCTATAGGATTTGGCTATACCATCATAATAAATCACATATGAATGTTTTTCCTAAAATTTTGGTAGTAACAAAGGTTTTAGTTTGTATCCACTAATTATTAAGATTACTGAATGCTTTAAGGAAAGATGTGGGATCTTTAGTCCCATCATATTTAATGGTTGGATATATATTACCAATATCAATGGAAATAATGAAGGTGGATAAAGGTTCATTTGAAATGTTTTGAAGCATATTTTTGTGAAAAATGGGTTGGGGAATAATACTTACTTGGCATCCTTAAGAGGTGGAGAGATGAAATTTTGGTTATTTTGGGGAAGAAAAATATGAGGATGAGTATCCATGTTTAAGAAATGATGTTGCATTTACATCATTTTGTAAGTATTAGATGTTTTCATGATGTTTATTTTTTACAATATTTATGCAAGAATTTTATTGGTATCAATTGGTGTATTAGTTTTTGGAGGTGGATTCTTAGGATTGGTAGGAGGAACATTATATAAATTGGTATTACGGAGAGGGTTGTTAGGTGGATGATTGCAAGGAGGAGGGTTGTTGGTTTTTCCAATGGGGTGGTTGGTTAGGTCCCCATAGTTTAATAGGGTTATTTTAATAAATAATTATCATGAGAAGTGTAAAATGGATCTAATCCATCAAAATCATCAGTTGGTGTGATTTGGACCATATTTAATTCCAAAGATGAGGGATGAGAAAAATTACTTTAAGAGTGAGAATCCTCTTGGGTACAAAAGGTAGGAAGAAAAGAACATCCCATATATCATCTAAATGGATTGAGGTTTTCCAAAAATATTTTGATAGGGTATTTCATGATGCTTGAAGTAAGAATATGAGATCATAAATCAAAGGTGAAAAATAGGAATCAACTCAACCATATATATAATAGTATCATCCAAGAGGTAAAAATTAGACTAGGTTGATAGATTTTGGAAGGAAGACCATAACAAAATAATGTAAATTACATAGTCAAAATACTCAACTATATTTTTTTGATGGTAAAACTAATGGAGTATAAAGACACATAGTCAGATAGGTTGATTATGTTCTGAATACAGGGAATGTTTTTGTAATGTAACAACTAAGAAATTTTATGTAAGCACACAAGCAATTAGATAAAATGTGTTTGATATATTTATATCACACAATGTGAATCTTATAGTAAAATTGGCTAGTAATTTTTTTAAAATACAACATACAATTTACATAGAGCAAGCAACAAAACTAGAATGTAAATTCTAATCTAATAATCATATGTTTCTAGTGTGTTGTTAGATTATAAATTCTATAAATAAATGTGATAGGGAGTTGGTTGTAATAAAGAGATATAAAATTAATATATGGATAGTTTCATGTATTTGAGGCTAAAAGGGATCTATATTATTGATAGTACTAGCTTGGTATTAGAGCCTACTCACCACTTCACAATCCCATAGTTAAATAGGTGTTGGGTGCTTTATTAATATATATCATGAATGACATATTCATAATTGGATAGAAAACCAATTCATCTTCCCTCTTGGTGATGAAATATAATAAGGCAGACCTTGGGCAGAAATTTTTTAATGCTTTTTGGTGTTTTGTTATTTGGAAGTGTGAAAAAATGAAAAGTAGTGTGACTAAATAAGTAAATTAAAAACCTCCTATTTCATTTATATTTCTTAGTCAAATTAATAAAGCAACATAAAATGAAAAGTGAATTACTTAATAGTAAGATAGGTCAATTCCTTTACTTTTTAAGAGTACATAATTGGTTCAAGTGACACTGTATGTAAATAAAATAGAAATAAGTCGATAGGGTTGATGTTATCTATGGAATCAAGATCCAAAATAACATAGTCAAATATTTATACCAAGTCTTATAGATAGGAAAGTAAGATACATAATTATGTTAACCTATTTGATTCAATTTGTCATAGGGTTATAGTCTTATAGATTGCAAACTATGAAAATGAAGACTGTAAATGAAGAATAGAAATGACTAAGAAGGTATTAATGAATTTGATATTTTTTTAAGATGAAAATTTTATTATTTTTATTTTGTGTTGCTCATATGATTATTTTTTTATTCTGCTAACAAATTCAACAAGGTCAATAAAGTCTAAAAACTTGTATGCTAAAAATGACCTACTAATAAAGTCAACGAGGTTGACTAAGTTTTAAAATCTATGGTTTAAAAAGAGAACTAAGCTGAGTTGATTAATCAAGTTACCTGTTATTAGAGAAGACATAAATAAATAAATATAGAATTGATTATAACAATTATGTGTTAAACCTATATACACAATGTTAAATTATATTGATAGGTTTGATCCAATATAATAGAAATAAAAATATATAATAGATGATAATAAATGAACGTGTGAATGAAAACTTGCAAGGGATAGTTCATGTTGGGTTCACTTGAATGTCTACAAGGGAAAGTGAAGCTGATCTACAAATCAATCCTAGATCAAAGAAGATAAATCACACTTACCCTTCCACTTATTTGTAAATTTAAACAATCAAGGTCATGTCTGAGATGGATATGCTAGACCTAACCAAGGGGTCCATTACCATAATAATATCACTAGAGAGGGTTTCAAATCCTATAGTCAAACAAAACCATGTGATAACCCTAGATAAGATCTATGTTTTCATATTCACAAAATAAATTAAAATCTAACCTAGTTCTCATCAAATCATGTGACACAAAGTGGAGGTAATAAACATAAAAGTAAACATGCATTTAATATATCTACTCAATTCAATGTTGATTAAATATTAATGCATGGAGAGAGAATCATATAAGATAATAAATGCAGATCTATCTACTCTAACAAGGAGGATAAATATTTAGGAATGCTTACCTTTGAAAATGAAAGCATCGATCCTCAAACTATCCCTTGAATAAGGTGTTTTATAGGAAGTTGTTGTGGTCTATAAGGATAACAAAGATAGGTCATATCTAGGCTACATGACTTATCATATGCATCCAACAGTTTTCTCTAGAAGAGAAGATTTATATCTCTAAATATATTTTTGAAACCCTAAACAATTATCCTCAAGTAGAATGGTGGATAATCAAATGCATAAATAATTATTTACTTCTCTAACTCTGAAATTATGAAAATGATGTGTATATATAGCTAGATATAACCCTAAACCCTTCCAAAAGTTTAGTTGATAGATTCATCCCAATCAAAATTATATCATTAATTAATAAATGTAATTAGGTCTTTGACTAGGTTGTCTAAGGATGACTTAGTCCCATAATGTATTCATATATTTTAAGTACAGGGTTAGCCTAGGCTGACTTTGTTCGATAAATTTCAAAAAGAGTTTTTAGCTTAGTTAGGGGATGTTTGAGGTAGTGAAGTACTTGGAGGATTGTGTAAGGGAGGTGTCAAATAATAGGGAAGTGTATATGAGATTTTTATGTTTGTTTCAAGTGGTGGTATAGGGGACAATAACATTTCGATGCACAATGGTCTACCCACCCCTTTTTTGGTACAACCTTTAAGGCATGTACTTTGAGAGATTAAGACTTGATGGGTTCTAGTAATAGAGAAATCATCATTAATTGATAAAAATTTAAAATATTATGTGTATACACCTTATCCTATAGGCATGAATATATTATGTGGTATGCTGATGAGTGGATCAAAATATAGTCTGATGAATTATTCACTTAAATATTTTCTACCATTCATACGATGAATTTTTTCCCAATTTAAGGAAGAGCTTGTAGTTTCCTCCTTAATATCCACATTTAGAATAATAAATTTGTCAAGTGTCTTTTTATTTTGGAGTTCCTTTGTTATAAATCCTAGTTTAATCATTTGATACACCCATTTCTCTTTTTATGAAATTACCTTTTTTATCTATGTTTTATTCTTTAACATGTTTTCATTGGTAGGTTCTTGTTTGAAAAAATGTATCTTTGAATGATTTGAATTAGTATTGAAAATATATCCTAATACTTAATGATCATTATTATTATATGTGGAAATAGGATGAGTGATATCTTGGGAATGTTTTCCCAATCCTTGACCATGATAACCAAAGTTTTATAAATATTTATTTCTAAAACCATTCTTTTTGGAAAACTAAGTATCATTATTTAGACGTAAATTTGTATTCTTTTCTTGTTCTAATTTTTATTTTGAACCTTTTCTTTCTCTGAGTTTTATATTGAAATAATTTTTACTCTAAATTTTTATTTGGTACCCAAGTTTATTGTTTTGGCACTTATGGTTTAGGAGAGGTACTCATAATGTGAGTGGTGTTCTTGGTTTATACATCAGTGATAGGATCCCTCAATGAAAAATAACAATCTATGTGATGCCCATACATTATACGATATGTACAATAGCTTTTGGATCTTCTGATAAGATGTGGAAGAGGTAGTTTGATCACTTTATCTCAAATCATTCCTCTTAGGATTTCTCTTGGTATCTTAGTAATACTTGGTATAATACTTGAATCACTTGTTTTAAATGTATTTTGTTGTAGCTTTACATGTGGATAGGAAACATTGTTTTATGTAACATTGGTATATGAGGATTCAAACACATGATTAACACTACCATGTGTTGGATTTTGTAGGTATTTAATTTAATTTTTCAATAATATGATTTTTGAATTGAAATAATTTTCCACTCTATTAACTTGATCATAAGGATTATATAATTTTTAAAGGCTTCATAAACACAAGTCCTACGTACCTCAGATTGAATATGCATACATACACCATCTACCTTAGCCCTTGAAGGAATTTTAGTGTGGACCTAGTTAAAGTGATTGTAGATATCACCCTATTTAAGGTTACAACAAAGAATCTCAACACTATTACAATAATACTTGTAAAGAAGGATTAAATTTTGATTTTTTTCAAACCCTCTTATTATATTGATCAAGTTGGTTACTGATTTTTATTGATTTTATCATACATGAAACATAACAAGTAAAAAATATGATGATGTATTATAAAATGAAGTATCCAAGAGATATATCCATATTAAACATGTTTTTAGAAAAGGAGAGAATCAAATTGAAAGCATATGCACATGAATCCCTATTAACCATAAGAGGGTAAAACCCTAGGGTAAATTTTATGATCTAAAAATGCTTCACAAGATAAAAAACTAGGAGGTTTTAAACAATATGATCATCACTTTTTTGCATTCACATATTAGGTTCACCAAATTTTTAACCATAAAATATAGATTGGATAGTCTCGGGTTAAAGGGGCAAAGATAGCCTAGGGCATAAGGATGATAATTTGTCTCTAAAATAGGCCAATCAATTATAAAACTTAGATAAGCATATACAAAATCTATTATTCTAAAATATTATAAAAATAGAAAGTAAAACTATGTTATATATTTCAATGATAATGAAAATAAGATACTTGGTTTTGATGTTAATCTATGTCTAGATCTAGAATAGGAAGTGAATACATTAGATCTAGATTCTGAATTAGTCATCTGATTATAGATTTAATACATCTATAGGCATAGACACTTGTTTAACCAAAGATGGTTTCATTGATGCTTCTCTTTAAAATGGATAAATTTGTCTAATTTAAAATATTTGTTTAAACTAGATGTTACCAATTGGATGCTTTTGGGTTGTATGTCACCTTTTCTCTAGTGTACTCAGATCTGTGTCATGGACTATCACTCCTTATCAAAAAGTAAAACCCTAGTTATTTATCTTCATAGTGGTTGTGGAAAATAATGGGTTATTAGGCACATAGTGTTAAGATGACCTAAATAACCCTCTATTAATGGGTGTTACCTACATAGCAAATACTTTTAATAGGACTTCAAACTTATGTAGTTTTCTTATATGTGTTTGTTTGTGTCTATATGATGGAATGTGTAATAAGTAAGTATATTGAGTGACCTATCTTGTAACTTGTAAAATGTGGATCATAGGATACACCTTCAATACTTCAGACCTATAGATGTGTTGTCCTTATGACTTATATTTAAATAGGAGAAAATAAGGAATCTTTACTCACTTTATTTTTTGATTGAGTAACTTTGAGAATTACCTTGTGAAAGGTAAGAAGTTATTAGGTGAGGAATGAATGAGGATTGATCTTGTATTTATACCAAACCCTTTAGATAATATCTTACAATAAAGAACTTAGGCTGACCATAGGAATATATTTTGTTTTTAAATTGGATGACTTTATGAAATTGAACACTTGTGTCATATTGAGAAACTTACATCAATGTAGACATTTTACTATGATGCATGTGTCTAGGCAGTTAGAAAATAAGTGCAGGTCTATAACTTTTAGAGATAAAAGATAATCATGTTTATAAAATTTTGAGTAGGATAGAAGCCCTGAGTCATTAGAAATAACATTAGTCAGACTAAGAGATAAACAATTTGGCAAATAGAGATAATGTATATGAGCCTTTTTGATAGCATAAAAAGTCTATATGTTCAAGGTACATACATGATATGTATTATCCATGTGTAAAAAATCAAGGTGTTATATATCTCAAAAATAGTACCTACACTAAGATGGTTAAGGATACACAAGTATGGAAGGATGATTTAAAATTCATAAAATCTAAATGGAATGGATTTACCTCAGAATATAAGGTACTTGTAGACAACTAATTATTTTATGCATGATGTTGAAAACTTCTTTTCATCATGGTACTTGTTGAATATGCCATAGAAATAGTTTTCACCTTTAGAAAAATTTATTTATCTATTTTTTTAGAATTAATTATGGAAGTGCATTAGATTCATGATGCTTACCCTTATTGACATTTCACATATTCACTCCATCAATATCTTTGGTAACTTTATTGATTTATAAGTTGGCTTCAACTGGTGGTGGTGCCTATGGAGGTGGAGGTTATATAATTTGGATAGTGCCCCTAGCATTACTTTTTTTTAACTTATTTTGTAATATTACACACGTGTCTATATCATGTGTTGTGAGTCTACAAATTTGATAAAATGGTTTCCCTTCTTATGGTGACAATTTGCTAGTTGTTATGTGTTAGAGTGTGGGTAATAACATCAATCCCCTATCAAGTAATAGCTATAATATCTGGTGTGGTCTATACTGTGAGCTCCCTACCTAAATTTGTATGATTGAATTGGTATACATGGATGTGACCATATGTAATAAAAAAATCAAGGGATTTGTTGTTGATTGTGGTTGAGTATGTGATCTTATAACTATATAATCTTAAACAAGTGATGTTACTAGTATAGCCCCTATGATAGAGGGTGATACAAAAGAGGGTGAAATGGAAGGTGTGTTGGAATAAGTATGTGTGTTGATGCATGAAGTATTTTGAGGGATGGTGTGATTATGATGGAAGGTGGATTGGGACTAACAATCTCAAGTTCTGTGAGACTAAGAGTAGTCACAAGTTGGATGAATTGGAATTTTTTTGCTTCAATGGTGTGTTCAAACAATGATGGAGAGTTGTATTATGGTTGTGTTGACATAAGATTGAGATTTATTTATTTATTCATTGATCCCTTAAAATGGTTTTCACTAAGGAAACTTACTTGATTTTTTTAATTTTGATTTGTATTTGTTTAATAGTGCCTCAAAGATGTTTTCACTATGGACTATGATTTTAGAATTATTTGATTCTTTAGATTAAAAGTTTGATCTATATTATATGATACTACCTTAAATTGGTTTTCACTATGGGATAAAGATTTCAGATTTAGATTATATAATTCATTTAGATTGTAGAATTCAATTTTATTTAGGAACACTTTTTATTGCTCAAAATATGATGATGTTTCTTTATTCTCTTTTGGTCGAATGTTAACCCTGAATTCTAAGATTATTTGACTATCCTAGAAGGAATATAATGGTAGGTAAAAAATTTGGTCACTTTTGATGGGTGAAGGATATTTACTTGTAAGATGGGAGGAAGTATTGATGGTTTTTATGAAATGAGTGGTGGTAACATAGTCCAAGTAGGGATTATGAATGGATCATATTTCAACTATGGATGACATTTACTTATAAACAAAAAAATATCAGTAACATATTTATGCTAATTTGAAAATGATTTGTAATCGATGTGATGGGGTCCATTGTGTATTCTAAAATTAATGGGTTCTATAATTCCTTGCTCATGGATGTTTTGGGGTACAAGTACTTATATCACTTGAGATGTATGTTTAGGGGTAATAGGGGATTTAGCATCTAATAATATGCTAGATGATAGGTTGTGTTGGTTAGAAAAGGATTGGACAAATATGATATCTTGGTAAAAAAATAGGCTCTTGATTAAAAATGGGATCTTGGATGAAGATAGATTCTTGTTAAAAGATGGAATGTTGGTGGAAAATGGGATTGTTACTAAAGATCTTATAAAATATGGGTGGCTAGTTGAATTAGGATCATAAAAAACTAGTAGTAGGACATGGTGGTCAAATATGGGTTGGTTGAAAATAGGTTTATCAAAGTGAGGTTCGTTAAAAATGGGTGAGAGGTTATGACCTTAACTTAGAAGTCGATTAACTTGATTATGCTTAGAAATGATATCTTGACATTACCCCAAGTTATGATTTTTATATGTGTATACACTTGTCACTACCTTAATTTCCCCATGATCAATAAAATATTTGGTGTAATGCTTGAGTCTCATACAATGGTTGGTGGAATTCCCTTCAATTGTTTGGTAGTCACAATATTCATTATCTATGTACCACTCAGGTTTTGGAACACCCTCATCAAAGGGTTTAGTGTGGGGTAATATTATCATGTTTACAGTGACCAAATTTTGAAAGAAGATATCATATGGCTCTCCCAAATGAGTGAACATGTGTTTTTAATTTTCTTGTCCATGTTGACCACTAGGCATGGTAATGTTATTAATTGGTTGGTTGCTTTGGATTTGTTATGATTTTATGGGTGGAGTGATACAAGATGGCATGTGTGTTATAATTGGGTTTCATTCACTAGCATGATGAGGGATGTTGGAATCAAGCCTATAGTTAGTGGATGGGAGACTGTTGATTTTGGATAATAGGGTTACTAGTAGTAGGTTGATGTTGATGTGGAATTGTTTGGGGTTCCTTACTAGTGAGGTGAAATAGATAAATGTATTTGAGATTAGATATTTATTGGGTAAAATTTTTTACATGGTCTTATAGATTAAATACTTGTCTCTATTGGGATGTTTCATTATAGGGTCCCTCATCATTAACATTGTCATTGATCTCGACATGGTAGTGTGGGTTATAAAATTGAAAGGGTCATTACCAAGAGGATCTTCTCTAAACTAAAGATTGTTAAATGAGGGAATTTTTATCATAATGGGAGACATTATAACACTTAAAAATAACATGATAGTATAAATGCTTAACAAGTTTTAAGTTTTTTTGAATTTGGATTTTCTTCTTGATTTAGGCTTTGTTGTGATTTAGTATTTTGGTTTCAATGATTTATACTTGGTTTTCAAACACAAAAAATAAATAAATTATGTGGTCTTCACAAAGACATAAAAAAGTAGATAAAAAGAATAAAAAAATACTATTTTAATAAGAAAATAAACATGCAAGTCACAAAAATATATAAAGCTAGGAAAAGGGACTTCAATGAGTTATAGGCTTTCATTTATATTTGCTTTCCCATCAAATATTGATGGCCCAATATTTTATAACAATGACTATAGAGGTAGTACCATACTCATATCCTCCTAATATTGATTTGAAGGGTACATGGAAAGTAACTTCTCTAGGTAATCCACTCCTCTTAGATACACTGGAAGTTAGACAAAAGGATGGATTTATTAGGCTTAAATTTTATATAATATTTTATAAAAGGATTCATTTATATACCTTTCGTTACATGAGGCTAAAAACTATGGATGACATAAATTTAATAGACACACACAAATAGGTCTAGTCACAATGTGCCCAACCTAGTTATAATATTTTATTGGGTTGATGTCAAACAAATCAAACTTCAATGTCACTATTGAAACATTGGGTATTGAAGCATGGAATTCTCTCACATTACAGCGTGCTTAAACTACATAACTACATAGGCAATTGAAATATTGGATCCTTCATGTATATATCCCATAAATACATGGGGTTTGGCCTATTATATGGTGATGAAATCCAATTTGATAGAGCCCCTTGAAAAATAAAAATAAAGAGGTTGCTGATTATCTCTAATTTTCAAGAATCATCACCAATGTGACACCAAGGAAAGAGTGTACACAAATTTATGATATAAACAATAAGTAAGCTATTTATAAGGAAGAAAAAATCATCTAATTTTATTTTATAAGGTAAAACCAAGTTTTACAGGGACCTAAAATCATGAGAGTGTATTGTAATAGTTTTAATAGGCTAACTAGGGCTGAGAGAACAAAATTAAAAAAAAAGTACTTAGAATAAAACCAAGAAACATAAAACTAAAATAGATCTAGGAGAGTCCCCCTTGAGTATTTTTAGTAGTAATGTTATCCTTCACCAAGATGACTTGTTGTCTTTACAAACACATGCATATAGTTCCTAGGGCCTTCAAATGCCTCTCTAGGGAAGATCATCCTAGGCCACTTCTTGCTTTTAACTTGCAAAGAAGTTTGTTTGGGGGTGAACCCCTTGAGGGATCCTAGGGGCGATTTAAGGACATAGGGAGATTTCATAATAGAAGATTATAGGGGGATGGGTAGAGTTGATAAAAGTCTAGATAGTAGCCTTAGCCACCTGATAAAGTTCATTCCAATCCTATATCAAATTTTCTAGGCTAAATCCTACTTACTGAACCTTCAAATTGAAATTTTCCATCACTTATTTATTATTTTATAATTCATCCTTCACTATGGCCTTACCTTTCCAAGATGAGGTATTAGGAGTCCCAATTTCAATGGGTTTAGGATTAGGGATAAACAATAGTTTGAGAGGTAGGTCATCAAGGGGGGGCTAGGATAAACTACTTTAGGGGGAACGTTTAGGGGGTAGGTGGGATCCCTCAATAAGATCCTTTATTGGGGAGTCCTCCTAGGAGTATTCCTTTAAATAGGATCCCTTGGGGGTACCTTTTAACTTAAGAGGATCTAATTATGTTTAAAAAGTAGGAGGATAAGTCCTGGATGGAGGATGAGGTTTGTATCATTAACCTAGTGGAGTAGAATAATACTTTATTGAGAATTAAGAAGGAAATATGGAAGAGCAATTTTAAACATCATGAGATTATTTAGGAGCAAGAAATGGTGTGAAAAAATTAAAGTTTACTTATCCTTTAGAGTCATGTATCTCATGTTTTGAAGGCAAATATCTAGCCAATATCTTGGGAGATCAACTCGAGGGAACCCTTTCTTGTTAGTTTACATAAAGTAATTCATTCTGAAGAATTGTTGTAGGGATTGTTAACTCTTAAACTAGTCTTTAAACTCCATTGTGCCTGCACAAGACATGCTCATGGTGTCTTTGATGAATTCCTTTGAAAAATTTAAGGAGATGCCTCATATGGTGACCTTTCATTTAGTCCATGCCACAATGAAATATCAATAAATCATGGTATTATGTATATTAATGCATTAAATTAACTCCATAAGGCCTCCATTATTGATTTTTTTCTAGAACTTCTTTTTCTCATGGGCCAATTTACATGATTTGGGTTTTAAACGATCTTTCTCACCTCCCATGGTTGCTACAAGCATAAAGATGGAGTGGGAAATTAGAAAGTTCTAGATGCAAGAAAAATAGCTAGGGATCAAATGGGAGGGAATGCCCACCAAGGTAACATAAAAAAATATTTCCCCTCTCTTTATAATGAACATAAATATGATGAATTGAAATTCTCCCCATTGAGTTGAAGTGTTACACATGCGAGGGGATGATTATATTAAATTACAATGGTAACTTTCATGTGGATGACATTATACACCTTCACAGGGATTTTGATTTCATAATAATAGTTGGTTAAATGGTAGATATCAACTTTAATGCTAGTGAGGAGGTTGGACACCCCATTTCCTTCTCTATAAGTGTGAATGAGTCAGAAGTGAGGTATGGTTTTTAGGATATACTTCATGTCATAAATAAACTCCTTGATGGTGTGTGATGCTATAGTTTTTTACTTCCAAGGTATTAATGATGTTCAACAAATCAACCTCTATAATGATCCTATTCTAGTTAATGCTTGAAGCTAGCTGAATACCCTAAAGGGCTACCTTGGCCTCAAAAATATGGTAGGTTTGTTTACTTATGGGACCTACATAAGTAGCCACAATCTCCCCTTTAGTGTTTCTTATGATGCCTCATCCCCTAGCAACACCTGGGTTACCTTGCGAAGCCCCATTAAAGTTCAATTTCACCCATCCCTTAGGTGGAGCCTTCCATTTAATTTGCTTGCAAATTAAGTCTTTCATGGAAGGATAAAGAACCTATTGAAGATCCAAGTTTTTGAGAATGAGCAAGGTTAGGGGTAAGGTCTTTGTCTTTAGGAAGAAAGGCCTTCTAATTTTTAGATATGGACTAGTAGAGATAGGGGGAGGTATTCTTCAACTAGTGACTTTTGTTGAGGAATAGGATATCATTACAAATTTTCCAAATGAACCAAAACCAATGAGGAAGGGCAAGGCACTAGAGGAAGGTTAGAGAAAGAATGGTCCATGTGAGGTTCCATTATAGAATGAGATCCATGATGTTATTATATTTGATCTATGACATGTTGAGGTGATTAAGAAGCTAACTGAGAAAAGTTAGACTAAAAGGAAATTCTAAAAAAAGATGTTGAGTAGAGTCTTACACACTTTAATAGATCAAACATCTATTAGGGATAGTTAATCCTCTTTTGGCTAAGTTTTCCACAATCAAAACTCTATTCTATACCACAAGCCAAAATAAGAAATTGACCTTGGGGGTTAGGTGGTTAACCCAAATTCTTTTCCAATGGTCCCAGTAGCTTTCCAAATTGAGTTTAATGGCATGGCCTGAGGCCACCAAGTATGATCCATTATCTTTAGATCTCTAGACAAAATGATATTCCTTCTATATGGAGGGAATGTGTGTTTATTTTATGTCCTGATTGAGGTTTTGAATGGCGTGGGATTATTCTGATTCAATATCTTCATTAGGGAGGACTTTCTGACACTTTGATCCTTTCTTAATTTTTGAGTAATCCTTTAACTTGGAGCCCCATATTTTCTTGAGTTGTCCATACCACTTGGCCCATGTCTCTTAGGTTGAGAGGAGGGTGGGGGATAACCAATCATCTTCCCAAAAGTCAATTTTCTCTCCATTATAAATTTTCCAAAGAATTCCCTTCTTCAGGATATCTTTATAGCTAGTTATGGATTTCCAAAAGGTGGATCCATCGACAAGTCCTTCTTCCCATAGGAACTCATCCTCCTCCACTCCTTCCAGATATTTGGCCTTTAAGATTCTTATCCATTCTCCATTCTCTTTTATTAGGTGTTAAACCATTTTTTCCAATAATGCTTTATTCATAGAGTTTATGATCATTAGGCTAAGGCCTCCATTTCCTTTAGGGAGACATACCTTTTCCCAAGCCACCAGATTGAATTTGAATCTTTCTTTAGTGCCTCTCCACAAATTTTTTTTTGGATTTGTTCAATTTTTGAGGCAACATTAAATGGAATTTTATAGAATGACATTAGGTAAATAGTAATACTTTGAATGGAATCCTTGAGAAACTAGTATTTCCCCACTTGGGTGAGAAGGAGACCTTTCTATCCCACCAATTTGCTTTGAATGCGATCAATAAGGGGGTTCAAAAGTTGGGATTCCATTTTTAAAGTGAAGAGGAGGATAGCCAGGTGATTAGCCAACAATTTTGCCACTTGGAAATTAAGAA
>JARHVA010003906.1:0-97500 GCA_037957365.1 Torreya grandis
TTTTTGGGTTATCTACTTCAGCTATAGATTCAAAGATTGTGGCTTAATAGGCTTGGTCACATGAATAAGAAGGAGATGCATGTTCTTGAGTCAAAGGGTATGCTTTTGGATTTAAGAGCATAGATCGAGGTTTCTGTATGCAGAAGAAGAAAGTGGCATTTCTTGAGAGATCTGATGTTAGTGACAAGAATAGGAAAGCCTTAGTTTTCAAGGAGAAGGTGACGGATAGAGTTCAGCACAAGGGGCAGAAGAATTCTAAGCAAAACAAGGTTGATTTGGACAAGGGTTTGATCCAAAGGAGCTCACAGGTAGAATTCAGTTCTCACAAGCAAAACATAGAGACTAACATCAGCTAGAAAACCAATGTCGGCATCTAGACAGGGACCGATGTCGGCTATCTGCAGCCCAATGTCGGTGACTCAGGGATAGATAAACACTGGTGTCAGCCAGGGGGAACCAATGTTGGTGATGAGTTAGTTGCATGAACTGATGTTGGTCGGGTGCAGACTGAGATGTGACTGGCATCGGTCACTAAGATGGATTTTGGGTGGACAGCAAACTGTCAAGGAGTCTCAAATGCCCATATGGAGGACTTAAAGGGTATGTAAGCCTCAAATTCATCATTTCTCTTCTTTACACTACTTGTTGCTCACTGATGGTAAGGAACCAGAAAGTTATTAAAGAAGTAGAGTAGGTAGATCCAGGAAACAGTGGGAGCTTGGCATGGATGAAGGATGTGATTCCTTGGAGAAGAACCAAATGGGTGTTTGGGTGGAGTTGCCAGGCTATAAGTAAGCACTGAGAGATGAATGCATGTTCAGGATAAGGAAGAGCAGAAATGGACACGTGAGACAAAAGGCTAGGGTATATGGTCTTGAGTAAGCTACAGGACAATGGAGGTTTAATCATTATGTTTCTCTTTACCAGGTTGGATAATATTAGCTACATTATCCTATTACTGTATGATGTGCTTATTACAGGGTTACATATACAGGGAGTTGCTAAACTAAAGGTAATGCTAGTTTAGAGGGGTGTCATGAGGAATCTAGGAGCAGTAAGATTCTTTGGCATGAGTGTGTTCTAGAGACATGGTATGTCATATGTTGACTTTGTTTCAAGATGATTATGTGAGACCGTTAGCACACTGATGGTTGGACAATTCACAGAATAGTGTCTTGATTCACATAATGAGGTTAAGTGCATGGTATGTACTAGACCTGAGTTTTCCCAAGTAGTGGGAGTTGTCACAAAGTTTGGAGCAATCTGGGAAAGAAGCATTGGAGGGCAGTTTAGTGGATTCTTAGAGGGTCCAGCAGTAGGTGCACATGCTATGCAAGGTCAAGTTATTTCTACATGGGTTTGTAGATGTGGATGTGGCAGGTGATTTGGATGACAGGTGTTGCACCACAAGATTTGTGGTGTTTGGTCTTCAAGAGTGATCTTGAAGAGGGATATAGAGCCAAGAGAACAATACTTCAAGTAGATCTCCCATGAACCTGTAACCTACAATTTTAGCTTCACTTTCCCTTTGCCAACCATCTGACAAGGCTTACCATCCCCTATACAAATTTCTCCAAAGTCTCCCTGGACATACTCATGAAAAAATTCCCTATTTGGGGGATGCATGAAAAGAGGCACCAGAATCTAAAACCCAAGATTCTACTTTATCTAAAGAACATACCAGAGCAATCCAATGTAACATAATCTGCAACAACTGCTTCTTCTTCATGTCCTTCATGTTGATCTTCACTTGACAAACAATCTCTCTTTAAGTGCCCTTGCTTTCCACATTTCTAGCAGGTTATTTTGCCATACCTGGACTTAGATCTCTTACCTATCTTTAACCTTGATCTCCATGCTCTGTCTTCTCTCTTTTCCTTCCTCTACCTTCAACATTCAAATCATTCCCTGATGATTCACCTGTGCTTTTCTTGTGAATCTCTTCATTCAAGATCACACTCACAACATCATCCACTTTTAAGGTTTTTGAAGCAGACACAGTATTGCTAACTGCCATTACCAAACTCTCCCAACTTTCAGGTAATGATCATAAGATTAAGAGAGCCTTAATTTCATCATCAAAAAAAATATTGACTGAATTTAACTGGTTTACCAAACCATGAAATCACTAATATGACTATGTATAGATCCACCTTCCAACATTTGAAAATTAACTAATTGCTTCATAAGAAATACCTTATTCGAAAGTTGAGGGTTTTTCATATAAATTTGCCAAAGATTCCATCAACTTACCGTTGTCTTAGCATGTGATAAGTTGGAAATCACAGATGATGCAAGACTCAACCCTTATACATCCCAGAGCCTTCAATCAAGAACCTCCCATTCTTCATCCTTCATATCCCAGGGCTTGCAATCAACCCCACCCAATGGTAAGTACAAATCTTTTTGATACAGATAATCTTCAATCTGCATCCTCCCATAATTGATAGTTCTTGCCATTAAACTTCTCCATTTGTAGATTACTTTCTTCTACCATTTCTCTACTCCCACTCAAATAGAAACTCATGTGAGTAACCTATAATCAACACACACTAACCAGATCTGAGACAACCTGTTAGTATCCCAACCAAAAGCTCTGATACCAGTTGTTGGGGAATCTAAGAACAAACACACCTGTTCTAACCCCACTTGTTAAGATCTTGCTCCTCAAAAAGAGCAAAATATGATTACCAAATATAGGAATTAAACATGCAGAATTAACCAGAAGCAACAAGTAGCTAGAATTCACAAATAGCACAGAATATGAGAGATAATACACTATCTTGTATTAATACTCATATAGAAAAGAATACAATAAAGAGACACCACACTCTTCCACCTTACAGAGGCTTGCCACACCTCAAGTGTACAGTAATCTTCTTCAAAAGTTCACTCTCCTACCAAAAATGGTCCCAACACACAACTCACAGATAGAATTGGTGTTCACCTCTCCAATTAGTCAGTAATAACCCTGCCAGTACCAAGCACTCTAAAGTACTTCAAGTAGATCTCCCATGAACCTGTAACCTACAATTCAACAGACCATCTTACACATGTAGATCTCCTATGAGCTTGCAACAACCTGCAACTCAATGATCTTATAATGGAATGATCTTCCTTCCCTTCCTTTGTAGCTCATAATTACAATACATGTCAATGGGTCTATAAATAGATCCCAAACTTAAACAATAACTTAGACTCTTAGTTTACTATAATTATCATGCAGCTCAAGACTCGAAATAGCCTTTACATGCAAACCACTCAGTTCAACAAACTAACTGTTCATGCAATGAATAGTTCTTGAACACACAGGTGACTGACGTCAGTCCCTGTCTGGCTGGTGCTGACCGATGTCAGCCAACTCCCTGTCGATGCCAATTTCCTTTTACATTCATCATGACCAATGTCGGTTATACTGCTAACAGCGGTACTTCTGGAACTTCAACAACCTCCTCTTTGTCTGCATAGTTGAAGCTTTTAGCTCCACAACCTAACATGATGAAGATGACAATGGAGCACTTTTCATTCACAAGCCAAAAAGAGGAACGGGTAAATATCAAGGAAAATTACCTTTTAAATGTTTTAATTGTGGAAATCTTGGACATTTTTCAGCTAGATGCCCAGATAAGGCTAACGATAATGAAGAATAAAAGCCTACATACAAGAAGAATTTCAAAGGCAAATCTTAGAAGGGATTCAAGAAGAAGAGCCTGTATTTTAAGGATCCTAGCTCAGGCAAAGATAGTGGAGTCAGTGATTTAGAAGAAGAAGAGATTTATTCATGGCCATACATGAAGGTGATCAAGAAGGAGAAGAGGAGGAAGATGAAGTGAATATGAAAGGAGAATCTAATTTGTGCCTTAGAAGAGTTAAAAGTTGTTTAGAAGAAGAATAAAAGATTAAAGTGCTAGATCAAGAAAAATGAACAAGAGTCAAAGGAAATGATTGAAGATCTACAAGCACACTTTGAAGAAGCTAAGAAGAATGAAGAAGACCTCATAGAAAAGTTGGGAATAGAAAGAAAATAATGTCAAAGGTATGTTATTGAAATTGTCTCTTTAAAAGAAGATATTAAGAAAGCAGTCAGTGATAAAGTAGTCAGTGATTCAAAATTTAAAGATAGCACTAACATGTTGAATAAGATATTGGAAAGTCAAAAAGCATATTCAGATAAGATAGGGATCAGTTTTGAAAAGAAAAAGAGCTATACTAATGCTCTTACATAAGAGGAAACAAAAAGGAGAGAAGTGAATAATACAGAGGACATTCCAAATAGAGAAGGCTGGAAGGAACAAAGCTACAAAAGGCAATCAGGTCAGAGATATACAGATAGGTCTTATTTTTATGGCTATTGTTTTTATTGTAATGGATATGGTCACAAGAAATTAGAATGTAGAAAAAGAGATAACAATTTTAGAAATAAGGAGAAGGAAAGTCAAGTAGAGTCAAGTAGAAGCCACAACTCTTTTTCTCCTCTATCAAGATTTGATGAAGAGAGTGCAACAACTTCAGACACATAGCTTGGTATTATAAAATCATGTTTGAGTCAGTCAAGAAGGATCAGAGCTTCAAAGCTCCATTCATCAAGAAGAAGGATCAGAGTCTCAAAGCTCCATTCATCAAGGAAAAGGTTTAGACATGTTCATTGCAGAAGAAACAACATGAAGATTTTATGATGGTTCAAACAACTCTGCATGTAAGAGGTAAAGATCAGCCATGGTTAATTGATAGCAGATGTTTGAGGCATATGACAAGAGATAAAAGTAAATTCATATCTCTAAAGAAGATCAATGTTGGTATAGTGAGATTCAGAGATAAAACCACTGCCAGGGTAGCCAGAAAAGGTACTTTGAGTTTGGATTATGGTAGAACTAAGACTAAGAATGTTTTATATGTAAAAGGTCTTAAGCATAATTTGTTGAGTGTTAGTCAAATATGTAATCAAAGATACACATTAAGGTTTCATGCTAAAGGTTGTGAGATTAGAAGAAAAGATTCAAATGAGTTGATTGTAGATGCTCAAAGGATAGGGAACAATGTGTATGTATTGTCAGATATCTTCTCAAAGGCACGATCAAAGGATACATTCAAATATCAACAAGAGGAGTTGGGAGTAATTTCTATTACTTCTTGCCATTGATGTTCAGCATCAAGTGAGGGGGGAGCTAAGTGTTAGCTCTAGGTAAGCCCTTTGCCATTGATGTCAAAGGGGGAGAATAATAGGTATAGGTATAGGTGCAGAAATAGGTACAGGGAATAGGTATAGGTTACTACAATAAGGGGGAGTTACTGTATGTTTTCAGATGATAGTATGTGTAGGTGATAGGATGTGGCAATTTTAGGATTGAGTTTGCCATCAATGACAAAGGGAGAGATTGTTGGAAATATTGTCATTGATGTCAAAGGTCTAGTATTATTGGTGATAAAGGCCCCATTGCATTTAATGTTGTTTGTAATAAATATATCTTATCTAATATGAGTTAATATTTATTTAATATTAACAAATATATTTTTGGTTGCATATGAGACAAAAGAAGGGCCCATGGAGAAGTCGAAGAGCCATGAGGTAAAGATAAAAGTAGGATGGGATGAATTTTCCCATGAAGAGTCATCTTGGGGAATTCCAAGAGTCACCAAGTGAAGACAAAAGAGTAAGGGCATAATTTCTCATGAAGGGACACTTTGAGGAATATGAAAAGTCACCAAAGATAAGGACAAAAGTGGGAAGGACGTTTTTGGTCATGAAGGGTCACCACATGACTTTTCAAAGGCTTGAATATGAAGGGTCATTCAAGATTGGTGCCATTTTCCATGAGGATTGAAGGGTCACAAAGGGGGAAGGCCAAAGGTCATTTGGAAAGAAATAAATAAAGGCTTGAGAAGCCATTTATAATATGAAAGATAGAGGTTGATTCGATATTGTAATATCTAACTTAGAAGAGCAATTGTGAGAGATGAATATGATTTGTATTTGTTATATCTAGCTTAGAAGAGCAAAGGTGAGAGAGAGGAAAGAGATGTTGTATTGATATATCATTTGTTGAGATAGCAACATTGAGAGATAGGTGTGTGGTATACATAAAGGGGTTGGTGCTCTTGTGGGTTGGTGTTCACGAATTGTTGTTGGGTTGGTGCTCGGTAAAGGTGTTAGTGCTCTTGTGGGTTAGTGCTCACAAATAGTAGTTGGGTTGGTGCTCGGCAAAGGGGTGTGGTGTTCTTATGGGTTGGTGCTCATGAATAGTAGCTGGGGTGGTGCTCGATAAAGGGGTATGGTGCTCCTGAAATCTTGGCTTGCGAATATTGTTTGGGTTTGTGCTCATTCATATACTTGAGATTATTCTCCGTGGTTTTTCCCACATTAGGTTTTCACGTTATATCTGGTGTCTCTCTCTATATTGGGTGATGTTTATTGTTTGATTTTCATTACATATCTTGAATGTTTGATTAAGTGAATTTGATTAAGGGAAATTTTAATAAGATATATGATATACTGATTCACCCCCCCTCTTAGTATATTTTGTGCTTAACACTAGAGATGAAGACTACCAAGTTGGTAAGATGTTAAGGCTTAATTTAGTTAATTTCTAATATTAATCCCAAACTAAGTATTATGTAGGTTGATCAACAAAAAATTTATCCCAATGATTAGTATGATGTTATTGTTCATTTGCGAATCAATGGTTACTATCCTATAGGATTAAGTAGAGAGCAAAAGAGATCTTTAAGGCTCAAGGCAACCCATTTCCTAATTAAATATGGGATATTTTACATAAAAAACTTTGAAGTCATCTACATAAGGTGTGTTTTGAAGGAAGAAGTAGCTGAGATCTTTAGCACTTTTCATGGGAAGATATGAAGTAGACATCCATCTAAAAGGACTAAACATCACAAGATTCTTAGAGTTGGTTACTATTGACCCACTATCATCAAGGATTTTCAAAAGCATGTGATGAAATGCCACTCATGTCAAATATTTAACACCAAATATCCCAATGTAACCATGCCATTAAACTTAGTAATCATTGATAAACCCTTTTCCCAATGGGAACTAGACTTTGTGGCGGTCATCAACCCTAATTCATTAAATGGTCACGAGTATGTTTTTATTACCACTAACTATTACACAAGATGGACTAAAATAGTGGTAACTAAGCAATGCAAGATTGAAAATGTGATCAAATTCATAGAATAAAATATATGTACAAGGTTTGACACATCAATTTTTCTAATCTATGATAATGGATTTGATTTTATATCCATTGAGATGACTAAGTGGGAATATGACAATAATATCATTCTCAAATTCTCATCAAACCATTACCCCTAAGGCAATGGAGTGTCATAGTCAACAAATAAGAACATGATGAAATCCATAAAGAAGTTTATAGCTAAAAAACCAATAACATGGCACAAGCTATTAAGTATTCCCTTTGGGAAGATATAATGAGATTTAAGCAAGATCTTAAAGCATCACCATTGTTACTGGTATATGGTCAAGAAACTATATTTCCCATAACATGCAACTTGATAATGTATAGGTTCATGTAATAGTACATAGAGAAGGATCAATAATTTTAAAATTCAAGGCTATTTGACATCATACAGATGGAAGATGTAAGAGAGGAATATTTTACCAATTTTAGTAGACACCAGACCAGAGTTAAGAGGTGGTTTGATAAATTTTTAAAGATAAAAGTGTTTAGACAAGGAAACCTAGTTCTTCTTTGGGATAATGCCTCAAAACCAAAAATAAAACATGGGAATTTCACACCTTTGTGGATTGGCCCATATCAGATTGTTGAGACCCTAGGAGATAAAAGTTTCAAACAAAAAATAATTGTAAGGAATAGAGTTTATGTTGCCAACCAATGGGTAATACATTAAGCATTACTTCTTTTCTATCCCACCTAAAGTTTTCATGGATTAAACTATAACACCAGTTAGAGTTAGTGTAGGTAGGCTTAGTTTAGCTTATTTCTTGTTATTTCTTTCATGTCCCTTGTTTGTGCATAGTATGTGTTTCCTTTCCTTTGATTTGCTCCTTACTTAAAATAAGTTTATTCTAGATAACCCTCATCTCAAGGTTCATTTCATTTCTTAAGAATAACTCCATAGTTTAGGAATATATGTATGTCTCATTAGCATTGGTTTATCATGGATTGTTGAAATGTGAGCCTAAAGTTATGGATTGGAGAAACTAGTGAGGACTAATAAGTAAGTTAATTAATCCTTGAGATTTCAAACTTTGTTCTGATCTAATTTTGGTTCTAATAATGATTACACATATAGGCTGAAATCATGAATGATTAGGATACGATCATGCTTATATTTAAAAAACATAAATTTCCTAAGATAAAGTTTACATCCAAAGATGATTAATTAAAGATCAAACATTTGACCAAATCCTAAAACTTGGCTAATATGGTTCCCAACCTTTGCTAAAAAGTTAAAATATATAAAAAATACAAAATAAGAGATACATTACAAAATTCAAAAGGCTTTCTAAAGTAGAGGTGATTCTAGTAATTTCCATCAAGGCTATGGACACCTGGCTAGTAGTGGAGCAAGGACATGAGTGGATCCAAAGATATCTCTATCAAGGCTATGTACACTTGGATACTAATAGAGTAATGCCCAATCCTTCCCTAAGCTAAGACATGATTCTTAATTAACATCCAAATATGTTTTAAGTTAATATTAATGGTTAAGGTCATAAATCTAAAAGTTATTCTCTAAATCCTATGACAATTAGTAAGTAGAATCAAGACACACACACACACACACACACACACACACAACATGGCTATGTTTTGATGTTTGATCCTAATTATGCATGTAAGAGACTTGTTTTAACCATGAATTTATCTTAATAATGGTCCATGATCAAATATGATAAGTAACCTAATTATTAGTCTAAACTAGTGTCTCTAAATTATAACATATTGCTATGTTTCCCCCAAAAGTCTCCATTTTTTCAGGTCAACATACACCCATTTTCAAAACACAGGGACCCTTGTTTTAAATTTTGTAAATTTGTACCTTAAATTTGAAAATTCACTTGATCAGAATGCCACTAGCATGTTTACACATTATATTTATTTGATGATCATCCACACATGGTTATCATTTAGATTAATTGACATATTTTCAAATGATCATTGTTTTACCCTTTCTAATGTTGTTAATAATTGTTTCTTGTGTTTCTACATTATAGGTTTAATAAAATATCAATTGGGAATGAACATGCTTAGGGTTTTTTGATCAATGTTAAATTAATCTTTGATTAACCTTAAATTTTTCAAAGATTAATTAAAAATATTTTGAGTCATGTTAAAACCCTAGTCTAATGTTTTAACCTAGGTCCATTTTCAATTAAATTCAAATTTGCATGGGAAAAATTTACATGGGAATACTTATTTTTTCCATGGACCTAGTTTAATTTTTATCCTAAAGCGTATTCATGTTTTTCAACACAATCAAACCTTAGTCTAAAAATATTATGCTTGGTCCCTTCATGTCCTATGACCCAAGGTCCTATAATTTAAGTGTCTTTATTAAAATAAAAAAATACTTTAGGAACTATGATTTTACAAATACAAAATCAAAATTACATGAGAAAGTTTAAGAAAGTTCTACCTGTAGAAATCAATATGAAAAAATAAATAAATAAATTTCAATAAAATATAAATAAATTCAAAGTTTAGTTTATATATGGTGGAATAATATAATTATAAATTTTAACAATCAATAGCTACACATTTTTTTAAATATCAATGAAATAAATTGTTAGGCATTATAAAATAATGAGTGATAATATAGTGAATAAAAACAATAAAGATATAAAATTATAATCTTATTCCATATATTTATTTTAAATTGAATAAATTTTTTGAATGCATAGATATCCATAAAAATAATGTAGTAACTATCAAAATTCATTCCAATTTTAATGAATTCTCTCTTTATAACCTTCTTGACTCAAAAATGTAATTAAAATGATAATTTAAAATTAACATTTAATACTTATTTTTAAACATATGAAAATCAAATAATATTACAAACATTATAAAATAGAAAGAACTATATTTTCACCCCACTTTCACTTATGTATAATATTTCATTGAGGAGGGTGAAATAGTTATTGGTAAGTAGCATAATAGATTCAAATCAATATGGGAATAAATTAATCTTCATAGAGCTTTCTTGAGATGGTTCAATAAGGACCAACAATTGATCAAAGAGTCCATTAAAAATGAGAAGGATACAAATAATTTTCCATTATCAATCTTGAGTTCTTAGAAGTTGTTACCCATGTGAGGGTATTGGAAGATAAGATAATTAAATTATAAGAGTATAATTTAGCTCTCAAACAAAATCTTCAAGCACTAGTTGACCATAAATAGCCTCAATAAATAATTGTATTTCCAAAATGGGTATACATGTGCAATCTTCCTCAAAAATAATTATAAGGATGAAGGTTTAATAAATAATCCCAAAAGAGATAAAGATATGTCTAGGAGCATAAAGCAATAAATTATCACCATGGAACAAAATCTGAAAGATATGTAATCAAAGGTAGAGTCCATTTCAAAAACTCCTCTTTATCTTGAATTAAAAATAAATCATTGATAAGTCACCTTTGGATAGATGAAAACCATCATTATCAATCCATTTAATGAAGTACTTTTTGTGGCCACTGATTCTTAATTTTTAAGATCTCACCTTAATTATTACTTCATTATTTCATGATCTGATACTGACACATCTATGTATATGGATTTAATATCCCATGTGTATTTTAATTCAAAATATTTATTTAAAAGTGTGTTAAAATCCATTTAAATATTATAAGTTTTATTTTAAAAATAAAATCTAATCAATATCTTTATGGTATCAAGATTAACAATAGTTTATTTGGTAGGCACTTCCTTTATTAATTTTTTGAATTTTTCCTTGATGTACTTAGAATATTTGAATTGATATTTGTTATCCAAGAATTCATAAATAATTTTACTAATAAAATCATGCATCATAAGTATCACCTTATAATTACTATTTTTAAGTTAATAGAATGAATTGAAATTAGCTTATATTATCTCAAATCTCCATCTTATTTATGATACTTTATAATTACCATTTTTAAGTTAATAGAATGATTTCAAATTAGATTATAGTATATCAAATCTCCATATTATATATTTATACTATTAATAAAAAAATATCTTACGTATTTAAACCATTCATACAAAATATCTTATTCTAGAACATTAAAAAATCCTTTTGAGATAAGAAAAAGAGCATTAAATGAAGCCATATATTTAAGATATGGGGGTGTATTCTTCCATAAACTAATTTCATATTTAAATCTCAATTATTTTATATTCAAGATAAAATTTCCCATTAGTATTAAGAGTTTATTCAATAGCTTTAAGACTTGATTTAATCAAATCTCCAATGTAATTATTAGTAGTCATCTCTTACTTCCAAGTTAAAGTAAAAGAGATTGAATACAATTATTAAATTTAGTAAATGGAAATATGGGAGGATCAAGATATTTATAAGTTATGAAGGGGTTTATAAATTTTTGAATATAGAGTCCAAATTAATTTATTTTTTATTTGAGCTATGATTTTGATTCACCATCCTTATTTATACATTCCATGACGAGGTTCACATAATATTTTACATAACTAACATATCCTTACCTTTTTAATTTACTAACATGAAATTTATTAGCTTCATAATATTTTAAATTCATATCAATTTTGTCTTTATTAGTGATTGGAATTATTATTTCCACAATGTTGTGCCTTGTTTTTGAATATTGATCATTAACTTAGTATTTGTCTTCTTGCAAAGATTTTACTGAATCAATGAGTGAATGTTGTTGAAATCAATCACAATGGCCTTTAATATTATATCTCTTCTTGGCCATTTATTTCACCCACTCAAGATAAATATTATCTACCTTTTCTATTTACGTTTTAGATTCATTAGATGCATCCATTTGTTTGGGATAAGGAGTATGTTATTCAACATTAGAAGGAAATGTTTGGTCTTGCACATTTAGAGATATTGACACAAAAATGAGAATGAGAAATGATGATATATAATCATAAAATGGATGACCTATGAGAATGGCTCATAATAGGCATATGATTTTCTCTAAAATTGAAATAAAAAAACTATTGGGTGGTATTTATATGTGTGATCTACAATGACTGATATAACACTAATCTTTCTTTATAGACTAGGATATAAACAAGAAATTAATCTAGAGCTTTCATATACTTGAAGATAGTAACATAACCAACTGATGGCTATAAATCTAGTAAATAATAAACTATTCTCAATGTCGAGGGTAGATATTTCTAAATCATATGCCTAAGATATGGAATATAGGGTCTAACTAGCTCCAACAATAAAATAAATTGTGTATATCAATGGTTGCAACAAAGAAGGTATTAGAGATACCATAAGAAAATCACATGGAAGGAATTAATGAAAAAGTTTAACCTAGATCTAAGATAGTAAATAATTTTTAATTAAATAAGATATAAATTCCATATGTAATGGTTGTATTTTAGTCTAAGAAAATGTAGATTAGGCTAGGTTTTAAACTTTGATTGTAATGGAAATCTCAAACACCTTATAATACACCAACTTATTTTACATAAATGTAAACTAGGTAAGGATGAAAATATATATTCTCCTCTAAAAATTAGTATAACATATCAATCTAGTAAGTAAATAAAAGGAAAGAGAATAGGGGGAAATATACTCATCTTGAATTGAATTGTGGGTGCATAAATATCCCCCTTGTGTAATACCCCTCATATTGAACTAATTATCCCTAATAGTTTCTTTACATTACATTCAACAAACTCCTAGAGTATATGGAAAAAATAATTATTTTCTCTCACATTAATAATCAAATACCTCCATCATGTTAAAAATATTTAAATACATTTAAATTATCTAAGATTATTTTCTTATATATAATAAAGAAAGATATTATAATTACATTTTATAAAAATAAATTTCATAAGTAAAAATAAATGGGTGCATAGGCCTTCTAGGAAGGCTATGATCTCTATGACTTGTTATGTAGCTTATAAGACCTAGGATTATATCCTAAGTTAGATGAGATTGTGCAACTAGTTGGAATGTGAAATTAATTTTCTAAGGAAATTTACTAAATATGTAAGAAGGCCATATTGGCATGTAATAAATGTGTAATAGTGGGTATACTTGTATAAGTAAACCTACATGAGAATTTTAAGGAAAATCTTGGGTGTGTAAGTGTATATACTAAAATCTAATATTTGATACTTGACAATGACAAGCTTGACACACATTTATTGTGCATGACTTTAGGACTCAAACAAGTTCCTAATCCACAATTTATCACACTTGTATGTTATCTAATGACCAAGGTAAAATTTAGTGGTTATTCTCCATTAATTCATGAATATTTTGGTTTTAGAAATTGGCATTGGGCTATTTTAGGGAGTTGTGAAAAATGTGGATTCTCCTAAATTATCTGAGTGTAAGTTAGTTTTTTAGATTAGTTCACCTATTGCTTAAAATACATTTTATAAATATAAATATAGTTCACCATTATGTCAAAATTTAATGAGTTTATTTTCCATTATATGTAATTAAAATATGCCCCATATACTCATAACGACAACTTTCAGTAGCAAGAAAGGGATGAAGGAATTTTCAAGTGATGGTGATGAAGGACATCATGCTACCAAATGACACAAAAGATGTCAAACAACATCAATGATATCAAATGATAGCAATGTTACCAAATTAATGTTATGTTATCACTTGATAGTAATGATCTTCAATAGTGGAAATGTTAATGAATGATAATAATGTTATCATTTAACAACAATCTCTATCATTTGATAACAATGTTGTCAAATTAAAATGTTTCTTTTGAGTGACAACATTACTATCATTCAATATCATTATTGTAAAATTATATCATTTCTATCATTTGGTAGCATTATTTTCAAATGGTAGCGTTGATTCCATTTGATGGCATTGTTATGAAATAATAACATTGTTGATAAATGATAATATTATTGTTATCCAGTAGTAGTATTTTCAAACGACGTCATCAATATCATTTGAAAACATTACTATCAGATGGTACCATATTTGTCATTTGATATCATTGCTATTGTTTATCATCAACTCTATTGTTTGGTAGTGAAGAGTTTTGATCCATAAAAAAATAAGGTGTAGTCTATCTTCAGGGGTTTTATAAAGTATCACATCCATTTAGCTTGTTTTCCCTATTATGATCACCTATCCATTCATCTTCTCATCTAAACACCATTTATTAACTTTCACTAACTTTTCAAGACACATACTTAGCAATTCACCAAAAAAACCAAGTTAGTTTCTAAATGATCCACTAAAATTTACCCTAATTATGAATTAACCCTTCCATTTTTTTGTTACACACCTATATGAACCACATTATTTATTTCAAATTTGCTAAATATGTTTCACATACATCTTTAGACTCTTAGTTAGTTTGCATGTACATAGGTCAGTTTCATCAAATGCAGTTAGTCTCACCAGTAATACTAACTCAATTTGCTTGGTACCAACCTAATATTAGAAATGATTATTTTATACAACCAACCCCATCCTCAGGTTTGGTCCATCACCATATCATATTAGTGGCATGAGGTTTTACCTAATCAGACTCATATATACATAAATAAAGGTATCATTAAAAAGTGAGTTGGAATTTATCTTATAAACATCTATACACCATTATACATTGAGAAAATATGCCTTATTATTACAAATTGAAAACCTATCACTAGGATCAATCACAAGCCAAGTCTAAATCAATCTAAAGCAATTTCATAAAAATCATTATCAAATATCAAAGCCACATAATTAGCTGCATAGATTTAGTAAAGGGTTATAATTTTAAAAACATGCTAGGTGGAATAACTCCATATGGCTTGAATTCCCTCCTTAAAGTATTAGATATATAGTTAGTCATCAGTAATCAAAATGGGTTATTGGGTTCAACTCATCCATTAATTTTTTTTTTGTTTCTTATACAAAATTCCCCATTTTTATAATGAAAAACATTGACCCTCTTTCTACTTTGGATTTTGGTCTTATATTTTTTAAGGGTAGTTTTATTATACCTATTTTCATTTCCATTTTAAGGTGTAGGTTGTTTAATTTTATGTTTTAAATCATTTGTATTTCATGATTATAATGAATTTTGGTTAAATTTATATTGATATTTTTCTAACAATAAATCACATCTAGGATCTCTTGATGTAAATACTTAAATTTTCCTAAGTCGTATGAATCTTAACTAAGCTAACTCATATTTTAGATTACTTCAAATTTCATTTAAATTATCCAAGTGTTTACATTGTTTCTATTTTAACTTGTTTAATTTTCAATCAAATGGATGAATCAACTTTAAGATTGGTGAGAATGATATTGTTTTTATGGAACCTAGAGTATTTTGTGTGCCACATAATGATCTATCACATCTCCCAGTGGCCTTGCTTGTTTGAAAAGGATTTTTGGAACTTAATTGATTCTCCATGTTTATCCTAAATCCTTGTGTCAAATTTCCACTTATTTGAGACTTATTCAATTCTTCAAAAAAAATCCCAAAGCTAAGTGGCATCCTTCTACCACTATACTAGACTTAAGAATTTAAAAATTGCCTTGAAGTCTTTAAATTTCTTGATCATCATGATTATACCAAGTGGCATGATTTTTGTGATCCATTTCCCTAGTTACTCCATACACAATGAAATATTTTGGGTGAGAAATTGAGAGGGATGCTACCAAGTGGCATGATATTGATGACCCTCTACCCCAAACAGTCTATGCAATCTAGAAACACATCAAATCCATAGATGAGTGGGAGGATGCCATGTGGAAAATTATTACTTCGCATAATCCAAAAGATAATTAGTGACTACCAAGCCTAATACAAGTAATGAAAAAGAATGTAACATCCATGTGGTATGAACCTATTTATATAGAACACATTGGTGATGATGTCAGTAAGACACTAGATGAAATTTGATAGTCATTTAGCCTGACAAAATCATTAAAGGAATATATGGGATTATGCATTTAATTCAAAGGAAAAATAAATTTGTATCTTAATAACATGGTCATAAATAGCGTAGTTACATGTATAATAGCTAGCTTAATGAGAAAAATTAAACACAAATATTGTATACCTAAGTGAAAAATTGACTGATTCTAATATGATAGTAGCTAAGGACATTAATCATAGTGTGGTAAAAATGTATAGATCATGGAAAGGACATAATATATAAAATTGACATATTAAGAGAGAATGGGGATACATTATAACTATAATGCATGGCCTAGATGGATAATCTATCATAAATTTTAGATGGATTCAATTACAAGATGGCTCTATCTAGAAAAGTGGTTGAAAAAAGTAGTGAAAATAAAAAACTAATTAGCATAGTGTGCACATTGGGATCAAACAAAAAACTTAAGACATATTTAGCCTTCAAGAGGCATGGAACCTTACTACACAAAATGTGATTCAATGGAAACCCTAAAGTTATCCCAATGACCCTTTTCTATAAGATTTCAAATCAATTTATACAAGAACATGGTCAATCTAGCATGTTTGGAAAAATATTAACTACCATCTCCAATCACATTGATGTTTATTTATAACCACCCCATTATTTGGATGAATTTAAGACTCCATGATTTTAATTTTCTATATAATATTAATGACTATGTTATAGTAAGGATTGGTACTTTTTAAATATTAAATAAGGTTACACCTAGTGGGATCCTTTTAGTATTAACATTAGAATAGTGGACCAGTCATTTTTCTTTGATGTATGTTCTTTTTGTATATATTACCTTGTTGAGTCAAGGGTTTTTTAGGCCCAATTTTTAATGCAATTGAGTATTAATGAATCTCAAAAGATCCTTCATGGAAATATCTCAATCTTAAGGATTTGTCATTTGATAGACTTGATTTACACATGTATATGGTGACCATGTTTTCCTTGTTGGCACTTATAATTCATTCCAAAAACTATTGAACCATCCTTAGTTAGAGTTGTATAATATTTATCTCAACTAAGGAAGAGTTTATCCAAGTACTTGTATATTGGATAGGAACATACTGGTCTATTATAAATCGAGCTCTATTCTTTTCTCCTTGCCCTTCTTTTTATTGATTTTATTATCAAATTTATTATTTTAGTTTTTGAGTTGTAATATAAATCTAATGCTTTATCTTTATTTCATTATCCTTTGTTTATATATGCTCCTGCATTGTTAAATATTTTATGTTATAAACTTTTTTCATCAACTAAATTCACATTTTATGAAGGAAATCTAGATGCAACTAAACTAAGAAATCAAATGCTCTTAATCATAATCTAAACTTAAAAAATCTAAAGATAAAACAACAAAAAACTGAAAAAACTAAACTACTAAAAGAAATAATTACAAACACATGAAAAACTCATCACCTTCTCAATTGTGTGATCAATGGTAAATTTTCACTTTGTGTGATCTTGGATGCTCAATCCTTTTTCCAATGAAAAGGGTAAATGGGTAGTGTCTTATAAGAAAATGCACTCTTGATGTTTTTGATTCACTTAGAAATTTGATAGCACTTTGTTACCTTGAAGATAGATGGATGAAAGTGATGGTTTACATGCCTATTTATAGGTTTTTTGAAGATAGATCAAATGGTGGAATATTATTTGAATATTTACAATTATCCAAATAATCTATAATAGAGAATTATTCCTCACCCATGAGGAGGATGACCAGTTAAAATGGTTTGAATAAATAGGAAGTTGGTTAGCTGAGTCACCAAGAATGGGTCAAATTTTTTGACAAGTCAAGGGGTGACTCAAGTGTAGTTGAGGAAGTTAAAGGATTGGTTGGGTGAGTCAACATGTGAGGGAGATAAAGGTATTAGATGCATAGATGAAGTGTAAATTATATATTTTTAATTAAATTTAGATCAAAAGTGTGCATAATTTATTAACTTTGGATTATTCAATTATTTTTAAATTATAAATTTATTGAATAATAATTAGCGTTAATAGGTGCATTTCAAAACTAAATGAAATTTAGGTGTCTATATTTTACCCTATTTTAAAGGGTATTGTGAATCAATACCATTTTAAATAATATTAAAATAATTAGACCATTGATGATAGAAATAAAAATTCTTGAGATGAATGAAGATGAATGTGATGTTGCTCCCTTAAGTATTCATGCAAGAAAGCAGATAAATGCTCTAAATGAATGAAAGAGTAAAATGATGAAGTGAAGAAGACCATCTGGAAATAAAATTACTAGAATTGATACCTTACTTGTAGAACTAATAAATTTGTAAGAAAGGTTCCCCTAGTGATGAAAATTAGAGAAATGATTAGAAAAAGAATATTTATCATTATAAAATTGCACACTTAATTGGTGATCATGACTCAGGGCTCACATGAGTAGATGTGGGAATTATATATCCCAGTAATGATAAGAAATAGATCTCAAAATGATAAGTATATATGTTCTAATTTGAGTAAAGTATTTAAAAAGTGGCTAATTACAAATACTAGATATAAATTTAGAATTTTTTGATGAAGATTGTCAAAAAATGTAAATAAAAATGGATGAGAAATGTGAAAATGAGGATTTAGAAGGAAAATATTTGAATCTATGGGGGAGGGTATGGTATAAGTGTAGGAAGGGGGAATTATAAATTTATTTATGTATTTTGATTTCTAAAGTGATTTGTGAATAAAATTGTTATTATGTGATTTATGCTCTGAGTTCGTGGAGAGAATAGACCATATCCTCATTCACTTGCACATTAGCGATCACATGAAGAGAAATTAGAGACATAAAGAGGATTAATACTTAAGTAAGTGTAATTTTTAACCTCAAACCTTTGATTTTGATGTATTTCTTATACTTTAAAGTTAGGGTGAATGACTTTTCAACTATCACAACTATGATTTTGATAATGAAAGTTGTGAAATCATCGAGTGAAATTGTGAAATCATCAAACCAAGTATAAAATTCATTTATGAGAGTCAAGGAGAGACTTTATATGCCTTGATAATGATATATCGATGTATATATATATATATATATATATATATATATATATATATATATATATATATATATATATATATATTGATATGTATTAGTTGTACGGACACATTTGATTTTGACATATATAAACATGATTCATTTTGGATCTCAAACTTGTATTATTATGATGGATATTATGGACATTATGGACTATTTATTAATTGATTTATGTATAGTTTATGGTATAGATGGATATAGATGGTATGGCTATTACTATTTTTAATATGTGAGTTTTGTTTTGGATGGATAGCTATGGCATGAATGGTAATTATATTTACTACTTTTTGAGTGATAATAACACATGTTAATCTTGTTAAGCATTGATTGTGGTATATAGATACAAAATGTAATGGATGCACATATGGTTAGATAGCTACCTTTTATTTATTTCTTCTTTGCATTAGAGTTACAACATGAATAAGTATTGAGAAATCTAAATTTTAATTTAGTGTGAAACAAAAAAACACCAATGATATAAAATAATCATGATGAATGTTTATGTTTTATGCATAAGGATTAAAATAATAATTTTTGAAAAACAAAGTGCATTATTATATGTATAAATCATAACCACACTATAATGCAATACATAAAATAATCTTGACACATAAAATCAATTAAAAAATATCAAAGTTCAAGATGTATAGTATATAGTGCATCATGAGATATGAATTCATAATAACATGAGTATAATACACAAAATGATTTTCAGAACAATACTTTCAAAATGAACACAAACTATGAAAAGGAAAATTTTGTATAAAAAGGAAAATAATACAAACAACTATAAATGTTTTAAGATAAACAAAATAAAACAAAATATCACCAAAAATGATTTAGTAGAAACAAGGTTAAATAAAATAACCAAAAAAGGTTAAAAAAATGAGATGTAAGCAAAATAACCAAGAATGGTTAAGGTAACATGATTTGATAACCAACAATGTTTAAGGTAATGAAATACATGAAGGAACCCAAAATTGATAAGGACAATAATATTAAGAAAAATAATGAAAATGGATAAGGTAATGAGATAACTAGAAATGGTTATGGAAAGAATATTTGAGGTAAATTAACCAAATATGGATAAAGTAAAAGACTAAAAATATGATTAAAAAATGTAGGTGAAAACACTAAAGTGCTCAACACCTACAAGACATAACAAATACATAACATTATAATTTAGGGTTGAGATGTGTAGTATCTAAGATACATGATAATATTTGAATAGTCGATAAGTAAGTATAAAAAAGAGTGCATGTATTTAAAATGAAACCATGCTTAGGGTAATGGATACCCCATGTCTCTAAGCACTACCTACATAATCCACCCTAGACAAAGTCCATATGGGGAAATTAGGCTAGATGTAGTTATCCAAATATGGGAAATGATGATAAAATGTGTGATTAATGAAATGTTTAGTGTTTGATGAATATATGTATGTTTTTACCTACCAAGAAATGTGAGCGAGCAAATGAGTTTGGAAACTAGATAAGATCATAGATGCATTTACAATAAGTGTTTACTTATATTTTTAAATGTTTTGGTTTAAGATGGTTATAAACAAATGTGATAAAGATGGTTATATATAAGACATTCCTCTATCATGATAAACGATGTAAGTACACAAATACAAGGATCAAATCCTAAGATAAAATGCTATGGAATAGGTGACAAAACAAATGACAAAAGACAATGTGTAAATATACAATGGATGTTTTCAATGGAATTTCCCCAAGTAACTAGGGTGGATATAGACAATGGATTATAGATGGTGATAGAGACCTAGTTTTCACCATGGTACTTGCCTAAATTGTCGATAAACTAGTTTTAACTTATGGACAATTTTTTTTTTTTTTGCTTTTCTCATTTTTTTTCATTTGATTTATTTTTTATTGTTTTTGGCTTTCAATTTTTTATTTTTTTGACACCTAAGATATAAACAATAACATGTAGAATAATTTAGGCATAAAATCTATTAAGGTGCATTATGTTCATAGGTTCATCAAGCTCATGTCCATATTTTGTGGCTAACATGTAAGATCCTAATTCATATTTGATAATAATTATATATGAGCTAAACCAAATGGCTTTAAATTTTCCATTCTTTTCCCTTTTCACATCAGTACTCTATTGATTTTACTTTAAGATGATCTTGGATTTTTAACTCTCTAGATTTTATCCTTTGATTATAACTATGGTGTAAGTGATTGTGTTATAGTTGAAAATGGTAAGTCATTAAGTCATTTATTATCAAGAATATCAAGTTCACTAAGGCATGAAGTGTGATATGATTATTCATCAATGATTTGTTGTAGGGTTATTCAGAAAAATGGAATCTCAACTTATGGATATAATAGATTCACTACCATAGATAAGGGAATAAGGTATTTCCCCCATCGGTGCATGAATGAGAGTGTAGTATGCCGAGATGGTAAGGTAAATATATGTATGCCAGTCATGACCAACTTCATTGAAAACTCATTTAAGTATGCAGAGAATTATTTTATTTATTCCCTCAACTTGGACATTTCATTGTGGGTAGTATGGAGTGGACCATTTGTGTTTTATATAATAGGTTTTGTAAGGATCTTTGACTTATTTATTTTTGAATGATGTCCGTTTATCATAAATAATAGTAGAAGGGATACCAAAATAGTAGACAATGTGGTTTAGAATGAACTTATAGATCTATTTTTTGGTATTATATGTAAGTAACATTACCTCAACCCACTTGGTAAATTACTTTGTGATGGTAATAATGTTTTTATGACCATTATATTAATTAGGATTGTTTTTTTCAATAAGGTCCAACCCCCTTATGTATAATGGCCAAGGTGTAGTAATATGTTGCAAATCTTATGAAGGGTTATGTATAAGGTCACCATGTTTTTAACAATGTATACATTTTTTAACATAAGTGCATGAATTATATTCCATTGTAGGCCAATAATAACTTACACACAAAATATTTTTCACTAAGACTATGCCCCTAGAATATACACCACAAATCCCATCATGAACTTATATAATATCCAAGTTATATTATTTAAAATTTAAATACCATATAATTTTTCCATCATATCCTATTAGATATAAAGTATTATCAGGGATTGTGTAATGGTATGTGTGCTGGATAAATTATTTATAATGGTTGTGGGATAAGTTAAGTGGAAGTGTGTTATCATGGAAATATGCATAAATATTGAAATACTATGGAGAAGTGGGACCAACCACCTATTAGACAATTTAATAATTAGGTGTGTCATAAGATATTATTATTAGGTACTCTAAAAGTATTTTTTTATGTTTTGTGTTAAGATCAAGTAATGACCCAATAGTCTCCATAGCATTTACTTCCCTATTGTTAATGTGTGGTACTTGTTAAAATTAGATAAATTAAAAAGACAATTTTAAACTATCCACCACCCATTATATGGGATTAATTTATCATCATGATCTTGGAATTCATTAGTTACTTAATTTTTGATAAGTTTGGAATCACCAAAGAAAATAAGATGTTGGATACCCCATTGAATAGCATGTTTGAGACTAGTTATGAGATCTTCATACTCTATGATATTGTTTGTACAAGGAAAATTGATTATAAATGATTTTATAATACAATTACCATATAATTAGGTAAGGAGACATCAAAAAATAATTTCCAAACTAGAGATTCATCAATTGACATTCCTGCTTCATTTGGGAATTCTGCAACAAGAGTTGTTTTATCTTTAAGAGGTGCCTGCACTAGTGCATATGCTAATAATTATCCCTTAATTACTTTTGGATTAACATACTCAGGATAAAAATCACTTAGAAGCATAAATAACTTAGCCATTATAATTATTAAAGTGGTTTTGGATAAAATACTTGGGAGGGTCAATTTTTGCAATGATTTTGGTTTTATTATTGAGAATGTAATGACAATGTTTTTGTGAAGAAAAAAAACTAAAAGACATGTATTTTCCATTTAAGAATAATTAATATTGTAAGATACAAAATTATTTCTTAGATAATACACTTCCCTTTCTGACCCACTATCATCATATTGTGTTAACAATGCGCCTAATACAAATTGAGTAATTGGTGTGTGTGTGTGTGTGTGTGTGTGTGTGTATATATATATATATATATATATATATATATATATATATATATATATATATATATATATATATATATTAGAAAAGGCCTAGCAGTAATATGTGGCATTAACATTGGTGGATTATAAATATATTGTTTAAGGTGGTAAAATTTTATATCATAATTTTCATTCTAATTTAAAGGAGTGTCTTTCTTTAACAAAAATGTAAAAGGGTGACAAATATATACAACATGGAAAATGAAAACCCTGATTGCTTAGATCTTGTCTTAAAAACTTTGAAGTTGTTTGACATTTTTTGGTGGTGGCATATCCATGATAGATAAAAAAAATTTAAGGATTAAATTATATGCCCCATTGTGAAATAATGAATCCCAACAAATTTCCTGATGTCACTCCAAACACACACTTCTTTGGATTTAATCTCATAGTATACTCTCTCATTATTTCTAAGATGTGATGAAGTACTTTGGGATGCTCTTCTACAGATTTTTATTTTTATAAGTATATAATAAAAATAATACTCTATGATATTAAGAAAATTATCATGAAAAATTATAGTCATTAATATTTGGTATGTGGCTCCAAATTTCTTGAGACCAAAGGGCATTATTTGATAGCAAAAGTTACTTGATGATGTTGTAAATATTGATTTATGTTAGTACTTTATAGCTATTTGTATCTAATTATAAACCAAAAAAACATCCATTATATGAAAAATTCAATGACATGAAGTAGAATCCATGATCATGTTAATATTGGATAGTGGGAAATCATCCTTTCAACATGCTTTATTGATATCACAAAAATCTATACAAACCCTGATTCCTTCTGGCTTTTAGGACATATGTACTATATTGGATACCCAATCCAAATAATCTATAGGGAATATGAAAAAAAATTCTAGTTAATTATTAAATACTTATTTAACCAATATTTTTATCTTGGGATGCATCTTACATAGTTTCTATTTGATGGGTTTTACATCTAGATGTACAACAAGATGATGCACTACTAGTAACGGATCAAGCCCTGGTATATTGACATAATACCATGTGACTACATCATAAAATTATCTAAGTAAAAGAGTGAGTATTTATATTTCTTATTGAGTAAGGAAAACTACATTATTGATGATTTTATGATCTACCTTTATTCCAATGTTCATAGGAATAATATTCTTAACTAGGAAAGTTAACTCTTCTTTGTAGTTTGGGGGTGGTGGAGGAAGATTTAATTCATCCTATAGGTATTATTTATTTGATGATGATGTTAAATTAATTTATTTGTGTGATTTTTATTCCCTAAAATATGTAAAATTATCTAACTAAATAGAAAATCCCTTCTTATGATCCCCTACCAAAATATAGTCCTATCTACTCAAGAATTTTAAAATTACCTCATCATTTTGGAAATGATCAAGCAAATGTGTTGAATGTTGGTCCCACTTTATTAAGTATGGATATGTGAGGTCAAGTGTTAAAATGACATTATTCATGGAAAATATTAGTAAGGGAAAGGTCTTTAAAGTGGCTAAGAATGGAATATATTTCATTGTCTAAATAATCTACCTCTGACTCACTAGAAGAGTCACTTGGAAAAGGGTGCTATTTACATTGAGTGTGTAAACCCCTATACTGTGAGTGGATTCATTATATTTTAACATTATTGGTTAAATTAAACCTTGTTCATGAAGACCAAGACCCTTAAATTTATAATTCATAATATTGCACATAATGGATTTTGCAATAGGGTGTGTATTATTGGTGAAATAAATAGCTAGTTAATTAGAGTAAAGCCAAGAATATTTTCAATCTTCAATGTACCACCTACTATAAATTTTGTTTTGCCAAATATTCTTACCACTTGAGTATCTCATTGATATCAATGCCTATAATAATTATGTAGGGTTATATGGATTATTATTATATAATTAAAATATTTAATTATGTATTCATTCATGAAATTATCAATGATTTTAAAATGGGATGAATAGGATGAAGGTGATTTGGAATTAGATGGTAGATTGGATTGGATGATTCACTTGTGGAAGATGTCTCTATGGAAATAGAAGTAGTTGGTGTATTTATCCAACCACTAAGAGGAGGTGTTTGAAATAATGTATCGGGATGGATATAATTCTCAAGCCTAGGTGATTCCTTGATGAGAGTGAAGTTGTCATCAATAATTGTATTTTTATATAGACCCTCCAATATCTTGGAATATTAGAAGAGTTGAGGATCACCTTGAATAGTTAACTATATACCATCATGTGAGAATTTAAAAAACTAGTGCATAGTGGAGGGTATTGTTAAGGTCAACATAACACCATTTATGAAAATTGGGACCCTTGTTTCAAAATTTTGCAAATTTATTCTTTGAATTGAAAAGTTTCACTTGATTATAATTCTTTATTTAAATATCATCCACACATGCTTCTAATTTGGCTTAAATAAATTTTTTTGTTTGATCCTTATCTTGTTTTAAATAAGTTTACTAATGGTTTCTTCTTGTGTTTATAGGTTGTAGATTTAATGGAGCCTCAACATTGTGAACAATCTCTAGGGTTTTGAACTCTAATGATAATTTGACCTTTTGTTAATCCTTAATTATTTAATGGTTTTATTAAATTCATGAGTAAATAATGTTAAAACCTAGGGTTTTATACCTTAGAATGTCTTTTAACCTAGGACCTTTTAATTTGAATTCAAATTTATGCATGTCTTTTATATTTGAAAAAATGTAAGAATGCTTTATACTTACCTTAAATTTTATCCTAATGTCTTATTCATGTTTATTAACACAAATAAAACCTTAGTCTAAAATATTTATGATTGGTCCTTGTCATGAGACCCCCCTTTATTATTCATTATTTTGTAGGTCTAACTAAACATAATATCCCCTTTATTATGTTTTAAAACATAGCCTAAAAATTATATCCTAAGGTTTTATCATGTTTATAAACATGAATAAAACCATAGTCTAAAAATTTATCCTAGTTATCTATATTTTTAGAGCCTTATGTAATTAATTGTCCACAATATTGATGGTGTGTATTTACTTGGGAAAAATTGATCAAATGGTGCATACAAAGTTGATAAGTCAAGCATTTGGATCCAATGATGCATGTTTGATTAGTAAATGATGATCCAATGGTGTGAGATCAATGTTAATAATTCAAAGGAATCAGAGTAAGTGAGGAAGTGACAAGTGTCAAGCCCATAGCTCATGATTAAATTTTGAGCATGATCTTAAATATCAAAGGCATGTAGTTGAGTGTACACATTATGATCGATAATGTATATTAAGTCAAAACTTCAATGGAGCCCCAAGACAAGTAAAAAGGTAACAAGTGTAATAATTTCATCAAAAGAATAGTGAGAATCTAATGGCATTCAACCCCTTGTATTATAATCTAAAAAACATGTTCAATCTACCAAATATGATCTGATGATGCAAAATAAAGGTTGAAAAGTTAAATACCCTATGAGAAAACATAGAAATAATAAGTGCCACAACTATGGGCCATAAATTAAATCTCAAGCATCTTCCTAAATATCTATGGGATGTGGCTAAGTGTACAACTTTTGATCAATGGTGTGGTACAAAGGATAAAATACAATGGATAGATATCAATGGAGTGCATTCATCTATGTAGAGATGATCTAATAGTGTGAAATCAATGTTGACATTACAAAAAAGCTTAGAATGAATGTAAAGGTGACAAGTGTCACAACCATAAGGAATATAGCGAAGAATCTAATGGTGTTCAACCTCATAGATCAAGATCAATGAACCATGCAAGTATATCTAATGTTACAATCCCAAGTGGACTTTTAAAAAATCTAGTCCCAATGAGATGTTGACACATGTCCTAGAGGCAATGGTCACATTTTGAAATTTAATAAATGGAATGACATGGCAATTCCATGTTAGCATACACATCAACTCAAAAGGTTTTATGGACCCAAAAAGAAAAAGGTATAAATACAAGATCTAGACAAAATCTAAGGAATGAAGTTCACCATTTGAAATAGGTACCACCATTAAAGAACTAAAAAGACCTTAAGAAGAGCCCTAATAAGTAAGAGAGCCCTAATTCAACCCTATGATCATTATAAACAAGTCAAGGAGATTTGAATTATCATTTGTATGAGAAAAATTCAACACAGAGGTAAAGTATGATCTACTACTGATCAATTTAACAAAATTCATAGCCATGGTAGCTCAAAAAGGTATTTATAGGGAGGATGTAGAGATCTATTTGACCTTAGATGTATAAGGGACAATTTTCAAGGATACACAGTTTGATGCCACAACTCTAAACATAAAAGAAAAAAATTGGTCCAAGCTTTTCTATACCATTGAAGAACAACCCACCATTACCAAGGAGGAGGAGAAGAACATGTCTTCAAAGAGAAGATGCTAAAACATAGTCATCATCTAGATGATAGGTTTGTATTATGTAACAACAAAGCTTGAGGTACTTCACTATATATATATATATATATATATCATTTTCCCATTTTTAGGGATGGCAAAATAGACAAGGGAATGATTGTACATGAACATAGATTTAAGGATATTGCTTACATTTCTCCCATAGATTTTTATAACTACTACAAACTACCTAAAACCCATGTAGACCTAACCATAATCAATAACTAGTCCAAAAAGAATGATCTGAAAAGCATTATTGCCCTATGGCTATATTCTAGGAATCAAGTATTTTATGACTTCAACAACATCCCCGTTAGTCAATTCATACCTAGGATTAGAATGATAATAACAATGATGAATAGGTTGTGGGAATCCAACCACTACATATGTAGATAAACTTTAGTACCCTTTGTCTATTTTATGGTTGAGAAAAAGGGCAACCCTCTTCTAGGTGAGGCAATAAACACCCTCTTGAGTAGGCCATTTTATTACAATCAAGAGTAAGACTAGGGCTCAATTTTACATGGTGTCATCCTTTTGGATGCCCTTCTTGATAGAACAAAAATTACTAACCTTAGGTAATGGTCACCTAATTGGACATAAACTATTTCATAGTATCATTCCAAGTTGCACATATTTAAGTAAAAGGATCACATCCAATTCATATATGACTATGTTTGTCCAACCCTCAGTGAGGCCATTAAAAGGATCCAAATGATGAGGGTCAATCCCCTAATAAATAATATTGTCAAATCCATGGGGGATATATGGCTATCCATATTGTACCATCATCAAGATTGAAGGGACACAATGCACCCCACTCAAGATACCTATCCATGTACCAATAAAACTAGTAGAGTAAGAAGTGGCTTATTAAATAAGCAATGAAATATATGGTATTTTCAAGACCAAAAGGAAGGAACTATTTCACACCCTCCCCATAAACATTGGTAGGACTATCTTTACACAATGGGATAATATTGAGGCTAATTCTAAAAGTAGAGCATATTTCAATTTACATATTGATGATCTAAGGTAGTGGGACCCCTATGGGAGAATTAAAGAACACTTGAAAGTAAAAGGGATGTTGAATGTGCCTTATGATCACTAGCCTGGTACTTTTGACCACATGTACACAAAATCATATTCATTATCTGAGGTCACTAGGAGATTAAAAAACACAATATCAATCTAGAATCTAAAATGCTGAGGGGAAAAAAGGAAGAGATAATAGATGATAGTTAGGGCCAAGACAATATCATTCACTAAGTAGTGCACCTATTATACCTCCATCTGTATAAGCTAAACTAGAAACATAGATTAAGCAAAGACTGAAAGAAAGAAGGCCTAATGAAATTTTATCTTCTTTAACCTTGGCACAAGAACAAGGATCACCCATTGAGGAAATTCACATGGTAGCATTAGACCCTAGGGAGATAGTTGAATATGATTTGAAAATGTTATCTAGTGCCTATGAGTCTAATGAGCAAGAGGCATAGATGGAGGAAACACAAGAGGAAAAGGGGAAAGAAATATTGAATCTAGTTCATATGGATACCCCAAAAGAAATGTTGAGATGGCCATGGTTATAGTAAGGACCAAAAGGTCCAAGGTGACTTTCACTCATCCTTTGAGTGAAGTCAATATCTTTAGTGAAGAAAACTTGATTCATGGTCCAACTATTTTATAATGGTTCATCTATGGTAAATTTTATAAAGTGCCCACTAGGCACTATCCTTGGTCTACAATACAAGACATCAATATCCCTATTCATGAATAACTAAAGCTATGGATAGTTGCCTTGAAAAATGAGGAGGAAAAAAAGATGGCTCCTTTAGGGGAATCAAGTGGAGCACAAATGGAAGTCCTAGATCCCAAGGTTACCCAACCCTTAATTAGTGTCAAGTTTGACCCAACAATAGTTGGATTGAAAAGTGTCACAAAGAAGAAGGTCATGGATGGTGGTGAAGAGATCACTTACCAAAAGGTAGAGCCATTTACCAATTTAACCCTAGTGGGAGGACAAAATCTTGGTCAAAATCAGATATTTGAGGAGAATGTGATTGAATTAGCCTAAAAGAAGAAAAATAATTACAAGCTACCATCAAAGGCATGTAGTAGTAAAAAGAGAATTTGGAGAAACAATCTATATTATCAATTATGTATGCTATGATAAAAATGTTTATAGAGACTTTATTTGACATGTTTAATTCTTTAAAGTCAATAAAGTCTATGCAAAGTGTATAGAGCCAATAGGATGGAACATCTAAGAGCCTAATTCATCAATGATAGAATTCCAAAGGAAAAATAAAGGATTTGATCAATATCTTGACTGAGGATCAAATTTTTGAATTTAAGAAAATCAACTTGGCTCACCTAAACATGGTCATGGGGTTATTGATAGATAAAATGAAAAGTCTAATCAAGCATTCTAGGGACCTAAAAAGCCTTTATGAATATGACAAGCAGCTAGAAGATAGAATAAAGCATATAGTTGGAACCATGATCACTGAACCATTCAAACTCAATTCTATAGGTCTCATCATTAATGAAGAGTTTAAGATTAGAGCCACCCTAGTCATGCAAGAAGTGATAAGCAAGAGCTAAGGAAAGACTAGATTGAACAATAGTAGGATCATGGACATGATTCTAATAATAGAGGAAAAGTTTAATGAAATCAAGAGCATTAAGGAGGCTTTAAGAAGAAATGACAAGGATTTCAAAGGCTTGGTAGACCAAGAAGATGAACTCGTCATGGATCCTATGGTTAATTTGAAACTAATTGATGAACACCATCAAAGAGTAATGAAGATCTTATAACATCAATAGGTGACTACATCAGCCATAAGGTCTCAAAGTTAGTTGGATAAAGAATATTCCTTTTGTAACTAAGCTTGTATAATATTTTGAAAAGGACTATTCTTTTTGTAAAGGCAAGTATAGTTTGTAAAGTCCATTGCCTATAAGTTAGTCATTTAGAGTCTTTAAAAAAATTTAGAATGATTATAAAAGGATAGATATCCTTAAAATTTGGCATGAATAATCAAAATACCTCAAGAATTATCTATATAAAGATGTATTATCCATTATAAAAAGGGAGGGATTTTTAATCAAGAACTTTGTACTAATTTTGGAGAAATTTAATGCAAATAAAGAATTCTAAAAAGTTTGTCTCGTATGTTTATGTGAATTATATCATGGCTTATTTTTCAATTATCTAATTTGCAATTTAGATTTGAATGGTCCTTGTTGATTCTTGATGTACACTTTCTAAATGTAGAGTTTTTAACTTTTGTTAATACTAGGTTAGATGAAGGGTCTTAAGTTCATTTAATTATCTTTGCCTTTCATGTGAATGTGCTTATGTTGTTTACTTTTAAGTTAAATCTTTAACGTGAACCAAGTCTTTATCTTTATTCTTTCATTTCCTTAGATGTTTGCCTAATGTGTATTAGGATTTAAGCTTATGTTGTTTCATGTTATACGTTGGTTTTCAGTTCATATTTGGATGATATCTAAACTTTGTCATAATATATGTGTCAAAGATCAACAACATAAACATGTCTCTTCACTGCCCTACTTTTCCTTTTACTTTTTCTTGATCCATCCAATTTATATATTATTCATTGTGAATATTCACCTTAGCTTAGATCTTGGATCTAGTTCTTTGAGCATAATTCACTTTACTTATCCAAGATTGATTTCATTTTCAAAAATATTAACTAATAGACCATGGTTCCTCCCGAAAAACCAAACACTATAAATATTATGAAATAGTTTAGTTGTTCTACCATTATGCCACCATAAATAATAGGATTATCAGAACCTAAAAATCATGCATTGGATTCTCTAAATTTAGAAATGAGTAGTGTTTTTTAAACACTTAGAACCACCTATGATATAGTTGTAAGCATCAATATGAGAATCTGTTCCACTGGCAATAGAAGGAGTGATTAGTTAAATCCTTGTAAATTTTAGGTACCTTTGCTAATTTTAGTGAAATTTATTCAAAAATTAGTGAATTCTTTGCATATTTGTGTTTTTGGTAGTATATTTTTGTAAATATCATTGATACACATGGTTTGAAAGCAATATTTAGGCTCATTTAGTTTAATATTTTCATTCTTTGGAAATTTATGGTAAATTCTTGCAAAGGTAGCTTGAGCTTTGTAAATCTTCCTTGTTTGAAATTAGTGATGGTAAATTTTTTCTAAGATTTATTGATTTAGGTTTATTTAGAATTAAATGTGTAAATATCATTGATATTCTCAATTTTAGATATATATTTAAGCTTATTTAGTTAAAGATAGTCATTCTTTAAAGGGATTTATATGAATTTATGGAATAAATTCCTAGCTAAGAGATCTTAAACGTGTAAATCTACGTATAGGTAATAATTACATTGTTATTTTCAATAACTGAGCTAAATATCAATCATCTTTGTAAAGATAAGGTTTCTAAGTCATATTTTAGATATGACTCAAGATTCACAAGCTAGAACTACCAAGAGTCAGGACTAGGTCAAGGTATGAATCAAGATTGCCTTACCTTTCATTAGAAGATCATAGGAAAGTAAGAATAAACAAATGTAAGCAAAGTGTTTCTAAATCTTGACCTACTTTACCTATTAAAAGTGCTTCTATGTTCAATATTTGTCAATGTATGACTTGGTTAGGTGGATCTTCCATCAATGTGCCTAGTTAAGTACATGACCTACACTGAAATCCTAAGAAATATTTGCCATCTTTTAGTCCTAATGGAATTGTCACAACTAAAGAAGATATTAAATATTTCAAATCAGATTTAAGACTATTAAATTTAGTTCATGAAGATGTAGCATGTATATTATTTCTATTTAATTTCAAATATGATACATATGAGTGGTTTCTTAACCTTTTAGAGAACTATATCACTAGTTGGAATGATTTTAACAAGAACTTTATTGATCAATTGGATAATTCATTAATCCTTGCATTCTATATCTTTAATTCAACACAATTAAGAGAGATTATAGTGAGACCATTAGAGCCTTTTATGCTAGATTCCATAAGATGTTCATTAGGACCATAGCTCCTTACAAACCTAATGAGGCTTTGGCTTTGGAAATCTATAAGGATTCTTTCGAATCCATGAATTTGTGTTTCTTAAGTGGTCTGTTGGAGTCATAAACACCCTAGCATTGGCTTATGTTAAAGCTATAATAATCAATGATCAAATTCAAACTCAAGGCCAACTTTCATATGTCATTCCAAATGTTAACCCCACTTTCCCTACATCAATTTCATTCTTAATGCTTATAAAAATGTGCCTACCCTAAATTAGACACTAGTCTTGAACCAATCACCCTTAAGTCATGCTTATCTTGGCCAAAATCTAAGATTTCTGAATAATGATACAAATGGATTTCGTCCACAGTACCAAATAGCTTTGATGACTACAACTAGTAATAATAATCAATTTAACAACTTAGAGGCACTAAAAATGATAATGAATCCATAATTAAAATGGTTCAAAATTTGAGTACCAAATTTCTTCAATTACAAAAGCAAGTAGGAAATATTAGGGAGAAATCCAATAGGAATTACTCATATCAAAGGTTCAATAGGCATAATAACCAATTTCATAATGGTAACATTGGAACTAATAACAATAATGAGTCACCTTCAAGTAAGAATAATAACCTTGAGATTTATATTTATGATGTTACACTAACTAAATATTGTAGGGCCCATAATACTTTAAAGCATGGTGAGTTGGACTACATTCAATTTTATAATACTTTTGAATTGTTATAAGATGAGATAAATACACCTAAAAGTGGATTTCTTAGAGATAATTTTGTAGGTAATTTAGATCTTCCAAGTCATCCAAATTTGTAAATACAACCCTGATGGTGTAAACCTTTGACTTCCCATTCTAATAAGAGAATTAGCCTGAGGATACTTTTGAAGAGGTGAATGCCTTTTAATAGTACCTAAAGAAGACCTATACTCTAAGGAATAAGGACTAGAAGCAACCATTGACCACATCTACTCCACCAAATAACTTCAACACACTTCTTGATCCTACAATTGACAATAATCCCAAGCCTCCAAAGGGAAGTGATTCTAAGCCTAGTGTTGATTTATCTATTACTTATAATAAAGGTGGGTACACTATAGTTGAGCACATGAAGGAGATTAAGGCTAACATCATACTATATGAGATGACTCAAACAACTGAGTAAAGATATTTGTTACTTGAATATATATCTAATAAGCCAGGTAGGTCATCCAAGATTAGAAATGATAATTTTACCATGTATAAGAAAAAAATAGATGTTCTACCATTATTACTTATAATTAGAATTTTTGGTAAGAATTTCCATAGTTTTTTTCTAGATTCAGGTGCTTCTGCTAACATCATGCCTAAAGGTATTTATGAACAACATGGTTTGACTCTAATAAAATTTGATAAGGTTGTTACTAAATTATATAAATATAGGGTGAAATTAATTAGAGAATTATTAAATGTTTATATGTAGATTGTAGTTGAGCCAAGGATACATCAAATTATAGAAATCCAAGTGATTGATATTATTGATTCTTATAGAATGATGTTGAGTAGGGACTAGACCAGATTTTTGAATGGTTACATGTTTACTAATTGTTTCCACATGTGGCTTCCATGGAAGGGAGTGCCAAATTAGATCAGAATTGAAAGAAAGACCAAGATGAAAGATATGATCATTGAGTATAATGTTATAAATAAAATGGTTAACATGGCCAATTCTGAGTTTGGAGTTTACACTCTTGACACCTCTAAGGTATGTGACTCTAAAGATACTCATGCTATGTCTAGGATATGGAAATTATTTTTTGATGGTGCTAGATGTAAGTCTAGTTTTGGTTTAGGAATTGTTTTGATTAATCCTATTGAAAAAGAGTTTAGTACTTATTAAAAACTTCAATTTTATTTCACTAACAAGTTGGCATAGTATGAGGCTCTAATCTTAGGTTTACAATTTACCATCAAGCATAAGGTAAAAGAACTATTGGTTCATGGTGACTTAGAATTAGTAGTTGACCAAGTTATTAGAAAGTAATAGTGAAAATTGTCTTACCTTAAGATATATAAATTTAGAGTTTGGGACCTAATAGATTATTTTGATGCTTTTAACATTATCTCAATTCTTAAGGAAGGAAAAAAGCTTGCTAATGAGCTAGCCTCATCTACAGTTAATATTATGACCAACCAAGACTCTAAACTAGGAAGCCTTACAATTAAATTGGTTTCTTATCCCTCAATCCCTGATAATATCAAAAATTTATAGGTATTCAATGATGACCAATTAATTTTAGACTTCATGAATAGTTTAGGAGTATTTGAGGCTCACATCATTGATGAAGCTAATGAAAATACTCTTGATAAAGACAACATTAATGACATAATTGTATAACTAAGTTACAACAAGATTCGTAAGGGAATTATTGCCCAAAAATATTATTTGACACAGATAAACTAGCCAAAAATGCAAGATTTCTAAGGTGAATGGAAAATATTATAAACTAGTTGACCTAAAAACATAAGGTCAACTCTAACTAGTCAATATTGGTACAACCACCACTAATGAAGAGTTAAGAAAAGTCAAATAGATATTAAACAAGTATATAGATGTTTTAGCATGGTCATATGAGGACTTAAGGATCATTGATCCTAGAGTCATAACTCATACCATACCTCTAAAAGAAGCCTGCAAGCCTTTTAGGCAAAAATAGAGACCTATCAACCCTGTTATGGAGCCTTTAATATAAAAAGAGTCAAGAAGCTACAAGATGTAAAGATAGTGTTTTCCATTAGACACTTCACATGGATAGCTAACTTAGTGCCAGTCAAGAATAAAGATGGGGAAATCAGATTATGTGTCAATTTTATAACTCTAAATAGAGCATCTAAAAAGGACAACTATCCTTTGCCTTCTCTTGATCAAGTTATTCAAATTGTTAGTGGTTCTATAATGATATATTTTCTTGATGTAATTTAAATTTATAACCAAGTGCTTTTGAGTCAGGAAGATAGATTGAAGAGTGCATTCATAACTAAATAGGGTACTTTTTCCTATAAGAGGATGCCATTTAGACTAATAAATGCAGGTGTAACCTTTCAAAGAGAAACAAACCATGCTTTCTAAGAGATAAAAGTAAGTGCATTATCATTTACATGGATGAATTTACTATCTTTTATAAAAATAGGGAGGATAATATCACACACTTATAGCAAGAATTTGAAAGGTGTAGAAGGTATAGAATTTCTCTCAATCCAAAGAAGAGAACTTTTTGTGTCACTAAGGGAAATTTTTTAGGATATGTTATAACTAAGGAAGGGATTTATATAGACCCTAATAGAGTAGATGTTATATCTAAGATAGAACCCCCTAATATTAGAAAGGAATTGAAATCTTTATTTGAGAAGATTAACTTTTTGAGAAATTTTATTTCTAGTTTTGCATAAATTATGAGACCATTGAATGATATGTTGAAGAAATATGCCTAAGATGTGTTTCCAAACATGAATCTAATGATATCTTGAGTAATTTCCATGAGAAGCTGGCAAGTGAAACCCATTAATAAGGATAAAAACACATAATATCCTCAAAGTTGATTACTATTGGCCTATTATCTTCAAAGAGACTCACAAGCACAAGAGATAATGCCATCATTGCCAAATATTCAACACTAAAGAACCCAAGGTAGCCATGCCATTAAATCCAGTAATGATTGATAAAACCTTTTCTCAATGGGGATTATACTTTATTGGGGTCATCAACCCCAATTATTTAGGACATAAGTATGTGTTCACTACTACTAACTACTACACTAAATGGACAGAAGAAGTAGAAACCAAATAATGTAAGACTGAAGATGTGATAAAGGTTCTTGAAAGAGAACATATGCACTAGATTTAGAACACCAATATCTCTAGTTTATGATAATGGATATGCTTTTATATCCATTGAGATGACTAAGTGGGCATATGAAAACAACATTGTTCTCAATTTTTCATCAAACCATTACCCTCAAGGCAATGGGGTTTCTGAGTCAACAAACAAAAATTTGATGAAATATATTAGAAAGCTTATTGCTAAAAAAATGAACCTAGCGCAAACTAATCAAATATGTCCTTTCGGTTGATATAACAAGATTCAAGCAAGCTCTAAAGGCATCACCATGTATATTGGTATATTGTGAAGAACTTGTATTCCCCATCACTCTCAAGTTGACAACCTATAAGTTTATGTAAGAGTACATGGAAAGGGAGGATCAAGAGTTTAAAATTTCAAGGTTACTTGACATTATTCAAATAGAATATACAAGAGAGGAATCTTTTTCCAATTTGAGTAGGCATCAAACCATGGTGAAGATATGGTTTGATAAATGTTCCAAAATTAAGGTGTTTAGGCAAGGAGACCTAGTTCTTCTTTGGGAAAAAGCATCTGAACCCAAGGGGAAGCATGGAAAATTCACACCTTTGTGGATTGGTCCCTATTAGATTTCTAAAATACTAGGAGACAACACCTTCAAGTTCAAAGACTTTCCAGGAGTAGCGTTCACATTGTCAAGTAATGGGCAATATCTCAAGCACTACTTCTCTACTACTCTATCACAAGTCTACGTAGAGTAATCTATAAGACTAGTTAATATTAGTATAGGTAGACTTGAACTAGTTTCTTTCCTATTCTTTCCTTCTTGTTCCTTATTTGTAAATAGTGCATTCAAATATTTATTTTCTTGGTGGTTTGCTTATTGTGTGTTTCCTTTTCTTTTGTTTATTCTATGCTTTGAATAAGTTTTTTTAAAGATAACCCTCAATCTCTAATTCATTTAATTTCTCAAAATTAACTCCATAAATCAGGAATATAGGTATAAACCTCAACAAATGGTTGATCATGGATCTTGAAATGTGAGTTTAGTGTTATAGTTTTGAGAAATTATTAAGGGATGGTATGTAGATTGGTTGTTCCTAAAATCTTATACCTGGTTCTTGATCCAAGTCTAATTTTGATAAGTATTGCTTATTTACAATGAAATTTTGAATTATTAAGACATGTTCATGTTTGTAATTTAAAAACATTAATTGCTTGGGACAAAGTTTATAGCCAAGGGAGATTGTCTTAAGATCAAACATTTGACCAAATCCCAAAACCTAGCTACTCTAGTTCCTAACCTTTGTTGGAAAGTAAAACATATCTAAAAATACAAAAATAAGAGCTTTAGTGAAAAATTCAAATTATTTCTAAACAAAGGTGATTCTGGTAATCTTCATCAGGGATATAGATGTTTGGCTTGTAGTGGAACAAGGTCTTGAGTGGATCCCTAGGTATCTCTATTGGGGCTATGGACACCTAGATCATGGTATAACCATGCCCAAGCCTTTCCTAAGTTAAATCATGATTCTTGATGAACATATAAATATGATATAAGTCAATGTTAATGGCCAAGGTCATGAATCTAGAATTTGTTCTCTAAACCACATAAAAATCAGTAAGTGGAATCAAAACACACACACACATCATGGTTTTGTTTTGATGTTTGATCCTAATTTTGCACTTTTGAGACTTGTCTTAATTATGAATTGATCTTAAATATGGTAGATCATATGGAATAAGTAGCCTAGTTATTATTCTAAACTAGAATATCTAAATTCTAACATATTGTAGGCATCCCCAATAAGTCACCATTCAACATATAACATGAAACCATAGAAGCTTAAATCCTACTACACATTAGGTAGGCATCCAAGGAAATGAAATAATATAGATAAATAATTGGTTTACATTAAATATTTACCTTATAAGTAAATAGCATAAGCAAATTCACATGAAAGGCAAAGATAATGAAATGAACTTAAGACCCTTTAGCTAACCTAGAATTAACACAAGTTAACAACTCTACATTTAAAAATTACACATCAAGAATCAGTAGGTATGGCATTCATTTAATGTATCCATGGATGTCTAAGAAGTAGGTCCCCACCATCAAAGGAATATAATTGGTACACATAGATTACCATTCATTATTATCATACACCTTTATAGTAATGATTTTGGTTTCTTGTGTTGTTATTGAATAGCCTAAGTGCTTAATTAACCTTAATTTACATAAATTTAATATCGATCCATTATCTATAAGCACCCTCTTTAACTTGTGCCTAGATAAAATAAACTCTATATAAAATGGAAGATTGTGAACAAATCCCAAAGGAGAGACATCAGAATGGCAAAATATAACATAATTTTTATTGGACAAATTTCCTACTAATGCTTGGAAGCTTGACGAGTTGATATCTTGTGGAACACTATAATTTTAAAGGATTTTGTAAAAAATGTCTTTATATATAGGTGAAGTTTTGAAAGGTTTAATATGGACATGTTTATGGGCATATTCTCAAGATGATCAATAATGTTGTGCTTACATTCAACATTGGATGATGATGCACTAGGAATGGTAGGTTTTTCATGCCTTGTAGTAATAACACAATCTTGGGGTTGTAAAGTAATGACATTAATGTTATTGTACATAGAATAAACACTATTAACTATAGAGTCAAAATATGACTAGTTTGGTGTTCATTACTCACTTTAGATTTTTATTTCTTTTATTTACCTTTTACTTACTCATAGTTGGGTAATTTTGTCTTGATATATCCCTAGAATTTGGTTTTTGGATGTTTTGGATGTTTTTTTTTATGGATATGTTTTCTAAATTGATGAGGTATTATACATAGTGATTGAGGAACATGCACCTATTGGTATAATGTCCCTTTATCCTATGGTATTTGAAGTATTCAAATTCTCTATAAAAATTAGGTTTAGAATTGTTCTCTTCAAAAGGATTGGTGTTTGGCCAAATTAGCATATTAGCGTGGGTCAACTTTTGAAAAATGTTTTCTTAAGTATCACCTAATTGGATGAATTTATGTTTGGGATTTCCTTATCTTGGTTGACACCTGGAATGGTTGTATTGTTAATGGGTTGGGTGTAATTTTTTTTGTTTTATTAGTGGGTTTTAGATTTGTTTAACATCAGTTACACTATCTCCAACAATGTTCTTATTCTTGGCAAAGAATTTGGTTTTTTTAGGTTATTTAAAATAATTATTCATGGGTTTAAAATATCTTAATAACACCTTTGTTGATTAATGTGAATTTAACTAGGACCTCATTCTCAATAATTTCATCAAATGACCTTGGGTAAAGGAGTAATAAGTGTTGTCCCAAGTCTAAGTTGAGATTGTTCATAAATATATCCACAAGTTTAGTTTTAGTAAATTACCAAGTAAAAAAACATAACAATTCTCTCCATCATTGTAATAAGGAATAAAAGGTTTCACCATTGCATTGTTTGGTATTGTGTAGGTTGAAATTGGTCAAGTACTTTTAAATATTGTAGGAAAAATGACAAATAAACTTCTCATAATGATCTTAAAAAGTGAATATTGATCTTTTAGGAAGGCATGAAAAACATTCAAGGCCTTAATCCTTAAGACCTTGTGGAAATAATCATAACATATACTCATTGCTATAAGTAAAATTTGTGCATGCATGATAGAAGCATGTAAGGTATTGCTTAGGATTTCCCATACCTTTGTATTTTTCAATGTTTGGGAGTTAAAAATACTTAGTAAAAGGTGTTTTCATGGTACTAAGTCATAGGTTTATGAACATGTTTCCTCAAATTTAAATTTTTCATGCTGGGAATGAGTTCAATATTGTAAGCCTTCAACCCTATCTTTCATGTTTTTAAATATTTGTATAAAGTATGGTGATAGTTGGTTCATTTGACTTGAATAAGTATAAAATTTAGATGGTTTAACTATGAATGGATTTGTGTTAGTGTGATTTTGTGTAAAGTGGTTAAGTGGTGGTTTAATTGATTAGGGGGTTGGTTGGAAAATTTAGGGTTTTGTGGATTTTTGAAGTGGTTGGGATTGTTCAAGTTACTGTTAAATCTAAGGTTTGTTGGACTAGGATTAGTGTTAAATTTTGATGTTGTTGTATTGGGGTTTTTTTTATAAATTTAATGTTTAGATTATGTCTATGTGGCTTTATGTGAAATTTAAGGTTTCCTAGATTAGGGTTGGTGTTAAAGTTTGTGGGGTTTAGATTAGTATTATAGTTAAAGTTAGATTTGTTTAACAAGTTAGGTTTAAGTTGATTTGGGTTTGTGTTATAGTTAAATATGAATGGGTTATAATTCATTTTTAAGTTAGTTTTGGATTGATTTGGGTGAAATTGGTTTTAGTTTGCGTTATATTGGTTCTAGGTTGGGCTAAATTGGTTTTTGTTTGTGTTAAGGTTAAATTACTAGGGTTAGAGTTTGTGTTTAAGTTTAAGTTATTTGGGTTAAGGTTTTTGTTTAAGTTAGGTTTGTTTGAGTTTGTTTGATTTATGTTTTAGTTTGGATGTGAACCACTCATATGGTTAACATGGGTGTTAGGGTTGAAGGAATGGTTTCAATTAGGGTTAATGTTAAGTGACTTAATGTTAGGTGGTGTTAGATTTGGATTGGAAGGAACTAATATTATAAGAAAATTGGAATACAAACTTATTTTGAAAACTATGATTTTTATTGGGATTGGTCATCATACTTTTATTAATGCCCAAGTTTGGATTAGATGGGTTGATTAGTGAGCTATAATATTTGTTCAATCTCATATTTTGCTTTAGATTAAGGATGATTGGTGATCATTGAACACTAAGATTTGGGTTAACTTTTGATCTTCAAAGAACATTAAATCTTGAATTGGATTGATCATAGATTTATGAACTTGAATTCATAGTCAAGTTTTGGGTGATTAGATTAGGGATTGGTAAACTTAAATGTATATTCAAGTTTTGATTATTTGGATGTGTGATTGGAAAACTTGAATTCAAATCAAGATTTAGTTATTTGGATTTATGATTAGTGAGATTTAATGCATATTAAATATTAGATTTGATAGATTGACAAATGAGGGTGAATTGGCATTCACACCCACATTGGGATGATTAGGATTTGGATTACCAAAAGGATTATTTGATTGATACGATTGGAGATTCATAATCTCTTGGTTGACATGATGTGAATGGGTTTCCATAGAAAATCTATGACTTAATTCAGGGTATTAATCATGAAGGATGGATTTCCCCTTGTATTGAGAGACATGGGGATTAGGATTTGAGGATCCCATTAGGGAATTAATATCCTCTAAATATCCTTGCAGTGTGTATTTATCATGAATGGAAGATTTCCTTAAAATTGAGTATTACAAGTTTTGTACATAAAACTCAAGTGGAAATTTGGCTCATAAACTCAAATATTGAAGGAAAAATTCATTTTTACTATTTATGATGTATTAGTCAATGTAATTAACAGGTAAAATACCTTTTGGGCTACCCTCACCTTTGTATACCCCTCCATGTTTAGGAATTTCATGTATTTATAAATGTTGGTCTTGGATACTGAATTGAAAATGATCATTTCCAAATGGAACATCTGTTGCATTAAGATTATTAATCATGGTAATGCTCCCTTTTATGTGTGACATAGCTATGGAAAATACTTGAATCATAAAAATAGACTTAGACTAAGAATAATAACTAAAATGACTAAGTTTTTTTAATTTATAACTAACTACTTTTGAGTTTTTTGGTAGTTTTAAGGCTCAAAATGAATTTGTTTTCACTCAGGGATTATTAATAATGTGATAAATCACAAATAAATAAAAAACAAATCATATTTTAAATAATTACACAATTTCATAAAAAGGTGAAAATTTAGAACTAAGGTCATGAACAACTTTTGGGCCTTTCAATGTCACTTACTTATCCATGATATTAACTATAGCCTAATATTTCAAGGCACTAACCATGAATGCTCCTACCATTCCCATGGACCACTAATTATAGTTTTAAGGGCGTGTGTAAGGTATGTTCTTAGCCATTGAAATCTAACTAATACACTAAAGTCAAAAGGTAAATAGGCTTACCTAGAATTAAGGATTTCAAAAGTTCATTTAGGGGAGTCCTCTAATATGCCTCTTGATACATTGAGGCCTAATTCCATGGAAGAATTTGGTTAAGCATATGCAAATTATTATATTTTTTTCCAATGTTCTGAACATAATTATAGGGTTCTTAGTGTGCTAACATTAATAAAAATGTAGTTCAAGGTAACTATTAAAACCCTGGGTATTGGTTCATGAAATTACCTTACATCATGGTGTGCTTAAAACACATAATCACTTAGGCCTTTGAAATATTTAAAAATAAATTTATATACCCCTCTAATATATGGGGTCTGGCTTACTTGTGGTGGTGAAATCCATGGTCGATAGATCCCTTAAAAAAAGAAAATAAAAAAGTTAATGCTTTTCTCTAATTCCTAGGTACAATCACCAATGTAATGCCAAGGGATGATCATACACACAATCACAACTTGGGTAACAAAAAATTTATAAATTTTCTTTTCATTCCTGAGTATCATCAATAATTTGATGGCAATGGAAGAGCATACACAACCTTAAAACACCACAAAATGTTAAAAAAGTAAAACAAATTAACTCTAAGAAATCAAGTGTGAGTTAATTTTTTATTTTATAAGGTAAATAACCTAGTTTTATAGGTACTTTTTATCCAATTTTGGTCTACATATGGAATTTTGCCTAGATGGATCAGTTTCTAGAGGTCTTGGTATGAGGTGATCAACTAAGTAGAGTTCTTGATTGAGTAAGTGATCAAATAGCTTGGAAGAAAGTCTAAGATTACAAAGTGTAAAGACTAGTAGGCTCTCAGGTATTTCAAGCATTCAAGGGCATGAATCAGGTTGCATAAAGTTTTAGAAGTTTATTGGAGCCTTCTAAAGAGATAAATTTTTTTTTACACAAGTCCAAAACAACTCGATCATCATAAGCACTTCATGAAGAAATAGATAGATTAGCTTGATTTTGTATTTAATAAATGATCTTGGGAAAGACTCTCAAGCCAAAATACCACATGTACATGGTGTTTTTCATGCCTTAAACATTCTATACAAATTTTGTGTCTTGATGAGCTTTTTATATCAAGATATAAAGCTTTAAAGTTAGACTTGCAGAATGAAATGTGTGGAGGGACATCAATTTAAATATATATTAATTAACTATTGGGATTTAAAAATCCTTAATTGTTCACATAGAAATTAATTTTTAGCATCATAAAATAATTTTTAGAGTTCAAATATAAAAATATCAATGGTTGGTATTCAATCATACTAAAGATCTGGTAATGAGTAGCAACTAGACAATGCCAGTGGGCCCCAAATATATAATGGAGTTCATTTGATCATTCACCTAGGATTTATGGTGAGCATCAAGTCAAAAGGTCAACATAAACATGAATTAGACAAATGGAAATATCTTAGGTACCTAATCAAAGATTTAATGGTGCAAAATGATGGATAAGGTCAGTAGGTCCAATTAGATCGATGATGCATAATCACTCATATGAAGGAGATCTAATGGTGAGCAATGGGTCAAAAGATAAATGAATCTCAAATAAAAATTCATGAGTGACAAGTATCTAAATCACATTTAAATGGTAGAAGATCTATGTCTCATATTTATTTTTATAGATAAAGATCAATAGTACACAATAAAGTAGATCCAATAGTGCTCATCCAATATAGATCACAAATCAATGATCAATGTTGAAGGTCAAAGTTGTTATAATATTAAAGGTCTAAATTAAGATCAATGGCTAAAATTAAAGAGTGAAGTTATGAGACTTTAACTAAAAGTTGAAACATGATCCAAGATGAACAAGAGTGGATTTTTCAATCTCAAACATCACCATTAAATCTTAGTAGAGGTAGAATAGGTCTTTTAAGGGCATAATATAGAGATCAAAGATAGATTAGTAGTTATTAAATAAAGTTATGCGATCTATAGATCTACATCAATATAATGACTATATGAAAACCAATAATTAGGATTGGTTTTCAATCTATAGTAGAGATCTATATTCAAGATTAGAGAAAATACAAACATAAATGTGATTATGGAGAAGTGTCTCCTCCTTTTACAAGGTCTTAGTTTATACAAGGAGGTACTTACCACCACTTAAATCAAACATAGCATGGCTCTGTTAGGTCCATGGACATAAGACCTTTGTCCTTACATAAAACCAAGTGAGAAATGGCATAGGAATTCATGGAGTATATTGGGGGATTTGAGAAAGAAGTTGTAGCATTTAATGTTGTTCAAAACCATATAATATTTTCCCTAATATACTTAGTCATGACTCACCACCTTTAGTAAACTCTTGTCCTCTAGTGTGTTTCTCAATCGATGAAGTGATTCGAAGGCTATTGGGATAAATTAAGACTATCTTACTTATGATGTATTAAGTTTGATTTGATCAAAAGATGGTGGGGGAATTCATTAAAAGGTGGTAGCTCATTTAATGACCTAAGATGACGTGCTCACTCTCTCACTCCCCTTTCTCCTATATTTCCCATTCTTTCTCATTTGTAATCTCTTTCTCAAAATTTTAAGAAAGAGACACTCTCACTTTTGATAATATTTCTCTCTTAATTCTGGAAGAGCAAAGGTTCCCATTTGATAAGGCTAGACCCTATCAAAAATTTTATGAAATACCTATTGAATCTAATAAAGGCTTTCATTACCTATCTCTTTCTTTTGAATTGTGTTTAGTAATCTTGTGCATGATGGTATAATGAAGGAGAATCTTCCATGCACATTGTCCTTCTTTCTTGACTATTTTAGGGTGTTTTCTAGTTGATTGTAGGTCTTAATTTGTGTTCTTTATGCCATTAATGTAATCTTGGTGTGATTCTTAGAATTTTTCTTGGCTTCATTCATCATTTCCTAAAACTATTTTATCAAATACTTATGTAATTAGATAGATTTTGAGATTATGTGAGCTAGTATTGTCTTATGCTTCTTCAATGTATATTTCATGATTGTGTGAGTTTTCACTTAATTTGTTGCATAAACTTGTTATATTTCATAGGATCCATATTCCCCATTTCTAACCCCTTTCTTAGTGCAAAAGTTAGTATAGGTTCTATCCAGAGGAATTTGGCCTTCTCTAGAGGTCCAACCCCACCATAGTTGACCCATAACCTAGGTTTGTTGCCATATTGTAGCTCAATTTGAGGGAGCCTAAAGAACTCTCTCTAATGGTAAAAAAATGATTCTATAATAGTTTTTGGGATGCTTAATGGGGCACACTTTGAATAAAATTTTGATTAAGTTTGATATTGGTTTGATCATTTTGTAGTAGTTATATCTTCACATAATAGTATCTAGAAACTCCAAAAGAATAATCAACACTCTGGTACATAGTAGTAGTTATCTTTTATTCCAAAGGTTACTACAAGATCATATTCTATAGGTATTCATTTTTAATTTGTTTAACTACCTTTAAATTTAGTAAATAGGTTAAGATTTTCTAGTACACACCCATATAAAGGCAAATTTCCTTCTAGATCAAGTCTAAGGTATACTCCTACTAGAAGATCCTTATCATCCCCATTTATTGCCATGGTGACCCCTAGAGCTTTCCCCTTTGTGGATTTAAATGGCCAAATTCCTATGGACCTCCCTCAATATGATCCTATTCCAATTTTAGTTCTTATAAGTGTCCCTTATTTTATTGGATACCAAGCTATAACCCCTTCTGAACATGTCATAGATATATCCAATCTCTATAACTTTCATAATTTCAATGAGTAAAATCTAGCAATTAGATTATTAGCCATCTCTTTCAAGGTAAAGCCCTAGATTGGTATAGAATCCTTGTTGATAAATCCATTACATCATGGAACCAATTGGGAGATGCATTTTGTAAAATATTTAAATATAAAAGTGACCATTTGTCACTTGTAAAATAATTAACCACAATTAAAAGAGCCCCCTTATGAAGTCATGCAAGACTTCAACACAAAGTTCCAAAAAACTTGGGACAATACCCTAGTCTCTATTAGGCCATCCATAAATTTTCCTTCCTATACTATTTTAAGTCCCTTAATAGTGGCATTGCATTAATGATATAGTCTATGGTAGGGAACACATTACCAAATGCATATGAGGTGGCAATCAGAGCAAAAAAGTGTCTAGTGTAGGCTAACAAGCTTATGCCTAGACCACCAATACCTTTGTTCACTAAGATCATACCATCCCCTGTTTCTATTCCTCCCCTTACTTCCATTCATCCTAAGCTTATAATATTTGATATAACCTCACCAAAATAAGAAAAGGCTTTCACTAGTCAATCTAGTGATTTTGAAGAATAAAAGAACTTTTCAGAGCTTGAAAGCATGTTCCAATCCTTAGGAAATGAAATATTTAATGTTAAGGGGTAGAAAGATTTCATTAGGCCTTATTAGCCCCAATAACAAGCTTATGAAGAAAATAGGCCACCCTATAAAGGAAACTTCTAAGGCTAGGGCTAAGGTCAAAACCAAGGACAAGCGTAGCCTAGCTACAATAGACAAAGCAACTATAATCTAAACACGATAAACACTTCCAAGACCTTAGTCCATATTCAAAACAATGTTTCTGAATAATATAAGGTTAACATGCCTTAGAATCAATCTATTGGGAAATCTATTATCCTAAAGATTGATTTCACCTAAAACTTCAATGATTAACGGTAACAAGATACTAATTATGGGTACAATCAAGCTCTTATGTCTCAGAACACAGAGGTGCCCATGATGAGAAAACTAGAAGAGCCTCAACAAATTCAAGGGCCTAATCAAGGACCAATATAGTTGGGCTCTACAATTGTAATCTATGAGCAAGAAGAGTGTCATGCACTCATTTAGTAGGCTAGTTCTAGCTAGACATACATTCCAGTGGTAACAAATACAAGGTTTAAAAGAAAGAACATAGATGGTAATCAAGAAGTAGTCAAAGATCCTCCTATCAATACTCCTTTAATATCAAATCCAAATGGATCTACTCTTATTACAAAGTTTTTATTGTCACTTGGATTTTCACCCTTTGAGGAGATGTCTCAGCTCTCTTCATATAAGTGGCATAATTAGAACACCTTTAGGCTTTTGGGTAGCATAAGGATGAGGTAAATCTATAGATTGGGCTAGCTCCCTTAATGTACCACTTTATATCACAAATACACCTAAACTTGGGGGGGGCAAAGGGAGAGAGAAAACCAAAATCAAACTATCATAAGGAAGGTGATGCACCAAATTGATTGATGACTACAAACCAACTACATGTTATGCATGAAATCAAGAGACTAACCAAGCATACACTTATTCAATATGCATCTTCTCACATCAATGTACATAATGAGGTTATGGATGAATGTTTAGGCTAGGAGGACTAGACAAGAGGCCTTAAATGGCACTAGTGAATAGACTAACTCACTCAAACTTGACACTTCCTAAAATACTTCACATTCCCTATAATAAAAATCTATTCAACTTTGAATAGGATGAACAAATGAAATAACATGCTAGAGAAACAAGAGTTATCACTTGATAAAAATAAATCATCTAAGTAGAACACACTATAAACAATCATGAAGAGGTAAAAATTAGTAGTCTTATTGATTAAATGGTATGAAAATGACTAGAGATTCACCATACTCAGGTGGAGCATAAGTTACAATGGCCAAAATAGCTAGTTCTTATATAACTTGAGAGAGATAGGAGAAAAGAGAAGTCCAAGGGTCACAAGGACACTTGTCAAGCTAAGAAAAGGAGTTAATTTTTCATGAGAAAATGATGTGGGACTAAACATGCAAGGTCAAGAAGCAAAAATGTCCATATAAGTCATGAAACTCTTACAAAATCCCTAGAGAGTGAAGTATCATGCCACACCAGGTGTTCCATAAATGGGGCCAACCCCCCTTTGACCATTTTTTCCAGACATGATCATTATTTTTTATATCAAAATAGGAAATTAGCTCGAAGCGGTCTTTGTCCCCTCCCATTTTTTTTGGTGAAGTATTACATTTGCAAGTGGTATGAATAGTGCCTTTTAGGGAAGGAATATAAAAATGTATGGAGCTAAAACCAAGGATGAACATGGTTTGAGAGTATGATGGATATCACTCATATAAATCCTTAGAAATTAGAGCTTTATACATGTGAAAAACCTTCACTTAACCTATGATATTAGCATCATAAGTTTAAACATCATTATTTTTTGTGATGTGTCATTTTTTATTCTCGACTATTCAGATGACATAATTCACAAATTCTCCAACATGTCAAGTGATGTAATTGATTTTAAGAACCTCGATGTTCACTAAGAAGTTAGTTCCCTTATTGCCTTCTGTATAGCCATGCTTGATGATAACTCCTTTAAAATGGTTTAATAACATTTTTGTATCACTGATGACTCTAGAAACATTCTAGGAAGGTGGGGAGAGTCCTTTAAGGCAATTAATGATGTTCATCAAAACTCCTTATATGTGTATAGATTGAAACCCCAAATTAACCACCTCCTCAATACCCCATAGTGCCATAGAAGCTTCAAAGACGTGATTAGTTTGAATCCATATGGGACCTACATAAGCTACTTTGATGTTCCCTAAAGAATTCCTGATCAAACTACTAGCTCCAACTGGGCCAAGATTTCCCTTTACTACCCCATCAAAGTTTAATTTGACCCATTGGGGAATAGGTGGAGACTACTTGACAAGGGATATATCCACCCCTTTAGCTGAGACTTTTCTGAGAATGACTAGATTAATTTGATTCACGATATTGGAAATGAATGGAGAGCTTGGTTGATCAAATGAAGAGGTTGAAATTGACCAATTTTCCTAAATCAAAGCCTTGATGCTTTTCAACATGGAATTAGGATGAGGCTGATGACTATCAAAGAAACATGATTTCCTAGCTTTCCAAATGCCCCATAAAATTTGAGGTAAGGCCAAGTTCCATTAACAAGTTCATAGAGGTTCCTCCCAAGGGGGTTTTCATTGGCTAATTAAGTCTAAGATGGATCTTGGAAAAACCCAAGAAATGTTAGAATCACTGAAGATGCACTGAAGTATAGATAACATAAAAGGATATAAAGGAATAAATGTTCCACAAACTACACTTCCTATTTGTACAATGAGCATCTATTGGGGATGGTTAGTCCTCTTTTAATTAGATTATCCACTATTAAGATCTTATTATATGATTCTAGCTAGAAGAAAACATTGATTTTAGGTATGAGGTTCTTAATCTAAATAGACTTCCAGTTGAAATCATCCTCCTCCAAGTTCCAAAGAGAAAATAATCTGATTTCACTAAGTAAATCCCACTAGGATCATGTTTCCAAACAATTTTATCATCCCTAGGAAAGTGAATGATATGATTATGTTGAATGGATTTATTTAGATCTTAGAGCAAACAAACTTGTTGCTGGTCCAAACTGATTTTAGCTAGGATTTTCAAACACTTTTTCCCATTTCTAGTTTCCCAATAGTCCTTCACCTTGAGGCCATATTTATTCTTGAAAATGGATATCAAATCTAGGTCTTGAAAATTGGATTTTATAGGGGTAGAGATCTATGGGTCACTCCAAAATTTAACCAAATTAATTCTATTGACATTCCTTTTGGGACCTTTGTTAAGAATATCCTTTCCCACATGAGGTGCTTTCCAAAAAGTAAAACCATTATTAGGACCAGGTTCTGATAAAAATGGGTAACCTTCCCCCAAGAGAAGATATTTGGCCCTAATGATTTTGGTCCACTAGTTTTCCTCCTTAACAACTCTCCATCCTTACTTCACCAGGAGTGCTTGCTTCATGGTTTTAACACTTCTCAATCCCAGGCCTCCTTTAGATATTAGGCAACAAGCTTAGTTTTAGGAGATAAGTGGAAATACAAATATATATTCAATACCTCTCTAAAGGAATGTTTTATGAATGCATTCCAATTTATCAATGATTTATTTAGAATGGCAAAGAGGGGCATGAAATAAATAGGTATACTTTGAAGGTAATTCTTTAGGATTTAAACTTTGCTAGCTTGTGTTAAAAGATTCCCTTTCCATCTTGCCAACTTTTTTGGATCCTATTGATGAGGGGATTCCAAAATTTAGATTTCATTAAGCCATAAAATAGAGGAACGCCTAGGTAAGATGATGGGATATTTATTATGCTACAACCTATGATCTTGGTAACTTTAATTTGAAGATCTAATGGAGTGTTGATGAAAAAGAGGGAGCTCTTACTGAGATTCACATTCTATCTAGATATCCCTTTGAACACCTTAAGAATCTTCTTGAAGCATCTAACTTCTAAAACCAAATCCTACCCCATCATAATCATGTCATCAGTGAATTATTGATGAGTGACAATATTGGTGTTAGGGGCACAAATGATTCCTTTGATGATATTAGATGTCCTAGATATAGAAATAATGCAACTTAAAGCTTTCACCAAAATAATGAAAAGGTAAGGGGATAGTGAGTCCCCCTATCCTAAGCCTCTTTCAACTAGAAAGAAACCTCTAGGTACCCCATTGATTAAGACTAAGAATAGTAGGTTGCAAATATAAGTGACAATTAATTTTTTGACCTAGAGATTAAAGCTAGTTTTGTCTAGTTTTGTCTAAGATTTTGTCGACGAAAAGACAAGAAACCCAATCATAAGCTTTGTTCATAACTAGCTTTAGGAATATGCCTTGATGATCCAAATGGGAAATTAAGTGAATGGTTTCATGAATAGTAATTATCCAATCAAAAATATATCTATCAAGCATAGAGGCATATTACTAATTGAATATTATTTTATTGAGTAGGAGTTAAATTTTAAGGGAAATACCTTTGGTATAGATTATGTAAAAAGTGGAGCACAAGCTGATAGGTCTAAATTTTGATGCCTTAGATGCACCTTGTTTCTTAGGAATGAGGACCAAAAAGGTGTTGTTGAAATATTGGAGCAATGTTCCTGCATTAAAGAAATTAGCTACCACCAAGTAGACCTTGTGATTGATAATTTCCCAAAATACTTGGAAAAATAAATGAGGTAAGCCATCAGGCCTAGGGGATTTATCCCCTTCTAAAGAGAAAACAATTTCCTTGATCTCTTCTTATAAAGTGGGTTTAAGGATGGAATCATTATATTCTTATGTAATAACCTTGCTAAAGAGGTTAACAATGTGATCCTCAAGGCCAATGTCTAGAAAGGGGGAGTGGGTAAGCAAGGATTTAAAGTAATTATCTACCATGTGGTGAACAATATCTTCCTCCTTTCTGAGTTAAGTTCCATCCTCTCCTTATAAAATATGCTAAGGAGTTCCTTCTCCTTTACGTGAAGGTTAGTAGAATAGCCTACATCTAAGATTTATAATTCAACTTTTTAAATTTCTTCTTTAATAAAATATTATGAATAAAGATATTTCCACCGACTTTGTTATTCTAGAGTTTAAGCATGTTTTCAAAATTTCTCAATTTCATAGCAAGGATGAACATGGATGAACCTTGAATAAAGATACTCTAGCATTCCTTGATGTAATCCTCTAGAGTATGGTTAGAAATCCACTTTTTTTCAAATCTGAATGAAGTGGCCTTGGCTTTAGAGACCCTGTCACTTTGGAACACTAGAGAATTGTGGTTAGATCTAATCCTTGGAAGAGATGAGAGGAGAGAGGAGAAAGAATGGATCTAATTTAAAAAAATTAAGAATCTATCTAGTAATAATTGGATATGATTATCACCTAGCCTTATATTTGAACAAGTGTATTGATTACCTTTGACTTCCACATCATGTAGATCAACATTGGTAATGAAATCATGCAAATCAGCCATACTATCATAGTAGTGATTGTCCCCCCTTTTTTCCCCCTAGGAAAAAAGGAGAGTTGAAGTATCTAGCAACTACCCAATTAAAATTATTAAATTGGTTCTTAATCTCAATCATATTATCCCACAACTTCTTATGTTCACTTTTAGAATTCGGGGCATAGACATTTGTAAGGATATAAGAATTCTTATCCTGAGCATCAAAGAAATAAATAGAGATATGATTGTCCTTGGCAAGGAGGTGATCTCCCTTCATGACAATAAGATTCCAAAAAAATGATAAGCCACCTAATGCTCCTTTGGCACTATTACAACTACAAAATGAGTTACCCCAAATATTTGACTTGATCTTTAAAAGTTTATCAGTAGACATCTTGGTTTCTTGTAACAAGAGAATATCCATCTTGTGTTTCAAGATAAGGTTTGTATCTAGTCTCTATTTAGCAAGATTATTTAGACCCCTTATATTTTGGGAGAGGACTTTCATCTCTTACTATTGGGGTAGTGATGGAGGGTTATTTGTATGCCCTTTTCCACATTTCTATCTATTTCCTCATGTTGAGAAATTTGCAAAGAGGGTCTGCCTACTGATTTCTATTCACACCCAACTTTCACTTTCTTCATCCACTTTTTATTATGGACTTGTTACCACTTGTCCTCACCTGAACTGAACCATCACTTATCTAATGGAAAATGAGGAGCTTTGACCTTCTAAAAAATTAAGACATATGGGTTTATATCTAGAAAAAGATGGTGAAGATTGGATAGGGATCTCCTATAGGACTGGTTGGTACTCAACAAGGGTGAAACACTAGGCAAATAGTAGGAAGAGATAAGAGGGGGAGAGGCTAGTAGGGGATGGCAAAGGAGAGGGGAGCCTATTGGAGAAGAAAAATTGGCCTCAATTAAAAGGTCCTATAGTAAGGGAGAATAAGTGGGAATAGGTGAGGTAAGGGCAAGTGGGGGGGGTGGGGGTAGATAGAGACTAAGAAATGTAGGGAGGACAAAGGATATTGATATCAGAGGGGGTTTATGAAGCTTCCAAATGATTTTTCCCAATGCTCAAGGGGGATAAGGATAGATTGGGGGAAGGAGGGAGAAGGGGGAAAAGGGGGAGGTGGGGAGGAGGGTGCTAAGGGGATGTAAGAGGAAGATAAGAGGAGGGGAGGAGGTGGGAGGGGAAAGAGGGAAAGGAGATGGTTTGGGGGAGGGAAGAGAGGGGAAAGGGAGGTAGGGGAAGGGGATGAGGCCTTGAGAGGAGGGGGAAGAGGGGATTTAGGGGGGGTGTGAAGGGGGAGATAGGGATTAGGGGGAGGAGAGGAGGGAGTATGAGAAGAGGATTTCCTAACCTAGGATGGAAAGGGAGGAATAGGAGGTTTCTTAATTCAGGGGCAAGCTTTGGAGGGGTGGCTAAGGATGTTACAAGTTTGAAATTTTTTTTAGGCTCTATCAAAATTGATTTTTTAGATCTAGGTGTCATACTTAGATTTGATTTTGATGAAATGGATTAAAGGTTTATTTATTGGAATGAAGACATAAACCCTAACTACCAGAATATACCTTCTAAAATGTGTTACTAGGTTGATGGATATGGGTTACACTAAGGCCCTAGCAATGCCAAAAATAACTTTTGAAGCCCAAAATTCTAGAAAAAGTTTATGAAGACTCATCCAAATTGGAATGTGTTCTGGAACTAAATAGTTGAGATTAAGGCATGCCTTCCATTAATGAAGGTAGATTATTGATTTTCCCATGAACCATGGACCACCCATGGGAGTATTAAGAGTGTCTTAAAGAAGAGAGGAGTTAATCAAGAAAAAGTTCCTAGGCATGGTAATAATGCTAATCTGAGCTTTGGGTTTCCATTTAATATTATCCCATTTTTGGAAAGAGTCAATATTAGGGTAGAATTCATTGAATTTTGCCAAAATGGAGTTTGAAAGAGAGAAATCAATATTTTAAATAATTTTATTTAGAACCTCTAGACTTACCTCATTACACTCCCTAATGGACATAAAAAGAGAAATAGAAAGAATAAATTGATGACATTCCCCCATGACCAGATCAGCCCAAGAGGCCTATTGCTGACCTTTATTGGGAGAGGGAGTGGGACTCTATGGACCTTGACTATGCTCCTTGTATATTGACTCTAGATTATTTGAAGCTTATGATAAGATAGGTGACTTCCCCAATGACTCATTTTCTAGGTCCTTTTCTACCAAGACTAGATGATCAGGGTGTGGATCCCCCATCTCTTGGCCATTACTCTTGTTCAAAATTTCCATCACTACACTTCTCCTACCCATCGCTCTTTTAAAAATTATATTTATCCAACCCACTATGTTTAACATAGGTGACTTCTTAGCAAACATTGGGGTCCTTAGAAGTAATTACATCACTTGGAATGGTAGATAATTTTTTGATGACATCATCTAAATAGTCGAGAACAAAAAAGGACACATCACATAAATAAATGATGTTTAAACTTATGATGCTAAGATCATGCATTAAGAAAAAGGTTTTTCACACATGAAAAGCTCTAATTTTGAAGGATTTTCATGACTGGTATCCATCATGATCTTAAACCACATTCATTCTTGGTTCTAGCTCCCTCCATTGTTATCTTTCTTCCCTGTAAGCCACTATTTAGGCCACTTGTAAAGGTAATACTCAACCTAAAAAAAAGGAGGGGATAGAGACCGCTTCAAGCTGATTTACTATTTTGATATCAAAAATAATGATCATGTCTAGTAAAAATGGTCAAAGGGGGTTGGTCCCATTTATGAAACACTTAGTGGGGCATGATACTTCACTCTCCAAGGATTTTACTCAAGGCTAGAAGAATTATGAGGTGAGAATGCATAGATTGAATATTTAGATAACAGAGGAGTTGATAAGAGAGACCAGTGGGATGGAATGCCATGAATTAAAGGCATTAAAATACAAGCACTATAAGTAAGAGCTCATGTAAATTTTATTTAAAAAATAAAAGGAAAAGTATAGGCCAAAGCCCTCATCCAACAAAGGCTTCATGCATGTTGATCTACCAAGGAAATGGCTGGAGGTATGTCTCCAAATCATGTGATATATCACATTAAAATGAAAACATACTAGTATCTATTTGCATCATTTCCTACTCTTGAATTATTTCAAGGGTCATTCTATTAGTATCCCATTTTTTCTATTACAATTATTTGAGGTGTTTGTATTAAAATTAAAGAAAATTTTGGCTATGTATTTAACTAACTAGGGCCTCATATTTCTTCTAATCAAATGAGAGGAATTTTTTTGCTCTAAGATCATCTCTGAGGTTATTGACATCAATAGTGAGAAGGAAGAGTTAGAGGAGAAGGGTGTTAATGCCTCTCAATTAGAACTTGAAGAGGAAAATCAAGGGAAAGATTTGGGGGATTCAAGTACCCATGCACATAAAAAATAAAAAATTGATTTGGGAATACCATCCTAAACCTATAGATGAAATTCCATCATAGGGGTTGATGTTAACAAGGGGTTTGAGGATTCCCTCCAGAAACTCCACACTAAAATTGCAATCTAGAATCTTGTATGCAAAGAAATCTCAGAGGAATTTGAGAGGCTTAGTAATTTTATCTATGTTAATAAATTTGTTTTTAATGATGGAAATATCCCTATGACACACACCCATAGAGATGAGTTTCCACAGAAGGATAAAGAGGAGGAGGACCTCTAGGTTTTTTAGGAAGATAAAAGAGGATCCCTCAACTTGGAATCCAAAAGGAAGAAACTAGATAAGGATGAGGAGTAGTTAATTGGAATCCAAACCAAAGGAAAATATAACTAAAACTCTAATATATAGACTAAGCAACTAGTTTCTAATTCTAAATGGGACTAACTCTATTTCTCCCTACTACTTTAGGCTTATTTCTAGACTTTTGGCTAACTGTTGGCTTATGTTTAGTGATAGTTTGGTTAATCTATTGGGTTATACCTTTTATCTCACTACGTTGTTTTGTTTTTTCTTGATTATCTTTCATTTATATTTTGTACTAGGTATGGGCCCTTTAAACCCATCTTTTACCTATCAAACAAAAATAATGAAACTCTTGCAAAGTGGCATGAAATTTCTCATTCTGGCTCAAAAAATTACCTTCATGATTTGGACCTATTTGAACATCCCAAAAATAATTAGGGATAGGTGTGATGATTTAAATTAAGGGTAAGGTTTTTATACATGCCTCTCTATGAATTTATTTTAGGTCTAGTCATCTGGAATCATCTAAGAATGAGCCATTATCATCTCCAATCCAAAAAACTCTTCCTTCATGCACCCTACAAATTGGCCTTCAAAAAGGCATCAATTTTCAATGAAAATCCATGGGAGGTAGTGTATGAAAACTTTAAATACCCTCCATGGCCTTAGAGGAATTAGAAACACCTTAAAATTATCTCACTTGAAGTTTTCCACCCTTCTCACTAGTTTGGTCACTATGTTAGCTTTGACTAGCTGAGATGAAGCATTTCATTGAGACACTTAGTAGTTTTTATGAAGTATTAAACTGACATTAGGGGCTATCCAAATTATATATCTTCCTTCAAATTTTTTTCATCTTTAGACTCATCTCGGAACCTATAAAACACAATAAATAGTTAAAACTACCATATTTTGTACTGTATCCATATAATTTTGTATAATCCAAAATCATGGGGAGTATATTGAGAGACTCTCCTATAATTTTCAATCATCATCCTAGGAAAATTATGTGATTAGAGTATCTTTATAAATCTATTTCCAAAAATTGGTTACTAGAAAGGGTTTGCAAGGGTTTTGAGCAGTTCTAACTCTTAAGATTTGTTCACAAAAACTTGACATCATAATTGAAAAAAAAATCCACAAGAATTATATTTAGGACCAATTTTAACACCTATAAACCTCTTAGGTTCCCATTCAAATCACCAAGATAGATATGAGCATTCAAAGTCACCTTATCAAGCTTTTCCTTCCACTTCATGTAGGCCTAAACTATCTCTAAGCCAAAAATGGATTTCTCTATGGTTTCCCTTGAAATTTGAAATATTCAACATGTCTAAAATGTCCTAAAAATAATTACCCAATAGGTTTTAATTCTCATCTCATTTTAGAATTGAATATGACTCCTCATTTGGGCACTAGGCCTAACCATGCCTAAAAGCTTGTTTGCACCGTAAAGCTTAAAATGACATTTTAATGTATTACCATACATTTAAATAATCTAGATACATATATAGTGACCCCACAAAAATTTTCAAATATGTTAGGATTCCTACCAAGATCTGTAAGATAATTTGGACTCCCATTTCGCTTTAGGCCTAAATTTTGCCTAGTAGGCCTAACTACAACCTTAATGGTTTATAACTCCTTGTTGAAGTTAATTATTATTTACTTGGTTTCCCATGTTTTATTGGGTTTATTTCAACATATCACATCTTCTTGGAATGTTCTCTTGGCTCCTTACGTCACTTTATCACCCTTCTTCCCCAAAACTGATAGTTTACTTTCAAGGGAAGTACCCCCTATCTAAGACAAACTACAAGGTACTTCCCATATTTCTATTGAAAAAAAATACTATATGGGGTTCCCAAACCTATAATTATTATTTGTACAAAAAATGGGCTCTTTATCATTCCATTTGACCTCCCAAAATTGTAAAAACCCAAGATAGACATGGAAAAGGCAGACCGCGTGTGTGACAATCATAGACTAACTGTGTATTTCCTTTGAAGAGGGTTTTTTATTCTATGATAATTTTAATTTAGAGCCTTATGATGTTTAAATTAAATTTAAAACCTATTTCAATCATTTTTTCCTTATAACCCTTGCTAAAACCCCTCTAATTTATACCTTGACTGACTATGTAAAAGTGTTTGACTGTGTTCTACCTTGGAAGGGCACATGTAGGTGAATTATTGTGTGTTTCAAGCCTAAGAATAGGGTCTAAAAACTCTTAATGGTTAATTTTAGTCATTTTTTATTATTTTAAGTCATTTTTTCACCTTGTATAGGCTAGACCTCACCAAAACATACTCTTTTTCTCTCTACCTCTTACAGTCAACTATAGTTGACTATGAGAGGTCCTGTAGGTACTCTTGCCTATAATTAGTACATTAAACCTAGATAAAGTGTCTAAATTTTTACTTAATTCCATTTAATATCATTTGACACTGATTTAGATTCATTTTCCTCATTGTTAAGCTATATCAACACTCATACTTCACTTCCTAGTCCATTGCTACCTACAGTCAACAATGATTAACCTCCTTGAAGAAAAAACCTTGCAAGTTAGCATTAACCTTTTAAATTTATGCTACATGTTGTTTTGGATTCCATTGAGAAAACTAGAAACATCCTTTTCATATCATTTTTGATGTTCTCATACTCAAACTTCCATCTTATACTGTATATTCAAACAGTCAACTGCAGGTGTGTATCTCCTTATAAAGGGCACTTATAGGTGTTATTTAGACTCAACACCATACTTATCAACTCTTTTTGTAAATTTTTTAAGATAAAATGTCTTGGTGAACCATTTTAAACCATTCAAAAATGTTGGTAATGGTATAGTTGCAACTTAGGGAAGTAAAAGGTCTCCTTTGAAATCATGCCTGTAGGTGATACTGATTGTTTTTAGAGTATAAATGGGCAATTTGGGGTCTTTAAAAAACCATCTTACATTTATCATCTTCCCCTAAAACCTTGTGGGGTAATTTTCCTATATGAAGGATTAAAATTCTAGTCATCAAGATGTATAAAGGGAATTGTAATCCTTATAAGAATAAATCAACTAAACCTTAAGGATCTCAGCTTTGTTCTTTTCGGGAAAATGTCCCTAAGCCTACAATCATCCTTTTAAAGGTAAAATACACCTTAATATATCAACTTATCCCTTCAAAAAAAATTCATGTTCTCCTTAACACATCAAGACTTCAAGGAGGGATACATATTATGATTTAACTCTTCAAAATGGCTCAGAAACTCTCTATTTAGGCCACCTTTAGGTGGGCATTCTGATGCATAAGCAATGAGGCACCTTCAAGTAGTAAGCATAATATTTTGTGTCTCAATGGTGCTTTTAATTTCCCAAGAGTTTCAAATATACCTTTCCCATTGTCAAAAACCTCTCTCATCTCAAAAATCTCCTTTTCAACACAATTGATTTCTAAGAAGGCACCTGCATGTGAGTTTCTTCATTGCAAACTATATTAAAGTGTTCTATATGACTGCTATAGCCCTATACTACTATTTTCATTTTAAAATAATTGATTAATTTTTATTATAGGTACACTATTATTTTTAATATTTATCAAACCTTTATGAGCATGCCATATACGTTCCATACACGTGGTTTACCATGATTGACTGTGTATGACAATCATAGGGTAAACTAGTTGCATGATCTTTGTGATTTCACCCTCATGGAGTATGACTTGGAATATTATATTTTAAGGTAAATTTAATTATTATAGTATTTAAAACATTAAAAATTACTTATCACAACCCTCTGAGACCATGAACAAGCATGAAGTTCCTAAAAATGGTGAAAAACTCCTTGTAACTAAGAAAGGTGTATCATCTTGAAAATTTGATGTACTTGACTTATAAAAACACCTTAAAACCTAAAAATAATCATGGTAATAATTTTAATATTAGGTAAACATTATTTAAAAACAAAATTACCAATTGGATTGTACATAAATACTCAAACTAAATCAAAACCTATAGTGTTCACAAATTAGCAAGTAGAAAAACATAGTCAACTTCTTGAGGATGGTTCATAAATCATAGGCCAATAATATTATAAATATTGTTATGGAAATTAATATCTATTAATTTAATTTCACCTCCTAAAGGTTTTTGTCCTAAAAGTTCTCCAACTGTATATACCAAGTACAAACCTGAAGATTGGTTCTATGTGCCTAAAAAGATGAAAAAAGAGTGAAATAGTTTTTAGCATTTTTAACACTTCCAAAGCATGTCAATAACTGATATGTATCTAATTAATATGAATATTTATTCCATGACCTTATCCCATGTGTCACACTTCCCCATGGGTTGTACAAGTGCCAAACTCTTCTCTTTTCCTAAGAAAACTCCTCTTTCTTCTAAAGCATCTGCCACTTTTAGTTACAAATAGTTACCTAAGACATAAAATGACACATGGCATGTGACATAACCTTTTAACACCTTAAAATTTCCCTAAGAGGATGTAAAACTCATTTAATACCCATTTATGACTACTAAAATGACTCAAAAAGATAAATGGACTAAAAGACTAATTGACCAAGGCTAATATGATATGGAATAACATAAAAATACATATAATTCATCCTATGAAATAATATTATACCCCAAAAAACATATAAAACTCAATTTTTTACCTATATCTTCCCCAATTTGACCTGTAGGGTCAAATTTGGTTAATAAATTGGTGACTCATAGGGGTAGTATGCCTGCTTACTAACCAGACAAGTAGCCTTATCATTACATTGGGATTAGGGAGTCTTCTTAAGTTTTAAATAGAACAAGGAGACATTTGACCATTGATCATAAGCTTTGATCAAGACAATAACACTTGACTACCTCAACCACATAAAGTAAAGGACACACATGAAACAAAGCAAACAAACTAACAAGACACACACACACACATGTGCTCAAAGCACTTAGGAAAAATAGGAAAAAAACAAATATATACAATATGAAAACTAAGGATACCTCCATTTCTAGGATCAAAAGGGAATTTTATTGCGTCTCCTTCATGAGATGAATCATGGTGCCAAGCATGTTGCTCTTTGTATTAAACACTTGATGAATTATACTTACTTCATGGCACCTCAATTGCTATGTTATAGATTAATCCATCTTAAAATAGTTATCCAATTTAGAATTATTCCTCTTTTCCTTGTACAAATACCTCATATTTCTACCCACTCATCATCTCATAATCAACTTTCATCTTATTTGTAGTCAAGGTTTCAAGAGGAATGGTTTCTTTTTCCTTGGGATATTGAGGCCAATAAAAGTTTGGTTTGATCTCCAAAGGCTGATGTGAACTTTTATCTTGATCATCCATGACATTTTGAACAATGTCATATTATTTACAATCACTTGTAATCAGCTCCAAAGAATTTGTAGACCCCTTGAGAGACTTAAATTTATTACAAATGTTTTAAAACTACTGCCACAAGTCCTCATCTTCTCTTTGATCAACATCATGAAGGGGAGAAATTAAATAAACACCTTCATCCTCTTCCTTATAATATAAAATGAATTCATCCAATATTTTCTCTTCAACATAAGGAAGTCATTCTTCATCATCAACCAAACAAGAAGACTCAACACAAGGGCTCACCTCTTCCTCATTGCTTAGGACCTCTTGAGGGGTATCAAACTATATCTCAACTATAATAATATGATATTTATTATTAAGAGATGTAAGATCTTCCATCTCCTCATTTTTAGTGATGCCAAGACTAGGCATCTTAAAATCTGCTGACCTAACCCAATGAGGCTACCAAAGATTTGCATTTTACTCAAGTAAGAGTTATAAATTTTCCTCAGCCAAAGGCTCTTCTATATTTTCCCATACCATAGGTTCATAAAGGAAAAGGGTGATGGGATGAGGATAAGAAGAACTAGTTGGTGGAGGTGGAACATAGGGCTCAAAATTAGATTGAGAATGCATATTAGGGGATTCTTTTGGGAGTTCTTAAGGAAGGGGAAGTAGACCTTAGGATAATATAGCTTATTTATTTTCCTTCCACTTTACAATAAATTAATTCACATCTAATTTATATTGAACATTTTATTGATAGAGGTTAGATGGGGTGTGTTTAGTAATAGGATCTTCTTTCGGGTCTAAACCTTCCATCACACCTTGACTTAGCAATTTCATCCTTGACTCTAGCTCTTCAATTTTCTTAGATAGGTTATCTTGGAAAATTATTTCTTAAATTTCATAAGAATCATCTTTATAATAAGGAATACAAGAGGGATAACATGGAATACAAGAAGCTTCTTGAAGAAGGGTGGGAGGGGCTTACAAAGGATTAACTTCATTCTAAACTTTAGACTCCTTAACAATGCTTTTATCCTCTTTCTTTCCCCATGATTCCAATATCTTACCCAAACTTAGGATTAGAAGTATATTCTTGAGGTGGTGATGCAATTTGAGTAGTGGATGAAGTGTTCAAGGAACCTAGAATCTCCTTAGGCTTGGATTGTCCACCTTGTCTCCAACTTGGAATCTCATATCTAGAGGTATTTTTTTGAGATGGGGATGTAATAGTACAGGGAAATGAGGGCTTGAATTCTACTTATTTTTCTTCTAACATGGACTAATTAATTTCATTATTATCTAACTCAATCGACATATCAAGATTGTCTTCAAAAATGGGTTTTCTTTTTTTAATTCTCTCTCTTCCAACTGATTGGGAAAAGGATGACTTTGGTAAGCTTAATTAGGCTCATGAATTTGGGAATAGGACTGATAAAAACGTTGGGGAAGTGGATATAAAGGATGATAGGTTTGGTAAGGATGCATTTCATGAATTCTTATCTTATCCTCTAAAGAATAAACCAAGCCACTCACATCTAGCATCTCACTTGTAAGCCTTTTCCAATTGGTTCTCTCAATAGGTTCCCACTCTCTTTCGAATAGCTCCGATACATCTCTCACCTTATGAATGAGATGCCTAACATATACTTCTCATATCCCAAAATATTTTTATTAAAATTGGAAATGGATTGACTTGAGAAGTGACTAGGTTGACTGGGAGAAATATATGGAGAAGGCTAATTATAAGGATGACACACTTCATGAATGGGTTGATAGGTGTCATATTTAAGTTGGTATGAATATAAGTTGATAGGGAATTCCATAATCTTGATATACCTCACCCACTTAATTAAAAAAAAAACTAAACACTAAGGTCAACCATGAAACTTCATTATGAAGTAAGAACACAAGGAATGATCATCAAAATCTTCAAAAGGAATACCTAAGTTGCTTGACCAACTGATGAAACTTTGGAGTCTCTATTGATGCTTAGATAGATGCCTCCAAATGCTGATTGTTGAAAGACAAAACCAAAAATATTTCAACTTTTTGGACCAAGAGTCCCACTGGGTATGCCAAAAATTATTGTCACTTGGATTTTCACCCTTTAAGTATATGTTTCATCTATCCTAATCCAAGTGGTATAATTAAAACACCTCTATTCTTGTGGGTAGCCTAAGGATGAGGTGAATCTATAGATAGGGCTAGCTCCCTTAATGTACCACTTTGGATCAAAACCACACCTAAAATTTGGGGGGGGGGGAGAGGGAGATAGAAAACTAAAAGCAAATTATCCTAAGGGATGTGATACACCAAATTTATTGATGACTACCAACTAGTTTCATGTTACACATGAAAACAAGAGACAAACTAGACATGCACTTCTTCAATATCCATCTTCTCATATCAATGTTACATTATGAAGTTATGTATAAATGTTTAGGCTAGGAGGAATAGACAATAGGCCTTGAATGAAACTAGTGAATATAATAACTCACTCAACCTTGACACTTCCTAAAACACTTCACATGCCCTACAAGAAAAATCTTTTACATTATAAATTGGATGAAAGAATGAAACAACATGCTAGGGAAAAAATAGTTATCACTTAAGAAAAATCAATCATCTAAGTAGAAAAAACTATGAATAATCATGAAGAGGTAAAAATCAATAGTATTATTGATCAAATGGTATGAAAATAAGGAAGGATTCACCATACTTAAGTGGATCATAAGTTACAATGGCCAAAATGGCTAGTTCTTATAGAACTAGAGAGAGAGGGGAGAAGAGAGAATTCCATGGGTCACAAGGACACTTTAAAAGATAATAAAAGTAGTTACTTGTGCATGAAAATATGATGTGGGATGAACCATGCAAGGTCAAAAATCACAAGTGTCCAAACAAGTCATGAAACTCTTGCAAAGTGGCATGGAAGTTTTCATTTTGGCTCAAAAAAATACCTTCATGATTTATAACTATTTAAACATCCTAAAAATAATTAGGGCTAGGTATTATTATTTGAATTAAGGGTAATTATTTTATACATGCCTTTTCATGCATTTATTTTAGGCTTGGTCATCTGGAATCATGTAGGAATGAGCCATCATCATCTACAGTCTAAAAAATTCTTCCTTCATGTACCCTACACACTTGGAATTCAAAAATGCATCAATTTTCCATGAAAATTAGTGATATTTAGTGGATGACACATATAAATAACATCCATGGAATTATAGGCATCAATCACACCTCAAAATTAGCTCACTTGACGTTTTCCACCCTCCTCACTAGCTTCATCACTATGCCAACTTTGATTGGCTGAGATGAAGCATTTGGTTAAGGCACTTAGGATTTTTTATGAATTATAAAATTGAAATTATGGGTTATCCAAATTTTATATATTCCTCCCAAAGTTTTTTTAATCTTTAGACTCCTCCTAGGACCTATAAAACACATAAAAAATCAAAAGTACCCTCTTTTGTACCTTATCCATAAAATTTTGTATGGTCCAAAAGAATCAAGATTAGATTGAGAGAGTATCATACAATTTTAAATAATTATCTTTGGAGAAATATTACATTAGATTAACTTTCCCACTCCATTTCAATAAACTGGTCAATAACAAGGGTTTTGAGCAGTTTTGCCTCCTAAGATCTGTTCATAAAAACATGATGTCCAACTTGAAAAAAATTACAGAATAATTATATTTATGACCCTTTATAACACCTATAAACCTCTTAGGTTCCCATGAAAATCACCATGAGAGATATGAGCATTCAAAGTCACCTTGTCAAGCTTTTCTTTTCACTTCCTGTAAGCCTAAACTATCTCTGAGCCAAAAGTGGATTTCTTTATAGTTTCCCATACAAGGTGAAAGATATAAAATGTATAAAATGTCCTAAAAAACATGACCCAATAGGTTGGAATTCTCATCTCATTCTATAATTTAATATGATTCCTCATTTGGGCAGCAGGCCTAACCATGCCTAAAAGCCTATCTGCACTTTAAAGCCTAAAATGACATTTTAATGGATTCCACTACATCTAAATAGCCTAGATACATATTTATCAACCCAAATAACATGTTCCAATAGCTTATGATGCATAACAAGAACTGTAAGAGAAGTTGGACTCCCATTTGGCTTTAGGCCTAAATCTTGCCTTGTGGGCCTGACTTTAAATATAAGGGTTTAGACCTCCTTATTGAAGTTACTTATTATTTACTTGATTTAAAATGTTTTATTATGTCTATTAAAACCTATAAAATATTATTATAATGTTAACTTCACTCCTTATCTCACCTTATCACCCTTCTTCCCTAAAATTGACAGTTTGATTTCAAGGGAAGTCCCCTTTGTCTGAGACAGAACAAAGGACACTTCCCCTATTTGTCTAGACAAAAAAAATATTGGATGGGATTATCGACTATATAAGGATGTTTTTTTTTAAAAATGGGCTCTTCATCATTCCATTTGACCTCCCAAATTCATAGAAACCCCAGATGGACTTTGGAAAAGGTAGACTACATGTGTGACAATCATAGACTATGTATTTCCTTTAGAGAGGGGTTTTTATGATATGATCATTTTATTTTAGAGCATTATGATGTTTAAATTAAATTTAAAACCTATTCTAAGAATTTTATCCTTGTAACCTTTACTAAAACCCCTCTAATTTGCACCATGTCTGACTATGTGAAAGTGTTTTACTGTGTTTCACCTTAAAAGGGCACCTGTAGGTGCATGCTTGTGTTTTTTGAGACTGAAAATAGGATATAAAAAATCTTAAGGGTTACCTAAAGTCATTTTGTACTTTTGTGAATTCATTTGTTCACCTTTTATAGGCTAGACCTCACCAAAACATACTCTTTTTCTCTTTGCCTCTTACAATCAACTACAGTTGACTGTGAGAGGTCATGTAGGTTCACTTTCCTATAATTTGTACATGAAACCTATATAAAGTGTCTAAATATATCCTTATATCCATTTAATATCATTTTACCTGATTTAGATTCATTTTCTTCATTCTTATGCTATATCAACACTCATACTTCACTTCCCAATCCACTACTACCTACAGTCAATAGTGGTTGACATCTTTGAAGCAAAACACTTACAGGGTGGTTTTATCCTTTTAAATTTATGATACATGTTGTTTGGGAGTCCATTTAGAAAATTGGAAACATCCTTTTTATACCATTATTGATTTTCTCATAATCAAACTTCCATCTTATATTGTATATTCCTACAGTCAGCTATAGGTGTGTATTTCTTTGTGAAGGGAACCTATAGGTGTTAGTTGAACTCAACACCCTACTTATCAACTATTATTGGCACAAATTTGAGACAAAATTTCATGTTCAACCATTTTAAACCATTCAAACATGTTGGTAATGGTCTAGTTGCATCTTAAAGAAGTAAAAGGTCTCCTTTGAAATCATGTTTGTAGGTGATACTGACTATTTTTAGAGCATAAATGGGAAATTTGGGGTCTCTAAGAACCCAAATTTAATTTCTCATCTTCCCATAAAACCTTATGGGGTCCTTTTCCGAGATAAAGGATTCAAATTCCAATTCTCAAGATTCATAAAGGGCATTGACAACCTTGTAATAAGATATCAACAATACCTTAAGGATCTCTACTTTGTTCTTTTGGGGGAAAAGTCCCTAAACCCATAGTCATCCTTTTTAAGGTAAAGTCCAGTTCAATATATCAACTTATCCCTTTGAAATGTTTTCCATGTTCTCCTCAACACATCAAGACTTCAAGTAGGGTTCCATCTTATGATATAACTTTTCAAAATGGCTCAAAAACTCTCTATTTAGGCCACCTGTAGGTGGGCATTCTGATACACAGGTAGTGAGGCACCTTCAAGTAGTAAGAATAATCTTATAAGTCTCACTAGTGTTTATAATTTCCCAAGAGTTTCAAATAGACCTTTCCCATTGTCAAAAAACTCTCTTAGCTCAAGAAAAACCTTTTCAACATAATTTATTTCTAAGAAGGCACCTGTAGGTGAGTTTCTTTATGTCATATTATATTAAAGTGTTTTATATGACTATTATAGTCATATCCTAGTATTTGGATTCTCAAATAATTGCTTCATGTTTATTAAAAGTACACCAATATTTTTAATCTCCATTAAACCTCTATAAACATGGCATACATGTTCCATACACATGGTTTACAATGACTGATTGTGTATGATAGTCATAGGGTAAATTGGTTGCATGAACTTTGTGATTTTACCCTCATAGAGTATGCTTTATAAGATTATATTAGAAGGTCAAAGGAATCATGAGAGTATTGAAAAATTAACAATGACTTATCATAACCCTATGAGACCATGAACAAGCACGAAGTTCCTAAAAAAGGTGAAAATTTGTCTGTAACTCAAAAATTAACTCAAAAAGGTGTATCCTCTTACAACTTTGATGTACTTGACTTATATAAAAACATTTAAACCTAAAAATAATTTTGGGAATCATTTGAGGAGGAGGTAAAAATCATCTAATATCAAAATGACCAATTAGATTGTATGGAAATGCACAAACTAAAGCAAAACATATATGGTGCATAGATTAGCAAAAAAATATAGTCAACTTCATGAGGATGGTTCATAAAGCAAGCCACCATTATTTAAACTATTTTTATGGAAATTAATCTCTCTAAGTTTAATTTCACCTCCCAAATGAATTTGACCTATAAGTTCTCTAACTGTCTGTACCAAGTACAAACCTAAAGACTGGTTGTGTGTGCCTAGAAAGATGAAAAAGGAGCAAAATAGTTTTGGGAATTTTTTAGAACTTCCAAATAATGTCAATAATTAATATGGATTTAAGGAATCTAAATATTAATTCAATGGCCTTCTCCCATGTGGCACACTTCCCCATGGGCCGTACAAGTTCCAAACTCTTCTCTTTTCCCAAGAAAACTCCTCTTTCTTTTGAAGCACCTACCACTTTCAATTAGAAATAGTTACCTACGACATAAAAGGACACATGGCATGTGACATAAAATTTTACACCTTCACATTTCCCTAGGAGGCTATACAACTCATTTAATGCCTATTTATGACCCCCAAAATGACTCAAAATGATAAATGGACTAAAATATTGGCTTAACTAAGGCTAATATGATATGGAATAACATCAAAAGAATATATTAAATCATATGACATAATATTATACCCCCAAAAACACTTAAAACTCATTTTTTTACCTATAGGTTCCCCAATTTGACCTGTAGGGTCAAATATTATTCAACAAGTTCCAATAGATCCAAGGAATCAAAGTCAGGGGAATGTCTTTGTTACACAAAACTCACAAGCTCAAGGTGAAGTTGTGGCTCCCAAAGCACAACCAAAGGTTGATGGTTCACCCATTAACATTATGGAACAAATTAAAAGGTCTAGTGTGAGTGTGATAATGTGAAACATGCTCTCCATGCCTAGTTAGGTAGACATCCTCCATGAAAGGTTATCAACACTCAAATTTTATAAACAACCACTATCTAAATAAAATATGGTTCTCACCAATGCAACCAAAGGACATAGTGAAGGGCAATTAGGCAAGGTGGTTAAACCTCCTCCCTTCTAGATTTCAATAATCATTGGTGACTCTTTAGTGCAAAATTTCTTGGTAGATAGTGGGGATAGCACCTCAATAGTGCCAAAGTCCATAGTTGACTAACTTGGTCTAAAATATGAGCCCTAGTCTAAAGGAGTATTTTATCTTTATAGATCTTCCATTAAGCCATCTAGTATAATCATAGACCTTATTTTGACCCTGCATCCTTATCTTAGTGTCTCAATGGTTCAAGATGTATTGATCCTAGATGTCCCTCCTCATTTTTCTCTATGCCTATTTAGAGAATTCACTACAAATATTAGAGGTTATCTTACAATAGATTGGTCATTCATGGCATTCAGAACAAGATATGGGACTAAGGTATCTATTAAGGCTAAGCCCATTCTTAATTCTACATATAGCCTTATGGGCCAGACTACATAAACCTCAATTTCACTATCTTAGATGAGGATGAATTCATAGTTGATGAATAATTAAACATTAATCCTGAGGAGATACCAAACATGTTCTTAGATGAACTATGGAGTGGCATTCATTTAGTTAATCCCTTGGAAGGAATTTAAGGGAGTGACATGGGTGTCTATTGCTTACATGAATAGAATCAATCCATGTCATCGCTCATTGGACCTCAAAAGGATCCAAGTGGATTATGGAAATTATTTTTTAATGGTTCAAGGAGAAAACATGGAGTGGGTATAATTGCAATGCTAGTATCCCCCTCAAATGAAAAATATGTCTCTTCTTATAGATTCTAATTTAGTTACTCTTGTAATGTAGTAGAATATGAGGGTGTTAACCATAGCCTTCAATGGGATAGTACGAGAGGAATCAAGTAGTTACAAGTTTATGGGGATAATGAGTTGATAGTGCACTAGGTCAGAGGACAAAATATTACCAAGAGTGCCTTGATGAATTCCTAAAAACATAGAGTGTGGGACCTAATTGAGGATTTTGAGGCCTTTAACATCCAAGCAATGTCCAAGAAACAAAATGGACATGATAATAGGTTGGTAGCTATAAGAGCTAAATTTGATATCTAAAATGAGTTAAAAAAGACCAAGGTGTAGCCACATGTCAAAGTGGTGGTAAGACCATCAGTGATAGATAATGAAGCTCATTGGTAGGCCTTTGAAAATGACAAACAAATTGTTTGTTTCTTGTAGTAGGAAGAATAATTACCTTTAGTGAACTAAGAAAAATTTCAACATAAATATGAAGATAAAATAGTTAAATTGAGATCCAATAAGTTTACCAAAGGTCTTGTTACCCTTTAGGGTCTTTTCCATGAAGGAGACTATATGAGAAAAGACAAGGCAGTGATGTCAATAAGTGAATAAAATTATGAAAGAGTCATTATCTTCAAGGATAAAATCATCAATCTTGGGAAGGTAAGAAACAAGGTTTAAAGGCATGCTTTCATAGGGATTTGTAAATAATATGCAAATATATTTGCTTAGGAATATAGTGACCTAAGAGGCTTTGATCCCAAGCTAGCCCAACACATCATAAAACTATAGGCTAATGCCAAGTCTATCAAGTAGAAATAGATGCCTATAAACCCCAAAATTAAAGAGATTATGAGGAAATAATTGACCAAATTGATTGAATCCAAGATCATTTTTCCCATTAAGCACTCTTCATGGGTATCCAATTTAGTACTTATGAGGAATAAGAGTGGGGAAATTAGATTATGTGTTGAGTTCAGGGATATGAATAGGGTCTTTTTGAAAGATCACTACCCCTTGACATACATGGAGAAACTACTTTAGATCATTGTTGGTTCAAAAAAAAAATCCCTTTTAGATGGATATTAAGGATACAACCAAGTGTTGGTAAGAGAAGAAGACCAGTATAATACTACCTTCACCACCAAAAGGGGCAAAAATTCTTACCACAAGATGACTTTTGGATTTAAGCCTTCAAAATAAAAATGGACATGGATTTCCAAGGGTTTTTGAATTAAATGGTACTGGTCTACTTAGATGACATCACATTTTTCTCCAAGAAATCTAGTGAGCACATGGACCATCTAAGTTTGATCTTTGAAATATGTAGAGAGTATGAGATCTCTTTAAATCCTAAGACGTATTTTTGTTGTTCATGAAGTAAAACTATTGGGTCACATAATATCAAAGGAGGGATTATCCATTAACCCTAATAGAATAAGTTCCATCTTATCCTTATATTTACCTAAGAACAAGAAAAGAATCTAGAGCTTCATTGGGAAAATAAAGTTTGTGAGAAGTTTTATAACTAGTTTTGTAAACCTAGTTAAACCCATCACCACCATGCTGAAGAAGAGCCAAGTGTTTACTTGGTCAAATGAAGGTAGAAAATATTTTTGAGTCATCAAATAATCCATTTCCAAGTCACTGTCACTTATAAACCCTAGATTCTCAAATTATTTTATATTGTACACCTTTGCCAATGTTGACAATATATCAACTATACTAATGTAGAATAATGGTGAAGGACTTGAGAATCCAATTACCTTTCTAAGTCAAGGACTAGAGGGATATGAGGTGATATATACTTTCATAGAAAAATAGCTTATTTTAGATTTTAGAAGCCTCAAAAAATTCAATCCAATGTTTTTCAATGACAACATTTGTCTTATGGTGTCTCATCCTAGAGTTAGGGACTTCCTCCTTAACAAAGACTTGAATGAGAAAAGAGCAAGCTAGATTACCAAGGTCATGGAGTATGATGTGGAAATCAAAGTCACCAAAATATTAAGAGGTAAATACTTGAGTGAGAATATTGTATATGATATTCAAGATGACAAAGAAGTTGTTTTGCTGATATAAGACAACTCACAAGTAAATGCACCTCCACCTCATAATAGTTGGCTCCTAAACATGGCACATTTCTTAATGATAAGAGAATGTCCTTAAGGTTTAGAAAAATAAAAAAACAAGATATTTAAAACTTTAATCCATACCTTATGCATTAGTTTATGGTGTTATTTTAATAATGGACCTCAATGGGGTACTTCTTAGGTGCATTGATGGCAATCAAGTAATAGAGTTCTTAGAGTAATTTCATGATGGACCTACAAGAGACCATTTTATTTCAAAAATAACAATAGAAAAAGTAATGAGAGCTGGTTATTAATAGCCCAAACTCTTTATGGATGCCTATGCATGGGTTATAAAATTTTATAAGTGTGCTCTATTTGTAGGCAAACAAATATTAGCACCTCTTCCACTCAGTCCAATCTAGGTGGAGAAAACCTTCATGTAATAGGGGTTGGACTTCATATAAATTAAAAATCCACCTTCAAGTTCAAGACATAAATGGGTGCTCACTACAACTAACTACTTTACTATATGGATGGAATCAATTTCCTTGAAGGAAGCCAATGAGACAACACTAATCGACTTCTATGATAGCATAGTAATTAGGTCTAGTGTCTCAACTACCATAATTTTAGATAATGTATTAGCATTTGTGGGCATAAATATAAGTGAATGGGAACTTAAACTAGACATATAAATTAACACATTCTCTAATTATTACCACAAAGGCAATGCACTGACAAAGTCTACAAATAATAACTTGTTAAGGATTATCAAGAGAAATATGGAGTAAAATCAAAAAACATGGCATATAATGCTAAGGACAACCTTATGAGTTGATAGAGTGACTCCTAAATCTGCCATTGGAAATTATCCATATGTCCTTATATATGGAAGCTAAGCCAAATTGCCCATTTCTCTTGAACTACCTACCTTGGAGTTATCCCATTATCTTGAGTTGATGGAGAGTGAGCCTATGAGTGTAAGGATGGTAGAGCTCATAGAGCTTGAAGAAACTAAGGACCTTGTAATGAAGAGATTAGAGTCACATCAAGCTCAGGTCAAGAAAGCCTTTGACAAGAGAACCATAGCAAGGGACTTCAAGGAAGGGAACCTAGTCCTCAAATGGGACTCAAATAAATCCAAGCTAGATAACCATACCAAGTTTGATAGCCTATAGAGTGGTCCTCATTGGATCTATGGATGTAAATAACATAATGTTTTTTAGCTTACCCAACTAAATGGAGAGGTATTACCCATCCCAGTCAATGACATTCATTTAAATACTTTTTAATATAAGATTTTGTACTTGTTGAATGATATTGTAACATATTAGAGTAGTTTTTTATGGTTTCCTCTAAGTGCCTTATGCACATTTCTTTTCAGTTGTGTGGTTCCATTTCAATAAGTGCCTATGTCAATTTTTTTTCTATTTTATCCCCTTTTGCTTCAAGAGGAGGTTTCAAAAAGGGTCATCCTTCTATCAATCTCATAATATTTTCAATAGGGAAGAAATCAAATGACTCCATACATAGTGGATCAGTTCAAGTTTACTAGTCTCTTCCATAGCAAGCATGCAACCTCATTATGTTGATAAAAATGTTGGCCAATTTTGGCCTACATATTGAATTTTGCCTAGATGGATAAGTTTCTAGAGGTCTTGGTATGGGGTGATTAACTAAGTAAAGTTCTTGATTAAGAGATATAATAGCTTAGAAGTAGGTCTAAGATTTCAAAGTGTAAATACCAGTAGGTTCTCATGGTATTTCAAGCATTCAATGGCATAAATTAGTTTGCACAAAGTCTTATAACTTCATCAGAGCATTCTAAAGAGACACCAGTTTCTTGCATAAGTCTAGAATAACTAGACCATCACAAACATATCATAAATAAATGGACAGTTTATCTTGATTGTGCATTAAATAAATGCACCTGGGAAAGCTCTTAGGCTAAAAGACCACATGTACATGGTGTTTTTCATACCTTGAACATTTTCTACAAATTTGGTGTCTTGATGAGCTTGCTATATCAAGATATAAAGCTTAAAAGTTATACTTGTAGAATGAAACATGCATGGTGATGTCAAGTTAAATCAATGGAAATTAACTATTGGGATTTAAAAATCATTAAACATTCATGCACACATCAAATTTGAGCATCATAAAATAGCCATTTGAGTTAAAATATCCCAAGATCAATGGTTGGCATTCAATCGTACCAAATATCCAATGGTGAGTAGTAATTAAATAGTGTTAGTGGGCCCCAAAGATATAATAGAGCACATTTTATCATACACCCAAGATCAAAAATGAGCATCAAGTCAAAAGGCCAACATAAATGTGAAGCAAATAAGTGGAAATATCTCAGGTACTTGATCAAAGATCTAATAGTACACAATGACTGACAAGGTTAGTAGGTCCAAGAAGATTGATGGTGTATGATCACTCATACAAATCAGATCTAATAGTGAGTGATGGATAAAAAGGTCAGTGAGTCTCAAAGATAAATGCATGGGTGAGAAGTGTCTTAACCACATTGAATTGGTAGAAGATCTATGGCTTGTATTTATTTACATAGATAAATATCAATGGTGTATGACAAATCAAATCCAATGGTGCTCATCTAATGTAGATCATAGATCAGTGGTCAATGTTGAAGTTCAAAGGTGATATAATCTTGAAGTCCCAAATTAAAATCAATGGCTAAAATTAAAGGGTGAAGTTATGAAACTTCAATTTGAGGTTGAAACACTATCCAAATTGAACTAGAGTAGATTTTTTAGGATCAAACATTACCATTAAAGATTAATAGAAATAGAATAGGTCTTTTAAGGGATTAATATAGTGATCAAAGATAGATTAGTAGTTTTTAAATCAAGCTATACAATATGTGGATCTAGATCAATATAATGACTATATAAAAACCAATAATTTGGATTGGTTTTCAATCTAAAGTAGAGATTTATGTTTATAATTGGAGTAGATACAGATAAATGTGATTATGGAGAAGTTTCTCCACCTTATATAGGGTCTTAGTTTTGATAATTAGGTACATACTACCTCTGAAATCAAACATAGCATGGCATTATCAAGGCCATAGACAAAAGGACTTTATCATTACATAAAAGCAAGTAAGAAATGGTGTAGGCATTCATGAAGTAGATTGGGGGACTAGAAAAAGTAGTTGGAGCATTAAATGTTATTCAAAACCATAAATATATTTTCCCAATAGACTTAGTCATGACTCACTACCTTTGACTAGATCTTGTCCTCTGGTGTGTTTCTCAATCGATGAAATGATTCAAAGGTTATTGAGATAAATGAAGATTATCTTGCCTATGATGTATTAGCTTTCATTTGATTAAAATATGGTGGAAGCATTCATAAAAATGTGGCATATCATTTAATGACATAGGATGGCATGCTCACTCTCTCCCTCTCCTTTCTCCTATATCTCCCATTCTTTCCCATTTGTAATATCTCTCTCAGTTTTTTGAGAAAAAGACACTTTCACTTTTGATAAGATTTCTCTCAATTCTAGAAGAGAAGAGACTCTCATTTGATAAGGCTAGACCCTATAAAAATTTGTATGAAATACCTTTTGAAGTTAATAAAAAATTTCTTTACCTATCTGTTGCTTTTGAATTATGTTTAGTAAGCTTGTGCATGATGGTATTGTTAAGGAGAATCTTTCATGCCCATTGTCCTTATTTCTTGACTATTTTAGGGTGTTTTCTAGTTGATTTCAAGTTTTAATTTGTGTTATTTCTACCATTAATGTAATCTTGGTGTGATTTTTTAATTCCTTCTATCTTCATTCATTATTTCCTGAACCTAGCATATGAAATACTTATGTAATTAGCAATATTTTAAGATTGTGTGAGCTAGTACTATCTTATGCTTCTTTAGTGTATATTTGATTCTTATGTGAGTTATCAATTAATTTGGTGCATCATATTTTTATCTTTATTAAGAGGCTTATTCCCCTTTTATAACCCTTTTTTGATTGCAAACATTAGTATAGGTGATCCATTAAGAGGAAGCCATCCTTCTCTAGAGGTCCAACCCCACCAAAGGTGACCCATAACCTGGGCTTGTTCCCGTAGTGTAGATTAATTGGAGGGATCATAAATATCTCTATCCAAGGGTGCATATTGATTCTACAATAGGACCAAGAATCATAATTAAAAAGTGTAAAGTATCAAGCCCCATGGGATGAACAACAAAAAATAGTAACAATACTAGCTAATTATCCTTATGGAAGGCAAAATAGTAGATAGATAAATAATAAAATATTCTAATAAGGGGGGTCCATATATTAGTTCCTTCACATCCTCGATCATATTATCTTATGCATTCTATTTTATATTTTTAATTCTATCCCTTTTTATTTTTTTGGACCCTTCTGCATCCTCCCTAGGTAGGATCATCTAGGGTCTCTTCTACACATGTTCCTTCATCAGGGTCTTATTTGTGGGGTTTGTGAGGGGAATATTTAGATAATAGGTCTCCACCATAATTATGTGTTGATTTAGGTGGGTTTGACACACACTAATATAATTAGAAAAGGATTGAATTTTTTTAACATATCCTCCAATCATGTATAAGGCTTGCTAGACACATCTTGGCCTCATGAAGATTACTATTAAATTTTTATAGATTATCTTTATTAGATTTTATCTCCTATATCGTATGGTTATTTCCTTTCCCTTCCACTTCTCTATAGATTCCATCATCCATTAGGAGTGGTTTAGGTTTAAGTACATTGAGTTTTAGGGGAGGGTCTTCAATAGAGGTTTTGAAAAAAGGGTTAGTATGGGAAGTACTAATTACTATATGGTGGGGCCCTAAGGTAGGGTATTCCTCAAGGGATTCCTCTTTAGTAAAGGACTAATATATAGTAACCTACCTACCCTTTAGGGTCTCATCATGTTTTACCAATAATAGGATAAGGCCCTGGTGTAGAATGGGATTTATTTCATTTATTTGGTGTGCAAGAGCAATGCTCTCTAGGGATTTAAGAAGATAAAAGGGGAGGATAAATTTATACCCCTAAAAATGATTTAATAGTAGAAAGAGATGAAATAATATTAGTGTGTGATTAACTTAAATCATCAAATACTTCATTACTTGTAGGCATACTTTTGGCCATTGGCATGGAAGGTCAACACGAGGGAACCCCTTTTTGTCTATCTTCATGAATTCATTGGTGTGAAATAACCTCTATATAAGTTCCTAATTTTTTTTTTAATTATTTAATATAAAATCAAGTTTTAGTTAATTACTAATAATAAAATAAAATATGTTAGCAATATATATGGAAATATTTTAGTATTATTTTTAGCTTTTTGCAACTTTTCTTTGACTAGCGGTCTGCAAAAAGTTTATCAGAAACTTTATATTTAGCTAAGAGCCAAGTAAACCTATAGCAAAGTTATTGTTGATGGTTAAAATTGTGCTTTACTTCTAACACCAACAATGGGAAGTTTCAAGAATGTGGGACTTGCAACTTGAAACGACCTCTAGATTTTTAAGAAGTTGGTCTCTTCTTTATCTCGAGTGTTGGGAGGAAAGGGATAGGAAATTAAACAGAAACATAAATGCAAAGAAAGAAAATATAACTATGGTGATGGACCTGAATGTAATTCAATGCTTAATTCTAATCATAGTGAAACTATATGTAAGATTCAATTACATTAAAGAGTGAACAAGGCATGATCAATGTAAAAGATAGAAACAATAGAAACAGAGGCTCACAACTTAGACTAGTTTTGTAATGACACATAAAACATCAACAAAGGCACATAACTTTGTCTTCTTATTAATCCTCCAATCACATAAAAGGAACATAAACATGCACAGTTACATAAAATTTTCAACTAAAGAAAATAGAACAAAGGAAAATGGTATTCCTGATCACAACTCTAAAAGTCTAAAAACTCTTGACAATAGTCTCTCACATAAAACTCTCTCCAGTCTTCTGATGATGATTTTTGGTGATCTCTGTACCCCTCTTTATAACATTGGATTCACTCCAGATTGTCTACATTTTCCCAATCTAATGACCCAACTGAAAATCTAACTAAATTGAAAGTGTCTAACAAAAGATATTTCTTATATTCTAAAATACTCTGTCTTCCTACAGTTCATTGGCTAAAAAGGATACATAGGATGCTTCCTTATATTAAATAGAAAAGGACACTTGGCCAATTTCTTGAAAAACTTCTTATTATTTAGGAAGCATCAGAACATGCCACTTGGTGGCTTCTATAGCACTTACTGAAGACACGTGGCACATTCTGTGTAACCTATAATCTTACTATGTCTTCGCTTAGAGGTGTTCAGCCCTTGACATCTATCACCATCCATTTCTCCAAAACATAAAAAACATTTATATAAAATGGGACCCAAAGTATTTTTCACCTAAGAAACTTCAAAAAGGGAACATGGACATGTGGCACTTTCTGCTTATTCTTAATAAAGGACACATGGTGATCTCCACTACTTTTAGCTACCTTTTGAGAAACCTATGGAAGGTGACATGTGTCTATCTCTATGTTTCCTTGTCTATACTATAGAAGCAATCAAGCCTCATTTCATACTTACATAGATGGTGACACTTGGTGGCTTTTGCTTGCCTCAGAACAAAAAACCAAAGACCCACCACAGCCTTTACTTGTCAACAAAATAAAATGATGATAATTCAGAGGTTGACACGTGGTGGCTTATGGTTTCTTCAGCTAGGGATATCTGGCATCTTCTATTGCTTTTAAAAAATCACATTAAAAACTTCTATTGTTGCCATCTAGCACCTTCTGCTTGATCCTAATACTTAGCTTGTTGAAACCTTTCACTCAAAAGAGATTTAAAACATGGATGTTGATATGAAACATGGATGCCAAAAATTGTCACATTCCATTGAGTTACTATGAGACACGTGGCATGCCCTGACCAGCTTCTAGAAATTATGAAAGGTGCCTCGGCTAATGACACTTGGCAGCTTCTACTTGATTTTGAGACTTAGAGAAAAATGAGGTAAGGCAAAAAGAAATTTGATCCCATGATTTGAGTCAAAACATCACTGTCTCAAACTGAAGCATTTAAGGATAAAATTTGGAATGCGTGAATGGAAATCAAAATGAAATGTAAAGTATTTTTTACTCTACAGTTATTGGTGACCCCAAGGACTTTTGAGCTTGCTCAAAAAGAAACTACAACTCCCACTTGATCAAAATGACAAAAAAAATCATAGCTTCAGCAACATTGTTTGATAGGTGGACCACTCATCAAATAACCCTTGCTTATTCTAAAATTCATTAAAGGCTAAATCAAGGTTGATAATATCCTTGTGTGAAAAATTATACAAAATTTGAACCATAGCCTTCAATTTCAATTTGAGCTAGGAAATAAGAATCAAAATAGCTTCTACTTTAGCTACTGATGAATCATCTCTTAAATCTTGAAATATTGCTTGATCATTCTGCTTGGCCAACAACAAAGGTTCAATTTCATCAACCATCAACATAGTGTTGTCATCATGAAATGGAGAAGGAAGACCTAATTGCACTAGGTCTTTAATGTGTTGTTTCATTTCACTAATTCCTTCTTTCATTACATCGAGAAGCTCTCTACAATTGATGGCTATGGAGTTGCAACTAAGAACCTCATTCACTCACTTAGTAGTGACCATTTTGTTATCAATTCTTGCTACTGACAATGTTCCATCCATTGCATCATAAAGATTTTGCAACAGTGTTTCAGAGTCCAATACTCTCCCAAAAATTGTAGCCAGAGTGTTTTCAATTGAATTCTCCACCTTTTTGCATAATTTTTGTGCATTTAATAGGAAGGTGAGAGAAGGACTGAGCTAAATAATCTCTGAAGAGATTCTTTTCCACATTGATTCATAAAGCTCCTTCACCAAATTTAACACTCCTACATTCTTTGGCCTATTGGCTAGCTCCAGTGTTAATTGTTCTACTCTTTGTTGCTCAGCTTGAAATTGGGCTTATATAGCTACGGTATTTTTCTATTCATTCAATAGATTCTATTGCAATTGAGTAACTTGTAACAGGCTTTCCTTGTATTTTCCTTGTAATGCTACTTTTTATCGCCTTAGGGTCATCACTGCATCTTTTACCTGCATTAGCCCTGCTCTTAAGGAATCATTTTGGGCCTAGATTGCCTAGTGAGTCTGAAGGGAAATAGTATCTTGCAACTATTTATTTAGACTATCTATTTCATTATCTTTTCTATCAATTTATGTGGCTAAACTGCTATAGTTTGCCTTCTCTTTGGCTAGATCAGCCTTTATCTTTTATAGCTTCCTTGATGTTTTCAAGTAGTCTTCAGCAACTGTAGAAGTGGATTTAGTTAACATCTCAATTTTGTCTTGTGGTTTGAATGGGGCCATGTCTATGGCCACTACATTCAATGTGTAGTCTTCTGGCTACATCTGCTCACTCGGATTTATTATATTTGGTGACAAATGAGTCACCATCAACTGGTATTGAATTGGGTCAAATTGTGACCATAGATGTGATGCAGCCAAGGCCTTATTTTCCTTGATCCTCTTTTTCTCTCTTTGGTCTTCCCTTACCTTCCTAACAGCATCTACTTGAGTTTGGAAGGTAGAAGGAGAGGCAATGTGCCCACCCACAAAAGGTTGACCTTATGGCAAACCATATGGAATAGCCAATTGTTGGCTATGGGCAATCTGTGGAGGTAGATTTTTGGGAATAGAGGGAGAAAAGTGAGGAAATGATAAAGCTTGAGTAAGGATAGATGGGGTGAAGTGAGAAATGGGCACAACGGAGGTGGTAGGGTATGTCATCTAGCCAGATGAAAACATCATGCCTACATGAGAAGAAAGAGATTGAGAATGAGGAGGAGGAATGATACTTACCTGAGGAGCAACTATGGTACTCTATAATTGGTGTTGTGAGGGTTCTACCCTCTCCTCAGACTCAAGTTGAAACCTTGGCCTTTTTTATTTCCTTGGTGTTTCTTCTTCTAGTTGTGCTTCTTTTTCTCTAGCATCTACCACTGTTGTTAATGGTGCTTGTGGGGAATTGGGAACTTCAATAACTGATGTCGATGGGGAAGCTATTGGTGGTGAAGGCACCACACTCTTTTTTTCCATGATTCTAAGAGATTAGGGCCAAATGGTTATAGTGACTGTAGCTATGATTTGCCCTGGGGCCTATGATTCTTGCCTGGATCCTACTCTAGATTTTGGCTTTACATCCCGTGTCAGCAAATTTCTTGTGTCAAGGCTAGATATAGGGGATAAATGGAACTCATCCCATAGTTCCTCCCATCTCTCATCTGAGTCCATGTTCCCAAAAGAATGAGTTATTTGACAAATTTCTTGCCTATATTTCCAATAGGCCTATATTTTCTCAGCATCCTAATCTTTATTCTTTAGTGCCCTTCTTAAGGAAAAAGTCATTTCGATTTTAAGATCAAAATCCCTCTACTTATCATCAAAATTTTCCCATGGTCTATTTTGTGGAAGGGGCAAATCTGTTAATTCAACATAAAATCTAGGAGTATCTTCCCTAAGATTTTTTCTGTTTTCCCAAAAGGGGCATCCCTCATGTGCAATTCTGGTAGCAACCTAATTAGTCCTTATCCAAGAAGCTATGAAACCATTTGGGTCATATACCCATTTATATTTGATTAGTAAGAAACCCTAAAAGGCTAACTTTCCAAGCAAAACAATCTCAGCATCTCTGGCTTCTAGTACCATGTTGTTTGTCATCCGTGGGAGGTCATACATTTTCCTCTTCGTCTTTCCAGAGCCATATTCATTATCTACTATAGACACCTACCTGGTGACCTCTAAGAATGCTAACCTAAGATTAAAAATCTTAGGTAGCAACATTGGTTCCCCACAAAAACCATGGACTCTAATTACTATATGGTGGGATCCAAAAAAGAAATCATAAAGAATCAAGAAATTGACCAGAAGGTTTGAAACACTTGGAAATAGTCTATTTATAACTAGTTCTGGGCTCAGGTGAGAAAAATTAGGGGTAATAAATATTTCCCAAAATTCATATGGATCACTAGTTTTTGAAAAAATATGTGTCCATATAGACACAGGAGTTGTCCTTTGTAGATCAAAACTTGGGTCATACATATCAAGATGCATATGTTGGAAAAAGATGTCAGGGTTTTGATACATCATAAGGTGAAACAAATAAGAAGAGTACCCAAAATCCCTTTTGATTTGAATTGGGCAACTTGTTCCACCATGGAGTATGTAATCTACTCAAAAAAATCAAGCTGATACTCCTGAGTCTTGTCGATAGTTTTCAACCTGAAGAGGATGGCCATTTATTTTCCATAGAATGTCATATCATCTTTCATTCTGAAGATGAAATCCATCATAGACAGTGCATCTTGGCTAGCTTGTGTAAATTGGGCTCTTGCTGTAGGTAGTGTCAGCACAGTAGTATCATCATCACCCATTTACAATTTGGATCTTAAGAACCTCAACTAAGTATTGATATTTGCCCACATTCTTTGCATTTTAGCAATAGTGAGAAATGTAGTTGTCTTATCATGATGCAAGGCCAATATTTCTCTGATAGCTTTCAATGTAATTTGTACTATGAATGGACCCTATTGAATGGTGTTTGAGGGTGCATAGAACAATTTGGTACCTATTTCAACCAAGTCAGGGCATGGATGCACACCTGGGATAATGAATTATGCTAGTTGTGAAGTCCATATCCTCATTGCAAATGTCTCATATTGTCCCACCTTGGCCCTCTAAAGACACCTTTGATGTGCCCCTTCTCTTAGAGTTTTGCTAATATTTCTTTGTAGAATTGGATCCATGACTCCATCTGCATAATTTTTTATCTTTGCTAGGTCACTTGCTTGACCAACTTTGGGGACTCTGGTCTGTGGGTAGGTCTTTAATGGTTACATAGGGGCTGAAGCATATGACTTACTCATATGAAACTTATCAAGAGATTCATAAATCCTAGCTCCTTGTTGTGAAGAATGTGCTCCCTCCATATCTATATCTATTTTGTGATAACCAGTATGCACTTTTGCCAAATAGAAAGCATTTTCACTTAAGCAAGTTTACTAGAAACTAAAAATGCAAGTAGTAGGAATTTTCTTGTAGATGCAGGAATGTTTGAGAAATTGTAAGCTTTAACTCTGGCTATGAGGCATTTATTGACCCATTAAGTCTCAAAATGACATTAAACTCAGATAACCATTAGTAAATCTTACTCAATCTTCATGGGATAGAGAGATAGACACGTTATGCATGTGGCAGTGCAAGGTACCTTGGGTATTTTTAAATATTTGGGAGATATTCAATGTACTGAGAATTTTGAAATTTTTGAAAAAGCTCTGAGCTAATGCTACGTGTTTAAAGAACACTTATTTAAAAGAAAGTGGGAAAGCAAAATGGGAAAACAAAGCAACTAAGGAAGGTAAACTATCTAACTATAATGCAATAGGGACACAACCTAACTAAAATGTTTCAAATAGATTCCATTCACAAGAATCTCTTTAGGTTCACCTTCTATTGTTTCTAGCTCAAACTAATTTTTTTGTTTACATGCATGAATTTTATTAAGGGCTAATACATAATGCTTCAAGTTTAGTGTGTTGACCTGGCTTGGCAGCTCTTGCATCCCATTTCAAAATAATTGAGCCTGTTTCAAAATAGGGATTTGAAGTCCTTTTAGCATAATAGTCTTTAATTATTTTTTGATGCTTTACCAATGAATCATGGGATACATCCCTCTTCTCTTTAACTTCTAAAAGTTCCACAAGTTTGACCTGCATGGGGCCACTTTTCTCAATTTCAATCTATTTGATCAGTTGGAGAGCAAGAATCTCCAAACTTAGTGGTATTAAAATAGATTTTTCATATACCAATTCATATGGGGACATTTTGACCACCTATTTAGGTGTGATTCTATCATCCCACAGTGCTAAATTAAGTACTTTATACCATTCTTTGTGATGATTAGCCCCTATTCTTTTGATGAGTCTAATCAGGTTCTTGTTAGTTGATTCTACCAAACCATTACCTTAAGGGTAATAATTGGAGGAAATTTTTAGATATATTCCATGATTTAATGCAAAGTTAGATACTTTAGACCCTAAAAATGCTTTAGCATTATCTGAAATTATGGTGCAAGGAGCCCCAAAACGAGTAGTGATACTCCCTAGAAAATCTAGTATCACATTTTTTGTTGCTTCTTTAAGTGGCACTACCTCAGTCCATCTGGTGAAATAATCTGTGGTAATTAAGATCCATTTGTGACCCATACTAGACACTAGATTTATCATTCCAATGAAGTCAAGATCCCATTGAGCAAAATGTTCATCCAAAATTATAGGACTAAGGGGCATTGATGCATTCCTTCTCATCCCCACATAATATTGACAAGATTGATATTTTTAACCAGCTAATAACAATTTTTAAATAAAGTAGGCCACAAATAACTTTTCGCACTTATCTGTATACCTGTGGTCTTTATAGAAAAATGTCCACCTGATACTCCATGATGCATTTCATGTAGTATTTTCTTAGCCTCAGCCTTTTCTACACATCTTAACAATTTGCCATCAAAATTTCTTCTGAAAAGAACCTATTCAATTAAAACAAAATGAACTCGTTGTATCTTATAGTATCTTCTCTTATTTTGAGGGATTTCTCTTGGGTAAATCCCATATTTCATAAAATGAATCCTGCTTGTGACCCAGGATTCCTGATCTACCTTGTGTATCCTTAATACAATTTCCTTTTCTTCTTTTGAATTTATCTCTTCAAGTATCATCTTTTCAAGCTCTTGAGTCATATATTGGCACAAACCCCTACCTCTGACTAACTTAGTGGGTTTGACCTCTACATCATATTCAAGGATCTTGGTTATCTATTTAGCTCTTTTTTCAATAATTTCTCCCTCCATAATGTATTCTCTGACACTTGGGTGAGCTACAAGTATCAGAATTTTACTTCCTGATACCATATGCCTAAATTTCTTGAGGGCTTTTACCATATCATATGCTTATTTCTCTACAAAGTTGTATCTAGTTTCATACTCCTTGAGAGTTCTTGAGAAAAAGGCTATTAGGTGTTCTCCCTCCTGTCTATCATCCTTTTGTGTTAAGACAACAACAATACTTAACTCTCCTCCATAAACATACATTACAAAAGGCTTAGAAAAATCTGGGTTTCTAAGTACTGGGGTTATTGAGATTGCCCTCTTGACCGCTTCAAAAGCTTGCCTTCCTTCTTTAGTCCACTTGAAAATTAGGTCTTTCTTTAACAAGAGTGTCACTAGTCTTACTAAGCCTACAAAATTAGATATGAACCTACTGACAAAATTAATCTTCCCTAAAAAAGACTGAACTACCTTTTTATTTACTAGAAGAGGTAGTTTTATTATAGTTTCAACTCTTTTAGGTTCTATGGAAACTCCTTATTTAGATACTATATGCCCCAATAATTTGCCTTGAGGGATAGCAAAGATACATTTCTTAGGGTTCAAGGATATTCCAAATTCTTGACATTTCTTTAAAATAGCTTCTAAATGATCAAAATGATCAACAACATTTTTTGAAAAAATAGTAAGATCATCAAGATAAATCAGGATGATTTTATTTATAAGTTCCCCAAATGCAACATCCATAGCTATTTAAAAAGTGGCTCTAGCATTTGTTAGGCCAAATGTCATCTTAGCATATGAAAATGTTCCCCATTTGGTAGTAAAATCAGTCTTGTATTGGTCTTCATTGGCCAACCAAATCTGATTGTATCCAAAGAAACCATCTAGCAAAGAAAACCTCTTTGATCTAGCCAAAGTTTGTAGAATTTATTCCATGGAGGGCAAGGGATAGTGATCTTTCAAATATGTTCTATTTAGATCTCTAAAATATACACAAAGTCTTATATCACCATTCTTTTTCCTAACTGGTACTAGATTTGATACCTAGGTTGAGTGTTTGATTGGAAAATTTATTTTAGAATCTAAAAGTTTCTGCAACTCATCCACCATTAGAGGCTCAATCCTTGGATTTAATGGCCTCTATTTCTGTTTGGTGGGCTTAGATCCTTCAGTTAGTTCTATTGTGTGTTGAATAATGTCTCTATTATATCCATGAAGGTCTTCATAGTGCCACGCTATGACCTTGTCATATTTTTTACACAATTCAACTAGTCTTTCCTTTTCTCCTTGAGTTACAAAATTTCCAACTTTTAATTTTTTCCCTTCACTCACCTCTATTTCAGAATAGTCTAATTTTTTTACTTGGAATCTTTTATTCTCTAGACTTACATCATCTAGATCAAATAGATTCTCTAAAGTGATCAAGCCTTTGGGAAGTTTATTAGTCTTTAATTGTATGACTTGATCTCCATATGCCTCTTCAATTTTGGTTGGAAATTGATCAGCAAACTCATCTAATTGTTGTAAAAATGAGAGTACCTAAGAATCATTTTCAAATACTTTCCATTTATCATCATTGTCTAGAATAGTTGGCCTCACTATAACTTTTACTGACTCATTGTTAATTGATAAGCTAGTTGCTGGATCACACTGTGAGCCAATCTAGGCCATTCTATCAGCTTCAAAATTTTGGATCCTAAGAACTAATTCAATATTGAAGTCTTCAAAATCTTTTTTTAAATCCCAAATCCTATTTCTTTAGGATCATATCCTTACATTTTTGGCTATTGCCTTTTATCTAATTTTCTTTACTACTAATTCCGAATCTCCTTTTACTATTAGATTCTTTATTCCCTTTTTCTTGGCTAATAGGATTCCATGTACTAAAGATTCATACTCAACATGATTGTTAATATAAGCAAATTGGAAATGGATAGCCCTTAAAAAAAATTCACCATTTGGAGCAGTAAGACAAATTCTTGCTTGAAGACCATTTTTACTTCTAGCCCCATCAAAATTTAAGGTCCAAATTTTTGAATCTTTTTCAGATTCTTAAGTAGTTAGTGCCTCTTCCCTTAAAACATTTGAGATCTCATGGTCCTCATCAAAAATGACATAAGTGCCCAGACTAGTAGAGTCATAATTCCCATATGGGTCACTATGCATCATAGCTAACAACTGGTTATTTTCTTCTTCTTGATCATGCTCAGTCTAGTCACCTAACTCTTCAACAAAAACCCTTTCTTCCTTATTTAACATAGCATGATCTACCTCTAATTTTGATGTTGGTTCATTGGTGATATGATCCTTTGATAGTGGCTTGGATAGAATTTTCATCTTTGAGCCATATTTGGTTCTCAGGATGAGGTGAGACCAATCAAGAGACATATATCCTCCTATTTTGGTTGTGAAGTCTCTGGATAAACATAAACCAAAAATAGGAAGTATATCTATGACTACTACATCTTGATTGACAATTATATTGGGACAAGTATATAATTGCAATGGGAGTTGTTTAATTCTCCCTATTGTTTGTACTATTTTGCCATCTAGCTGCATAACTCCTTTTGCAAGGGGTTCATGCTTTATTTTTAAAGCATCAACTATTTGCTTAGGCATTACTGTAGTACTAGCTGCTGAATCTATGAATGCATTATGCAAGAGTTTCTTTCCAACTATCAGAGTCAAATAGAAAGGCTCTGGTTTGGATTTACTTACCTCTGTTGCATTATTCATAAAAGTTATTGTCTTTATAGGAATTGTGTCCTTGATTTTTTATTTATTAGCAAGTCTTTCTTTGGTGCCACTATGTTTAGGCATTGCTTGGTCTTATAGAGCCTCTTGTAATAGCATCTTTTATTTAGGGATGGCTAATATGTCCTAGATTGATACTTGTGCTGGAGTCCTCTTTAATTGATCTACCACATTCATCGGTCACAGAGTTTGGGTTCTTGGAAAGTAAGGATACTTTGCTTTTTCTTGAAATTGTCCTAGAACTACTTGATTTAGCACTAGTTGTGGCATTTCTTGTCTAACATATATATTTATTTAACTTTGGAATGGAGGATCCTCCATAAATTCACTATTTTCAACTTCAGGATGTTCCACCATTCTTTTTGTTGATCTAGTATAGTAATCTGATTGCACCACTAGTTTCTTGGAAGTCGAAGCTTCATTAAAGAATACCAACTCTTCATCTTCAACCCATGAGAAAAAATCATGTTCTAGGGCTATTTCTTCCTCTTGTTGTAAAGACATTCCTTGCATCTTAGCCATTAGGACTAAATTTTGCATACCAAGAGATTGGTAGGCTTGGTTGTCACTAGCACTTGCAAATTGTCCATCCATTCTTCTTTGCTCTGCCACCTTTTGTTGTAAATTACCCATGGGACAATCTCTAAGTGTATGATCATTATTACAAGGGAAACACCAGGCATTAGTGCTATTTGTATAATTATTTAGCCCTTAAACAATCTCCCTATTCGAATTGGGGGGAATGGTTTGTGAGGGTGTAGGGACTGCAACTAATTGGTTTGCTAGCTGATGGTTATTTTGCCTTTGAGGACCCTAGTATTGGTTTGGCTATGATGAAAATCTATTTCCTTGGTAGCCTTGATATTGAGGTCTAGGGTAAGGATTCTTCTGTCTCTTTATGTTAATCAAATCATTAGAAAATGTCCTTAAGATATTCTTGATATCATCCATCTCAGATGACTGAGCAGGGACATGTTATTTAGTAGGTGGTTGAAGATATTGATACATAGACACAAGTAAGGCTATGGATTTAGGGTATTTTTTAAGGTAATGGCAAGGTAATTTTTGGAAACATGGGCATGGGAGGCCTTAGGGGCAACTTTTTAGCATCTACCAAATTATTTTCAGCTTTGACTACATAGTCATAAGCCTCTAGCAGAGTCTGACCTCCAAGTGACTGGATCATACTAGATATATCCAAATTTAAAGCCTTAAGGTAAAACACTATAGCCATACATGGTAATGGTCTAGCAGTAGTAGGAATCCTTTCCCAAGTCTTTTGAAATTTGGAATTGAAGTTAGTCATTACTTTTTATGGTGCTCTTTGAATAGTAATCAACTATTGCAACAGAGAAGACTTATCACCCTTATCTTTAAATCTTTCAAAGAAAAGATCTCCAAGCTGATCCCATGTAGATATGGTATTTAGGGTCAAGGACTAGTACCATTCCAGAGCCTTCCCTTTAAAAGAAGCTACTAATAACCTTATAGCCACATTCTACTGTGTGACAACATGTATAACATAGACATTTGATACATCTTGAAGATGTTCTTCAGGTGTTTTAAAATCTTGCCCACTAAATTTGGGCAGAGCTTTCAAGGCATTTACTAGGATAGGATCCCAAGTGGCTAGTGGTATTGGGAGAATCAAAGGACTACCAGTGTTCCAACCTACATAATTCCTTGGGGGTATAGGGGCTCCCATATTTACTCTTGGTATTTTTATAAACTGATTGACTCTTCTTCTTGGACTAGTTATCAAAGGTGGCAAAGGAATACCTAGATTTATAGTAGATTGAGATCTGGTTATTGATCCACAGCTCTAACTCCTTATAACTCTTTGGTTCATACAGTCTTGAAATAAACTTCAAGACAGGTCCCATCGAGTGTGCCAAAAAATTGTTGATGGTTAAAATTGTGCTTTGCTTCTAACACCAACAATGGGAAGTTTCAAGAATGTGGGACTTGCAACTTGAAATGACCTCCAAATTTTTAAGAAGCTAGTCTCTTCTTTATCTTGAGTGTTAGGAGGAAAGGGATAGGAAATTAAATAGAAACACAAATGCAAAGAAAGAAAATCTAACTATGGCAATTCACCTGAATGTAATTTGACCCTTAATTCTAAGCACAGTGAAACTATATGTAAGATTCAATTACATTAAAGAGCGAACAAGGCATGATCAATGTAAAAGATAGAAATAATAGAAACAAAGGCTCATAGCTTAGAATACTTTTGCAATGACACAAAAAACATCAACAAAGGCATAGAACTTTGTCTTCTTATCAATTCTCCAGTCACATAAAAGGCACAAAAACATGCACAGTTACATAAACTTTTCAACTAAAGAAAATAGAACAAAGGCAAATGATATTCCTGATCACAGCTCTAGAAATCTAAAAACTCTTGATAATAGTCTCTCACAGAAAACTCTCTCCAATATTCTAATGATGATTTCTAGTGATCTCTACACCCCTCTTTATAGCATTGAATTCACTCTAGATTGTCTACATGTTCCCAATCTAATGGCCCAACTGAAACTCTAAATGAACTGGAAGTGTCTAACAGAAGATATTTCTTAGATTCTAAAATGCTCTATCTTCTTGTAATTCATTAGCTAAAATAGATACATAAGACACTCCCTTTTATTAAATGGAAAAGTACACTTGGCCAATTTCTTGAAAACCTTCTTATTATTTAGGAGGCACCAGAACATGCCACTTGGTGGCTTTTGCAGCACTTACTGAAGAGACGTGGCACATTCTACGTAACCTATAATCTTACTATGTCTTCACTTAGAGGTGTTCAGCCCTTGACATCTGTCACCATCCACTTCTCCAAAACTTAAACAACTTTTATAGAAAATGGGACCCAAAGCAGTTCTCACTCGGGCAACTTCAAAAAGGGAACAAGGACATGTGGCACTTTTTGCTTACTCTTAACAAAGGACACGTGGTGATCTCCACTACCTTTAGCTACCTTTTGAGAAACTTGTGGAAGGTGACACGTGTCCATATCTGCATTGCCTTGTCTATACTATAGAAACAATTGGGCCTCATTTCATACTTACATGGATGGCAACACTTGGCAACTTCCACTTGCCTCAGAACAAAAAAAACCTGGGACCCACCACAACCTTTACCTGTCAATGAAATAAAATGATGATAATTCAGAGGTTGACATGTGGTGGCTTCCACTTTCTTTAGCTAGGGATATGTGGCATCTTCCATTGATTTAATAAAAGCACATTGAAACCTTCCATTGTTGCCACCTGGTGCCTTTCGCTTGATCCTAATACTTAGCTTGTTGAAACCTTCCACTCAAAAGAGATTTGAAATATGGATGCCGATATGAAATGTAGATGCGACACTTTTCACATTCTGCTAAGTTACTATGAGACATGTGGCATGCCCTAACCAACTTCTAGAAATTATGAAAGGTGCCTCGGCTAATGACACTTCGCAGCTTCCGCTTGATTTTGACACTTAGAGAAAAATGAGGCAAGGCAAAAAGAAATTCGATCTCACGCTCTGAGTCAAAACTTCACTGTCTCAAACCGAAGCATTTAGGGACAAAGTTTGGAATGTGCGACTGGAAATAAAAATGAAACGTAGAGTATTTTTTACTCTACAGTTATAAAAAATCACAAAAACAAAATAAAAACAAGCCTCTATGATGAATCCATAAAACATATTTAGTAGAAATGTGAAATTGCTAATGGTTAGCAATAGAAAGTTAACATAATCTAGAAAATATAAGCAAACTAAATTCGTAGTTCCTAAATGATTTCATAGCAAAATTCACCAAATTCACTGTTAATGCCTCTAAATTTACATTTGGAAGGTATGATTTCACTATCAACCTACACAATTCCACTATTAAGATAAAACAAAAAACATATAATCATTTCATGATTTTGTAAATGATTTTACCAATTTCTTAGTTAATCTCACTGATTTTGTAGTTTAGCTCCTCAAATTCATAGTTTTCCAAAGACAAAGTTATAAAAAACATAGAAAAAACCATAAATGAGGAAGAAAGATGTTGATAAGGATAAAAATTTGAAAATACCTAAAAAATACACCAAACTAATGATTGTGTAGTTATACATGATGATTTCACTTCCAGACTCTCTTATTTCATAATTTCCCATTAACACAGAGTTGAAAAAAATAGAAAGAAAATTATAGACTAAAACTAAAATAGAAATATGCTAGAAATAACAAAAATGACAAAAAGGCCTATAAAAATAGGAAAAATTATGATTTTTATAGTTTTTATTTACAATTTTGCTGCTAACGTCTCCAATTTCATAGTTATGCATAAAAGACACACAATAGACTCAAATACACTAGAAATAACCTAAAACTACACACCAAAACTACAAATAACAAGATCAAAAGTACATGCACAATAAAAAATACAAATATCAATGGAAAAAATTCTTTTGAATGCACCTATGATGATTATGATATGCAAAAGATGAGGGAATGTCCCACCAAGCATGCCAAAATGTATGAAGGAAATCTAGATGCAACTAAACTAGGAAATTAATTAATCTTAATCCTAATTTAAACTAAAACAATCTCAAGATAGAGAAACAATAGAATGAAGAAACTAAACTGGCAAAATAACTATTTACAAATACATGTAAAATTCATCACCTTCTCCATTATGTGTTCAATGGTATATTTTCTCTTTATGTGGGGTGTGGATGCTTAATAATTTATCCAATGAAATGAGGAATGTAAAACATTTTGATAATTAAATGCACTCTTGATGGCTTTGATTTGCTTTGGATTCTCTTGGAAATTCAATATAACTTCATTATCTTGAAGGTGTATGGATGAAAGTGATGATTTGCATACATATTTATAGGTTTTTGGAAGATAGATCTAATAGTGGAGGAATATTTAAATATTTCAAATTATTCAAATAATTTATAATGGAGAATTAGTCCTCATGTATGAGGATGAGGACTAGTTTAAATGATTGAGAGATATCAGGAATTAGTTATGAGTCACAAAAAATGGCTCAATCTATTTGATAAGTCAAGGGATGACTCAAAGGTAATTGAGGAAGTTAAGTGATTGGTTAGGTGAGCCAACATGTGAGGGAGATAAAGGTGGAGGATGTCTAGGTGAAGAGGAAATTTTGGATTTATTAATTAAATTTGGATTATAAGTGTACATAATTGATTAATTTTGAATTATAAAATTATTTGAATTTGGAGAGAGATGACATGAATGTTAATTTAAATTTATTGAAGAATAATTAGTGTTAATAGGTACATTTCAAAACTAAATGAAATTTATGTGTCTACACACAGTTAAATCATCATGTTACTTCTCTAGGCATTAGCTCATAACTTAAATGTATATTGATTTTTTTGAAATACTCACATATTCCCCCTATATAAAATGATTACAATGATCCACTGAGTAAATATCAATGAGCCTAGATGAGGTAGAAGAAACCTTGTGGAGTTCTTAAGATCTCCTTGTACGAGTGGTTCTAGTGCATCAAAACCATAAGAACATGGCTATTGTTAGCCATGTCATAATGACCATAAACATAAATGGCACTAGAAGGAGGGTTTGAATTGTAGTGTTTCATATTTATATTTTTATTAAGAACTTTACCTTTTTTTACAATCTCTTAGATTAGAAAAGTTGATATCTAAGCCCTCTAATGGCTTTAGCTTGGCTGGGGGGATGTATTTATCTTGTGAATGTTCCAAGACCTTCCCATTACTTGCCTAAGAACCCATACAATTTTTTTGTAAATTATATCCATGGTGGGGTCAATATTATTGAGGAACATGTCTAGGATTTTAAATAGGTTGTTATCATAAAGGAGATTAAACATGAGTATGTGGATTTTCACCTATCCACACATTCACTAGATCAGATAACCTATTATTGGTACCTTAGTCTAACAAAGGGGTGCATAACCACTTGGAACATATTATATAATTTGTTTCTCAACCATTTTAGTGTACCCATGGACCCCTCTTTCTCATTCTATCAGTTTACCACAACATGTAGAGAGACTAATGATTTAACTATTGCATTAAATAATAGGCTCCATCAACTATATATTAGGTTATGGGATCTATTCCAATAAACAAAAGATGTAGTTATTGGAGTATATATAAATGAATTATATCCTATAACATCCATGTTCATTTGGAGGAGTCAATATTCTCTCTCAAAACTTATCCTTTGCTTATCAAGAAGCTTTCAAAATTAAAAAAACAAAAAATTCCCCATGGTTATGTTACTGATATTTTAAATGCATTAAGACAACTAGGTGTTTACATCCAAGGTCCTTAAAACTACTTACCTACAAGCCAACCTATGAACTAGTTTTTGCACTATAATCAAGTGTTGTATCCATCTTTTGGGCAATCTAATATCCTAATAATGAATGATAACCTTTCCAATTTTAATACATATAATCATATTGATTCATGTTATAATCAACAAGATGTTTTTATTGTTGTTAATTATTTAAACTCTTTTGATGTTGTTGCTAATTACATGAAATTTATTGAAGGATAACACTAGTATATATTTACTATCCCATGTTATGAAGATGAATACCCTATTACACCATTTAGTCTATAGACCCAATTACACTACTAATTATGAGCTACTCATAGATGATGAAAATGTCCCATTTTACAAGACTGATCCATTATTTGAAGGCTACAATAATGGTTATGATGACTCCAAATATGAGGGAGTGGTAACTATTGAAAACAAATTGTCAACTAAAAATAAAATTGATGAATATTTACCCACACAAAATTAATAAAAATAACTTGATAAATATTGCACTCATATAGAAGAATGATTTAAGGAGCTAGAGTAGTTAGAGTAGGAAGATGCATATTATACATCTAAAGCATCCTTATCATATGCTCATGCTCATACACTGAAAAGTTATTATCCAAGATAATAACCATCTATCTGGTAGTAGTGTGAGTTTACATGCATTAGTAAGAGGGAATGAAATGGAAGAAGAAATCAACATTAATTTTGACTGCTTTCACTAAGAAGAAGAAAACCAATAATAGGTTGGATGCTCCCTTGAGGTGAATGAGTTGGAATAACTTGATATTAATGATCATACCCATCAAGTCAAGCTCTCTTTATAACCAATTAAAATTGGTCATCTTATGTTCTTCCCATTAGTAGAGGTAGTCAAAGTGGGAAAGGATGATCAAGAACATTAATACCCAAATGAAAAAGAGATCCTCTTTGCACCTAAGTTAAATAAAAATAAGGAACTCATGAGTTCCTTTGACGATACCATAACCATCCATTTTTACCTAATGCCAACATATTCCACATCCATGGCAAAAAATATGGTCAAGATATAAATAAAAGATCATAAGCATAATGGTCTAAATAGAGAAATGAAGCCAATGGATATGTAAGATGGGAATGACCTAATTTAGAATAGCTCTTCACATACTCTAGCCACTAAAGAAAAATATACAAGGTCTAAGAAATGGGAAGAACCACTCCCATACCTCCTCAAAAATATAACTGAATAATAATGTGTATTCAAATCATCCATATTAGTCCAATAATAGTAGAAGAGTGATCCATAAGGCTGAAACAAAAAAGAGGATGTTATGTAGTTATATGTTTGCATCATAAAGAATCTCATAATTGATTTATTAATTGGTTAAAACTAAGAAAATTCCCTTACTAGTTTGGATGCTCATTTATTTCTAGTATGTAATAATTCCCACCCCTAACTCCCACCATGGTATAATGTTTCAACAAAGGTATTCTCTTTCATTTATCCCAAATGTTTTGTGCAAATTAAACTTAGGTTCATTGTTGAGTTTCATGATTAGAATTCATTTAATTTGCATGAAAATAATATTGATAAATATATGTGGGATAGTTTCCATTAGTGTAAAGGGTAGCATAGGCATAAATGCATGCCCCTTCACCTTCTCAAAATCTTGTAACATAAGTGTTTAACTAAATTAAGACATAGTCTTTCCTGAAAGAACCTCTATAAATAATTTATCTTTTCCTTTCTTGTTTGATTTCTACCTTTTTATGTCCCATCCCTTGTTGCTAATTTAGTTTCCCTTTCTTATTTTATTTTGTCTAGTCCTTCTCTTTTTTCCTTAAGGTTCCTCATTAATCAAAGAAATGAAATAAAAGGCATGTTTTGTAGGTGACATGAATGGCACTCAAAAATGTAATTGAACTTTGATTGAATATATTGTGTGAACTATTGTAATTACGTAGTTAATTTCCAAACTTTCAAATTTCAATGATCCTTAATGGATTTTATGAATTTAGAAAAGCTATTTTCCCATTTGGAGCCATCTTAGGTACTTAATGAATTATCTAAAAAAATGCAACATCATTTTAATTCTAATTTATCTAGAGTTAGTCATAAACTTGTTTATTTATTTATAATCATGGGTTGGTCCGAAACCATCTATGGATTAAATTCAAAATATCCTTTTATAAGAAAATAATAAGGATGAATTCAATTACAAAATATAAAAAATCCCCTTGAAAGGTTGATCTTCTTATCCTCCATCACACATTTTCTAACCTAATTGGTAGTGGAGTAAGGCCATTAGAATGGACTAGAGGCATCTTTGTTGGGGATATAGATGCCTAGATAGTAGTAGAACAATTCCCATGCCACTTCCCCCCAAGCTGAATTAAAAAAACTATTTATTTGAATAGTTCTAGCCTAGGGTAAATCTAAATTAATGCATGTGAATGCAAATAAAATGAATAAATCACCTAATCACACATATAAATGGACTTTGATAGGTTATTAGCTTATTATGTCACAAGTTACATTATACTTTAGTGCCTTTACATTATGAATTTAATTTGGGTGATTGCTTGTAGTTAATGCTTATATTATTATGAACTAAATATTCTAGATTCTCAAGGTACTTTGAAGTATCTCCCAATAGGATTCACCATTTATTTTTTCTCACAAAACATGCCCTATTTTCAAACTAAAAATAGGAACCCTCTTTTTTCTCTAGATTCTAGTCTTATATATCAAGGTTAATTTTATACTACCTATTTTAATTTCCATTTTAAGGTGCAGGTTGCTTGATGTGGATATTTAAATCCTATGTATTTCATGATTATAACCATGTTTGGGTAAATTTTTATTGATATTTTGATAACACTTGTCTTAGAAAATAAATCACATCTAGGAACTCTTGATATAAATACTTAAATTCTCCTAAGTCTTGTGAATCTTAACCATGTTAATTCATGTTTTAGGTTGCTTTGAATTTGGTTTAAATTGGCCAAGTGTTTACATTGTTCCAATTTTAACTTGGTCAATTTTGAATTGAATGGGTGAATCAAATTTGATATTGGAGAGAATGAGCTTATTTTTATGGTAGTTGGAGTATATATTGTGCCACATGGTGTTATTTTGTAGCTCCTTGTCACCTAGCCTAATCAAAAAGGCTTTTTGTCACTTAGTCTATTCTTTAGATTTCTCCTAGAGTCATAACTTTATTTTTCACTTCTTCAAGACTTATCCAATTCATCAAAAAAGTTATCAAAGCCACATGGTATATTTCCACCACTCTATGAGACTTAATCATTTCAAACTCACTTAGAAGTCTTCAAATCTTCATATTATCAAGATTATACCAAGTGCCACAATCTTGGTGACCCACTACCTCAAGTAACTCTATACACATTGAAATACTTTAAGTGAGAAGATAGTGGGATGCTACAAAATGGCATGATCCTAGTGACCCATTGCCTTAGGTGGTTCATGTAGTCTCAAAACACATCAGATCCTTGGGTGAG